>LR812535.1:49946473-50066473 GCA_903798195.1 Danio kyathit
TCACTCTGCTTAGATGGCTGGCCAGCTCTAAGAAGAGTCCTGGTGGTTCCAAACATCTTCAACTTACAGATGATGGAGACCACTGTGCTCATTGGAACTTTCAGAGCAGCAGACATTTTTCTGTAACCTTCCCCAGCCTTGTGCCTCGAGACAATTCTGTCTTGGAGGTCTACAGACAATTCCTTTGTCTTCATGCTTGGTTTGTGCTTTGACATGCACTGTCAACCCTGGGAACTTCTATAGACAGGTGTATGCCTTTTAAACTCTTGTCCAATCAACTGAATTTACCACAGGTGAACTCCAATTAAGCTGCTTAAACATCTCAATAATGATCAGTGGAAACAGAACGTACCTGAGCTCAATTTAGAGCTTTACGGCAAAGGTTGTGAATACTTATGTACACGTGATTTTTCAGGTTTTTTATTTTTAATAAATTTGCAACAATTTCAAAAAATCTTTTTTTCTCGTTGTCATTATGGGGTATTGTGTGTAGAATTTTGAGGAAATAAATTAAATTAACTCATTTTGAAATAAGGCTGTAACATAAAAAATTTTGGAAAAAGTGAAGCCCTATGAATTCTATCTGGATGCACTGTATGTAATATCAATTGTTCCGGACCTTTGACCTTTATAAAAATTCAGATGTGGACCTTTTAATGTAGACATTGAGAACCCCTGCTTTAGGAGAAACAATTAATCTATGCAAGGGAATCCACAAATTTTTTTTTTGATAATCTACAATCAAAGTCTGACCATATGCATCCACCTTTGGGATGGCGGTCCTTCTCTGTTGATGGCTTCAGCCACAATTTTCTTAACCATGCAACTCTTACCGTTGGTTTTCTCTGAAGGAATGATGTGCAAAAAGAAAGCCCCATCCTATACTCAATATTTAGCTTCAGTTGGAAGCACATTAACATACTGAAATAAAAATCTCAGTAACTTCCATTTTATGTAGACTTTAAGATTGGTGGGCACAAATTTGTCCTTTCCAAATTTCAAAGAAGTTTGTAATAATGCCAATAATGTTAGTCAATCATACCAAAACAGGACAGAAAATAGACCCATTCCAGAAAAATGTTCCTTTCTTTTTAGTATTAACCGAATAAAAGTGATATAAAAAGTACCATACTTTTATTATCTACCATTAATGTTTCATCGTACGAACAGTACAGAAGTAGAAAAACAAGCACAATTAGGACAACAAGCAAGAGCAACACATGGAGATGAAATAAGTGGGTACAGATCGGACTCATTCAGTTCATTTTCTGTTCAAACTCACGTCTACAACTGAAAAACAGATGGAGAACAGTAGGAACGGATGGGGCAAGAGATCAGAGGAGAGTCCATTCTGCACTACTTTAGCATGCCGAATTCCCTCCTCCTCCAGAAGGGTGAGCAAGACAGATTCTACCAGGAAGAGGTCTCTTCAAGCAGGCACAGAGAGCCGCAGCCAGGCCTTGAGGCTCTGGAAGTCTCTCCAGTCAGTCACACAACTCATAGCACAGAGGCTTCACCACCAACACAACATTACAGGCCTCTTACACAGCATTACAGCACATCGTATTATCCCGCTCAACTCTCTTCATTAGCCCAATTGGATCCTGGGATTTCCATTTGTAAATGGGGAGCTTTTTAGATTAGCCGGTGTCTGCCCATTATGGAACATTTTCCCAATGTTTCCCCAATGCTGCGATTAGCTCCTGTCTGTCAGGGTGGAAATGTAAACTTTTCAAAACGTGATTCATCCGTTTAAGCCCCTAACAAATATTTTCCACGAGAAATGATGAAAAAGTGTCAACCAAGCAATCCCTGATTAAATGTTTGTTGCAATATGAATTGTAAACCAATGAAAATAAAACACGCTGTAGCCTTTTTCTTGGTTAATCCATTGATTGACCATCGACGAGGCTGTTATGGATGAGTTGCAGCTGGTATTTTATTACAACGTCGCATAATTTGATATTCTTAGAGTTTATTTCAGACAAAAATGGATATTAAGAAACTGATCATTTTCTCTCCACTGTAATTATCGTGTCATTGCACTTATTTACTTGTTATTGTAAGAAATTGGAGACTACAAAAAACCAGTGGACATGGTATCCTTTGATTATGTAGAAAGGCACATCAACATTCCGCTTGACTTCTGCCTCTGTCCATCATTCAGAAGAACCATAAGGGTGAGGGTGAACAAACCATTAAAGATATAATAATTTAATGCTAGAAAGGTGGAGTTTAAAAACACTATAGAGCAGTAAATAAGAGAAAACATATGTGATTTTGCAGCTACATCTGAATATTGTTGCTCTTGCTCAGTGGAAGATGGCTCTTCTTCTTCCTGAGGCATGCATTCACAGCCACAGATGCGAGCACATTGAGGCAGCAAATTATGAAAATGTGGCTCTGTGTCCTCAATGGCGTCGCACTTCTTTAATGTGGCACAAAATTAGAACCGGAGGGAGGACGAAGACAGGTCCGTTTAATTGGAAACACTGCTCTGGGCGCACACACAAACACACATCCACTCACTTGAAAGGTAAGATATCATCTCAGCCTTTCTGAGGGGTTCTTCTGTACAATGAGACGTCCTTTTTTCAGAGCCTGTGGGCATTCATAAAGGTGTTTAATTTGTGAGTTTACCTCACCATTATTTAAATAAATCCATACAAGCATCAGAAAATGAGGCTATTCAATGTTGTTAAGCTGCAAAGCCAAAGGATCTTTTATGAACGGATATTGGTCATAGTGTCTTTAGTATCTTTTGATATTCCAAAAGGATGACAATGGTCTTGTCACAGCGGAATAAAAACAATGGGGTGTAGACAGATATTACATGTACTCTGGCCTTAAAAGCACTGTTTGTGAGTGATTGAGGTCTAAATATTTAATTCAATTCAATTCATGTTGATTTCTCTAGCACTTTTACAATGTAGATTGTGTCAAAGCAGCTTAACATAGAAGTTGTAGTAGACTGAAACTGCGTCAGTCCAGTTTTCAGAGTTGAAGTTCAGTTTAGTTTAGTTCAGTGTGGTTTAAATTTCCCTGCTGAGAGTCCAAACACTGAAGAGAAAATCTATTGATGCGCAGCTCCACAATTCCCAAACCAAGCAAGCCAGTGGCGACAGGGTAAAGTCTAGATCGGATTTGCGGCCAGCCAGAAGTGCGATATGCACATTAATATAGCTGCATTTTTTATGACACTGTATAACAATAATTAATATTTTTACAGTACTGTGACGGTTGGGTTTAGAGCTGGGGTGGGGGTAGGCATTAAAAAATACAATTTATTGGGTAATTTAATAGATAGCCTAAATAATACTCTGTACAACTACTGTTTTTACGCTTCTGTGATGGTTGGGTTTATAGGGTTAGGGTGGAGGTGGACGTTAATAAAATACAATAAATCGGAAATGTAATAAATAATTCTCGTTAACTTTCGGCCGCAAGCGTATCCGATCTAGCAACAACCTGTGGCAAGGAACAAACTTCACCAATTGACGAAAATGAAGAAAAAACCTCGAGAGAAACCAGTTGGACACAACCATTTCTGCTCTGGCCAAATTTCATGTGCAGAGCTGCAGTGTAGGCGCTGGAGGCTGGAGAATGCTGGACGTCCATTCTAGAGAACTGCAGGTGTGAGTAGGTCATTAAATAACTCACAACTTCTTAAACCCTTCTGTGTGTGTGCTGTCTATTCAACCTTGCTTATAGTGAGCCACTACCCTGGTGACTTTTATCACCATTACATCCTTAAATAGTGCATTATTTGAGAGAGTAGGCATTTGTAGTGGTGTCCGAAGCCATAGTGGATGTTCTGAAGTGCACTCAATCCCACAACGCACAGCAATAATGATAGTACAACATTCCCCCCTTAAGTACTTATATCCTTCAATATATGGACTATACAGTATTAATGGACTAATATAGTGTGTGTAAATGAGTAAATAAGGGTATAAGATACAGCCATAAAGAACTTTATGCTTTGGACACCAGAGTCATCAAAGAAAAGGGGTTCTATTTTAACGATCTAGGCACAAAGTCTAAAGCACATGATGCAAAAGCATTAAAGGCATGTCCGAATCTACTTTTGCTATTTTAAGGACGGAAAAATTTGCTTTGCGCACTGGCGCATGGCCTAACAGGGCAATAATTATTTTCTTAATGAGTTATGGGTGTGTTTTGAGCATAATGTGCATTAAACCAATCAGAGTCTCATCTCCCATTCCCTTTAAGAGTCAGTTGAGACGTGTTAATGGCGCATTCACTATTTACATGGCGGACTTTGTAAGTGGAAAAACTGAATGCTTCATTAGCGGCAAAACAGCTAAACAGACCATCTGCAGCATGAGGATAAAGAATGAGGGTGTACTCACACTATGTACAGTTGCGTTGAACCGGGCCAAAGCACGCTTGTCCCCCCTCCCGTCTCCCCCGACGGCCCGCGCTCACATTACATTCAGGCCTGGGTACGCTTACGTCATCGATGACGTGCTGCTCAGTTTAGGAAGAGAAGCGCTCTCGCTCAGCACAGTGGAGATTTCTTTAATTATATCGTTTAAATCGTTTGATATGCGGTGACACACAGTGAAATATTTCGCCGAACAGATCAGCCACTTTTGACGCTCATAAAGTCCGAGTGCTACAGGAATTAGGAGGTTTGCTGAAGGTGCAGCTGTCGTGCAGTGAGGGGTTTGCATCTTTAATGAACTGCGACAGTTTGCGTTCATTGAACAGTACGAATGATTAATTAATCCATATGATACACTCCCTTAAAAGTCACGTCTCGCTTTCAGTTTCGGGCTTAGGCACGCTTGCACTCACACTGCAAGCGTACCGCGCCTGAGCCCAAATGAACCGCGCTCTGGCACACCTCTTCCAACCGGGCCAGGGCCGGCCAAGTGAACCGTGCTTGAGCCCGGTTCAGAGCACTCACACTTCTCAAACGATCCGGGAAACGGGGCTGGGCACGGTTCGGATAGCATAGTGTGAGTACGCCCTGAGCCTCCTCTATTCGACCTCTTTACTTCGTCTTTACTTTCGTGGATAAGGCAATAGTGTTGTACGCACTCCACTGAAGACATCCATTAGTCTACATGTTTAATTTAGTTTGTTAAGCGCAAAGATTTGTTTCAAAACTATTTCCAAATTCATTTCTAATTTCCAGAAAACGAATAAATGAACAATAATAATGAAATGTGGTCAAACAACTGTCATATTCAAACACGTCCTGTTTTTATGCCACATATAGTGATGCATAAAAACCCAACAGATGGACAAATCTAAACCTTTTTATTTAAAACAAATAAAAATATGCATATAATATATAATACTGCTAATAAGACTAACATTATAGAAATGCAAACTGTCATGAATAACCTGAAAAAAGCCCCCCCGGACAGGAAGGCAGTGGTAGCGTTTTTATAATTACGTAGAAAATAATATTTTTTTTAACATTTTAATCATTTATTATTTTTTTATATCTAAAGATATTTGTGTATTGCTGTACATCCTGTGTGTATTAAGCAATGTGTAAGCACATTGGACTCGCATAGGTGGACAACTAACGCGATCTGCGTTTAGACTTCAGACCAGCTTTAGTTTTTAGCTTTAGCTTTAGCCCTGACACACCTCCTTTTCAGACCAGAACACCCATGAGTCCACAAAGTGGCACAAATGGATTTGCTATTTAAAGAACGTGTTGCAAAACATGAAAATTAGGGTTGCGCTGATCTGAAAATTGCAACAAATTGTGCCAAACACCTCTGCCGATATATTGCGCCAGGTGTATGATAGGGCCCAAAGACATAGTACAGTTTACAATTTATGTTTTTTTTTTTTTGTCCTGATCTAAGTTATATAAAAAGAAGTTGTAGGTATTTCATAAACCGTGAGGGCAACTTTTCGAGGGGAAAAAAATAATCAAATTTGTTAAATGAGTCAAGTTGCTGCTGGAATGGCATCCACTGCATAAAACATATGAGAGAGTAATCGGAGGTTCATTAAACTGTGCCGACCCCTGTTAAATCATAGACTGAGTGAGTCTATAAATCATATATGAGTGAGTCAAGGCAAGACATATTTTTACCTTGGTTTGGTTTTCTTCACACTACGCAACTGTGGGGCAATAAGTATTTTTTATTAGTATTATTAATTTGCACATTTAGTTCATTTAAATGGGTGGTGTGGTGGCTCAGTGGTAAGCACTGTCACCTCACAGCAAGAAGGTCGCTGGTTCGAGCCCCGACTGGGTCAGTTGTGGTTTCTGTGTGGAGTTTGCATGTTTTCCCTGTGTTTGAGTGGGTTTCCTCTGGGTGCTACAATTTTCCCCACAGTCCAAAGACATGCAGTATAGGTGAATTGAATTAACAAAATTGGCCGTAGTGTATGAGTGTGAATGTGAGAGTGTATGGGTGTTTCCCAGTACTGGGTTGCGGCTGGATAGGCATCCACTGCGTAAAACATATGCTGGATAAGTTGGTGGTTCATTCCGTTGTGGCGACCTCTGATGAATACAGGGACTAAGGCAAAGGGAAATGAATGAATGAATGAGTTCATTTGAATGATGCTGTCACTCTAGAAAATAGGCATATTGAGAATGCGGTTAGGTGTTCAGGTGAACACACACGCATCCTATGCTGAAATCTTCAAAGAGTCAATCTACTGTGTAGAAGCATTCTAGCCAGTGGAAACCATTCATCTATTCCCTCAATAGCTCCTCCATGGCCTCATTCCTATCAGGGCTTCCCAAAGACACTAGGACCACCACAGGACATGAGCCGTTCAGTATCACACCCATTACAGCAGCCCATAATTTTCATTTCTCCACCCCCCAGCCAGCTTTCAACAGCCCAGATGAGACAGTCAACCACAGCTATGTGGTCCCGGGCCAGGGATTAAACAAAGGTTCAAGAATCAATCCAGAGAAATGGAGACAGACCCAATCCCTGCCTCTGCCTAATCCCTCTCATATCTCCTTTCATTGTTCAGAGGTTTATTAAAGAGAGGGATGAGGAGATGGAGAAGGCGGACATTAGGAAGAGGGGTGGTGGGGAGATGGTGTGGTAGACGGCAGGTCTTGAGGATTTAAGGCCTTGGTTGTGGGGACAAAAACAGAAGTGTTACACTGGAGTGCTCTCTTTGGCTCTTCATTAATGGTTTTCATCTGAAAAGAGAAAAGTTTATTTTTGGAAATCTTTCATCGAGTTACCTTGGAACCAGAATGTTCACTTCTACTCCAGCTCCTGGAAGGCCACCATCTTCTAACCTTATATATGCCTTATTTCCACAGAGTGGTATGGTTCAGTTCAGTTCAGTCCAGTATGATTCACCTTGATCAGGCTTACGTTTTCTCTGCCAGCTGTACCTTTTTGGGTATGACAGAATGTTTCAATCAATGTCATTGTTGCACAAAGAATAGGGTGCATGTGAAAAGTTGCAAAGCAGGTGACCTACTCACACAGCTTCTCCATGATGGACGTCTTGTGTTTTCCGCCCTTCAGTGCCTAGACTGCAGCTCTGCACATTTGAGCAGAAGAGAAATGGTCATGCCCAACTGAGCCTGGTTTCTCTCAAGGTTTTTTCCTTCAATTTTGTCAATTGGTGAAAAATAGGCTTGTTCCTCGCCACTGTCGCCACAGGCTTGCTTGGTTTGGGACTTGTGGAGCTGCGCATCGATGGATTTGGTCTTCAGTGTTTGGACTTTCAGCAGTGAAATTTAAATCACACTGAACTGAACTAAACTGAACTTCAACTCTGAAAACTGGACTGACACTGTTTCAATTTACTAGAACTTCTATGCTAAGCTGCTTTGACACAATCTACATTGTAAAAGCGCTATAGAAATAAAGATGAATTGAATAAAGCCATACCTATCATGCACATATCGCATCTTTTGTGAGAGAATAGAGAGAGAAAGTGGCACCACTCACCCTTTCCACACGGCACCCTCGTGAACAACAATAGAGGACATTCAACAGATTCTTTTTCTTGCTTTTTGGCATGAGGCTGTTTGTTACAAGAAGATGACAAGTTTCGTTTGAGCTCAGGTGCACCATGGTTTATTGCTGCAAGCAGTCACCTTTTTATTACGGTGTCATGTCTCGGCTGTGCATTTAAAAATGTTGCTTCCTGTGTTGTCCTTCTATTGGCTTCTTGCATATGCTGGTGATGCTTCTCTGTAAACCAATAGTGTTCAGCTGTGAGTCTAGCTAGACCCTTCTGGTACCATTTACCATTCTGGTGTGCTAGATACTCTTTGAAAAGGTTACCAAAAAGTGGTAAGGTTTGTTGCCTTTTTGGTACCTTTGACATTGCAAATGGGCATAAATGTGTTATGGTTTGGTGCAGTACACATCACTCAGTAGAAACGGGCCATTAATCAAATATAAACTAGTAATAAAATTTCTCAAAACATCCGGGCAAATGTGTTTGAGGAGCTAAACCCTGCAGAACTGGACACTTTAAACAAATGTGCGTCTGATAATACATTCACTCACTGGACAGCAAAAGACACAACCCCCCAAAATTATGCTCTTCTGTTTAAAGAGGGAGCTATCTGCCACACCGGACAAGTTTCATTTCTTCCAGTCTGCAATGTGACACGCACATTATGGCCAATTTCACATATTGTGCCTCCATCCATTCCACCCTCCTCTGCTATCCTCCATCCCTTCCTCTACTCCCTCAGCAGGAGGAAGTAGAGGAGATTGGCCCCGCAGCTAAAGCCCCCTATTCAGGCCCGCTGCTGGCGAGGTCTATCGGCAAAGCACAGGGAGCGGAGGTGTCGCTTCTGCTATGGCATTTCGGACAGTATCTACTTCTCTCCGGGTGCGGAGGAGAAAGGAGAAACAGAGGGGGTATTATCAGAGAGGGATGAGAGCAGCGAAGGCATTTTGTCTTTTTATTCCCCTCCTAAGCCTCGGGCTTTGCTCCCAATCCGATTGGTCGATACAGCCAGGGATGTAAATGAAATGCAAAGAGGAATAAGGCTGGCTTCCCATGTTATGTGTGTGTGTGTGTGTTTGTATGAATCTGCACTGCTCTCTTTGGCTCTTTCTCAGTGTTTGCCATTCGTGGGCCTCTCTCTTACCTTCCCTCTTTTGTTTCCAAGTCTCTTAGCTGCGATTTCATTTCTGTCTTGTCAGTGTCCATTCGCCTCTTTCTAGCACTTCCTGTCTAACTTCGTCCTATCGTGCTATATACACCATCCTATGTACTTAATTACTTCTCGCTTGCTTGTCTTTGCTCCCTTTCTCTCTGGCTGGGTTCTCAGCTCTTATCTGCTCAGGCACCCCACATTCCAGTGTTGCCGTGGCTCCCTGCCTGCATCCACGGTCACGGCGATTCCATGGGTTCACACAATCCCTCAGATGAGAGAGAGGCAAAAACAGGGACAGGGAGGGACGGGGAAAAAAAAGAAGCTCAGTGGCAGAAGACATGAATGTACATGAGAAGGGGAGATGTTATATATGTTGTGATAAGGTGTAGCTGACATCTTGAACTCTGGATGAAGACATTCCTCATGAATAGAAATCAGCTGATGGTAAACGAAAGTCCTTAAACGCCCCAGTATACTTTGAAGAAACTGAAATGACGTAATTTAAAAAAAAAATCTGAAACAAAGTTCTTTTTGAGTTCATTTGGGCAGGTTGAAACAGATCACCAAAGCTATCTTTGGTGGACTTTTTTTGGCACCATTGGTCAATGGCAATTACACAATCAGTGAGTTTGTTCTGGACCCTTCTTTGACCTGCAATTTCTTCCCCCAATCAGTTTCTCATTCAGAGGGTGAGGCAGGAGAATAGCATCCAAAACCACATGAATACAGTGGAATGTGTATTTGAAGTAGCGGAGCTGGTTCAGATGTATCCCTACTTGTATGATCACAAAGATTCAGAGAAGGTCATACACCGGACAAGAACCCCACCTCATCGCCACGTATTTTCTAGGAGTTTGCGCACATCAGCGATGGCATTTGGTGTCTTTCTGCAGCAGTTAGAAAACAAAATATAGACGTGATGCATCTTGTAGAAAACGAAACCGATCTTTTCTCTGAGCCACCATTGATGTGTTTAGGGGTACTTGCGAGGACACTGCAGTGTAGGCATGACAGAGTGTTCGAAAACAGTATACCTTCACTCAGCCTCAAATGAAGAACGAAAAAGGACTTTGTTTCAAGTATACGGGGACCTTAATGTTTCTGAAATTACTTTGTCTTATGACTCAAATTTCACATTGGTCATTGCGCCATTCCAACACATCACAAACATTTCAAGTCAACAAAAATTAATTTAGAGTATTATAATAGCTTTGAATCAAATAGCTACCCAACTCCCTGGGGGTCCCTCAGTTGAAGACCTCAACATGAAAGAGAATTCAGAGCTGTTTTGGGAGATGATGGGGTAGACAAAGCAGAAAAAGAGACAGTGAAAAGGATGCAGAATTTTCAAATCTGTCCCAGATTAATGGGTCATTCTTAATCTCTCATGGTTGTGCCCAAATTTACCCCCCACCCTTCTTAATCTTAATCTCGGACCTTTGTGATCCTAAAGTGAGAGGAGGACTTCCATGACAGCGGGTGGCAAAAGATAATTATTCAAAAAAAAAAAAAGAACGGGATGGAAAGAGGTGGGATGAGTGGTTCAGGATACCTTTGATCATCCACCCAACGGACCTTAAAGTGTAAAAAATTTATTACAAGAGAAACACACACACATGTAGCAAATTCCATTAGAGTTCCACTTCAGATTCAGTTTAGAGGTTCATGTCCCTTCACTGTGGAAACCTCAAGTAGGGCACACATAGAGGTTAAAATGAATATTAAAAGCAGTGTACTCTATGAAAAACAATTGGTCTTGGGTTGGGATGTCCCGATCAGGTATTTTTGCCCTTGAGTCCGAGTCATTTGATTTAGAGTATTTGCCGATACCTAAACCAGATCCGATACTTCTATAATACATTAAAAAAGACCGCAGACATACTCACGCTTTCCGTTTCAAGCTGCTTCCGTGTTCTACTTTGCCCGTGTTGTGCCAGGAGGTGCACCCCTGCTTAAAATGCACCCCCTCTGAAATGTGCGTCTATTAACTGAAATTTATAAAATAATAATAATAATAGATTTATGACACTAATGAGAGTGACAGAGGTGAGTTTCATGAATGGAACTCTTCCTTTACAGAATATCTTTTCTCGGCACAACAATAGCATCTCTGCAAAAAAGTGATGTCATGTCGCACGCATTGCTGTGTGAAGTCAAGAAAGAGGTCTAACTCAGTGCCACAGCATAACTATAGATGTGTAAAAAAATAATGAGAATATATATGTAATTAAGTTTGATGGCCACTTAGCAATCGGGAAGAAGGAGGCGGAGAACCAACAAACTTTTAAATGATTTAATAATGAAAAAATAAAACAGACGGCAGCTCCTCACGGAGACTGCTGTCAAACTAAAAACCAAAAGCAAAACATAAAACGGTCCTCTCTCGTCTAGCACTGGTGTCTCTCCAGGGCACCTCTGTGAGACTCGAGGCAGGTGATGTGTCCAGGTGTCTCTGATTATCTCACTCACGCCACCTGCCTCATACGCCCTCGTGGCTCTCAGCCCTGCCTCACTCGCCACAACACATATCCTTTTCGGGAGGTAATGTCCGATTCCGATTGAGTCTAAAACCAAGTGATCGGGCCCGATTTCTGATCACGTAAACGAATCTGGACATCCCTAGTCTTGGGTGTTTGAATTTAGCACGTTGAGGAAACAAAAATTATTTCTGCGCCAACATATATTAATACCTAAATTAATCCCAGCATGAAAACAAGCATATTCAACAGGGGCTCATTGAAAAATACATTTGGCTGCATGTTTTAGGTAAAATGACTGCTATGGGGCTCAACTACGATGGCAACAGCTTTTGTTCCTTTTCACACAAATGCTATTTCCAGAGACACATTATCAATGAATGAACTATTTTTGTGCAGTTCTTTGCACAACAGCAAATATATACCACAAAACATTGTCTATAATTGAAAATTGAATAAGTTTGCCTAATCTTTTATCTTCATATCAACAATGTTTCTAGCGTGGTCAGTTTGCTCAGTATCTCACTCTGTATGGTGTTGTACTTGTGATGCAGAGCTGTAGGGTTCAGGTCTGCTGAAGCACGATTCCACAAAAGATATAAAAGGATTGTGCACTTTTCTCTTACATTTGCTTTTGTAAACACTATTGGTTGGGTTTAGGCAAGGGTTTAGGTCAGTAATTTGCTAGAAGGCCCGCCTTCTTGTGTACATGTACAAGCAAGAACGACATGTATCTGCAACCTACAACAAAACATACATACAAGTAAAGTATGTCAGATTTACAAAAATGCATCTAGTGGATTTGTCATCTGAAACGTGCAACGGAATGTACCCAGAGTAACGTATTTTCACATTTTGCAAAAAAGTAGGCTCAGGCACATACTTCCAAAGACCATGGCCTGCTGGTGAATTTGTCTGTGCTTTTTAATACAAAACAATGTTTGTCACCATTTGTGCTTTGATGCTCTCTTTATATTTGTTTCCCTCCCTCTTACCTTTTCATGCCATCTACACCTATGCGTTGTTTCAGACAATTCTGTGACTTCCTGTCTCAACCTCTCTGTCTGTCTCTGAATTTGTCCCGCTCTTTCCTGAGGTGTGTGATGATGGAGCGGATGGCCTTGCTCTGGGGATCGCTGGGTTCTCTCTTAAGGTAGCGGCTGAAGTGGCGGATGCTGCGACTCATAAGGGAATCTAGACCATAACCTCTGCCCCCTGATTGCAGTAGACGTTCTGCAGCAAGAGCCAGGTTCTTATCCCAGTTTGCTGGGTAGTCTACCTGGGAATCCACAATTTGACAATAAAGCTGTTGAAAAAAACAGAGGTTTAAAAATTGTATAACTAGTAAAGACAATAAGCCCCTTTCACACATACAGACCTTTGTGTAAACAGGCCCTTTTTGAAAACACCGTTAAATTAATTCCGGCAATTTTCCGGAAAGAGAAGTTGTAACATTACCAGTAATTTGCCAGAATGCTGCTCTGTGTGAACTCAGAAGGAAAATTGCCAGAAAGAGCGCGTTCACGCTTAGAACACGCTGATGTGAGACAAGTACTCCAGCCAATCAGCACATTCAGACGCATTCACATGCGCACTGTTTATGAAAATAAAAGCCTTTGAATATTTTTCCAGACACATTTAGCTTCTAGATGTTAGTCAGATAACGTTTCTATGTCCCTTAATGCCAAGTGTGTAAAAAATTATCGATAAAATGCTTATGATAAACCGTTGTTTGTTTACCTTAAAGCTCTGCTTGCTTCAGATGCCATTTCGAGGGTCATTTCTGGTTAATGATGTCAGAATTTACCGGTATTTTGGAATAGATGTGTGAATGATCTTTTCCGGAAAAAGACCGTAACATCCTTGCCTGTGTAAACAGTGCTTTTTTGAATTCATCGGTAAAGTCGTTCCGGAAATTTTCTGGATATTTACGGTACTGTGTGAAAGGGGCTAATATCTTTACAAGTCTTCAAAACAACACCAGGTTAGTAGTTAATATAAACAGCAAAAACCATCATATCACCAATTGCTGTCATATTTACAAAACTGCAATTAGCCTAAAAAAATGTTCATGACACATCATGCTGAAAACAAGATTTGCATATGCTGAAGGTGGTAAAAGAAAAGTGCTGAAGGTTTTAGGTAGGCTTATGTTTTAAGCTTTGATTGTGTGTATAATGCTGAATTAGAGCTGCTTTGCCACTGTCATGATGCTCAGTGTTTCTCCTGTTAATAGCATGAAAAAACATGCAGATTGCTGTCAATTGGAGTTTGAATAGTGAATATTCTTTCAAAACGTACCAATGGGCAATTGTCAATCTAAAAAAAGTTTTATATTTAGCAATCCAGTAAGCACCTAAATCAGTAAAAAAAAAAAGACCATCAATGTACTCGTGTCTATAATATCGCCACAGCCATATCACCCTGCAGCCTAAGACGGTTACTCACTGAAGCTAAGCATGGCTGAGCCTGGTCAGTACCTGGATGGGAGACCACATGGGAAAACTACGTTTCTGTTGGAAGTGGTGTTAGTGAGCCCAGCAGGGTGCTCAACCTGTGGTCTGTGTGAATCCTAAAGCCCCAGTAAAATTGAAGTGGACACTTCTGTCAGTGGGCGCCATCTCTCGGAGATCCTGACTTTCTGTGGTCATTAAAAATCCCATGGCACTTCTCGTAAAGAGTAGGGGTGTAACCCCGGGGTCCTGGCCAAGTTCCCTCACGGCCCTCACCCATCATGGTCTCCCAATCATCTCCATCCACTGAATTGGCTCGATCACTGTCTCTCCTCTCCACCAATAGCTGGTGTGTGGTGAGCGCACTGGCGCTGTTGTCCTGTGGCTGCTGTCGCATCATCCAAGAAGATGCTGCACACTGGTGGTGGTGTGGACAGACACTCCCTCATGATTGTAAAGCACTTTGGGTGTATGGCCTTACACAATATATGCGCTATATAAATACGCACATTACATTACATTATATATAAGCACATGAACATATTTAATAATTATAAAAGGAACATATCTGTTTAATTTTATATGCATGAGCAAAATGTGGAGGTTCTTTATATATTTGTCAAAATTTCTGTAACTGTGTATATTCCCCCAATAAAAATATAAATAAAAAGACCATCAAAATTTTAGGCTTTTTAGGGTCATCTTTCTCAGAAATATTTTGTTAATGCTTTTAATTGTTATATTGCGACCTGTGTGTACTGAATCAATTTTTCTTGATATCTTTCTGGGTTTTAATATTAGATATTGAGCCTATAAAGAATCCTACTGCAATTGTTGAATTTCATTAAGAATTAATATTGTGTATGACTCCCATGAGCTTGGAGGACTGCATTCATACATCTCTGCAATGACTCAAATATCTTATTAATAGTCATTTGGAATGGCACAGAAAGCGTTCTTGCAGGACTCCCAGAGTTCATCAAGATTCTTTGGATTCATTTCAATGCCTTCTCCTTCATCTTACCCCAGACATGCTCAATAATGTTCATGTCTGGTGACTGGGCTGGCCAATCCTTGAGTACCTTGACCTTCTTTGCTTTCAGGAACTTTGATGTTTAGGCTGAAGTATGAGAAGGAGCGCTATCCTGCTGAAGAATTTGCCCTCTCTTGTGGCTTGTAATGTAATTGGCAGCACAAATGTCTTGATACCTCAGGCTGTTGATGTTGCTATCCACTCTGCAGATCTCTCGCACACCACCATGATTTTTCCTTCACCAAACTTGACTGATTTCTGTGAGAATCTTGGGTCCATGCAGGTTCCAATAGTTCTTCTGCAGTATTGTGATGATTGGGATGCAGTTCAACAGATGATTCATGGGAAAAATCTACCTTCTGACACTTTTTTTAAATGATCAACTAGAAGTGAAGTTATTATTTGTTGCTCTTACAACTGGGATCGACGACAAGACTTTTGTCAGGTAGTGTATAATGTAATGTCTAATGTCTAACTCACTTTGTAGGAAATCTCGTAAAGACGAGCCTGCTGTTCTTTCTCCGCATTCTCAGCCAGGTCAAACAGGAAAAAGGCTGTCTTCATCCTAAATTGTGATGGAATAAAAGCACCAAAGTATATATACTTAACTACACATTAAGCATTAACAAACTCATGGTAGCAGTAATATGTGTTTTACCTGGCCTGCCACATCTCCTCATTGGCAACTCTCTCCCAGGACCCAGGGTGGAAGCTGAAATAGTCAAATAAAAGAAAGTTTGTTGTGTAGCTAATCTACTCCGCCAATATTCTTCTACATGTTAGTTTCATAAAATAACCAAAAAGAAAAAACATTCCCCAAAATGTCAAACGCTATTTCCTCTTCGTATACATTAAGATGGCATCAAAGCAGTGTTGTCAAGTGCAGACTTAAAATGCAAGTTTAAAAGCAGCCGGTAATCCGGCGAATCGTATTCTGCATATCTTCAAACCATACAACAGCTGATCTTCAACCTCGCCTGTCTTTGGAAGCTCTCTCCGTGCTGAACGACCCACATATTTCTGCATTTCTTCCTTTTCCGCTACATCGCTCATAAACGTGCGGCCTCTCCTTCAAAGGAATATTTTAGCGTGTGACTTCCCCGCTAATATTTGGCTGGCAGGCAGGGATGGACACGCTTGTAGTGGGTGAGAGGAGAGTAATGTCACACCATTCAACCCCGATTAACTTGCTGAATACCAGCCGGCTGCAGAGAGCCTCAGTGCTGGAGACTAGAACTAATTTCACTTTATACACAGATATTGACACGCCGCAGTTTAGAAAGTCATTAGGGTGGGGTCAGCGGACTAATAACGACTTTGAAGCTGGAGACGGAGGCTGTCTGCACAGCGTGGAGTCAGAGCAGTGTTTAAGTGCACTTCAATATCAGTGAGGACTGAAAACACTTCAGAGATGTGGAAGAATGGGGTGCTGCTGAGAGCACCTGCCGAAAATGCTCAGTGATGAACCTGAAGGTGCCATATGCTAATATCATCTCAAACATACATCTTTACATAAGCATTTATATCTTACATGCTTCATTTTATTATTGAATGTGTGCCATTTGGCATCAAATTCATTTTGAATTTCACGATATAATCTGATTACTAATTTTTCTTCATAGTTGAAACAATGCTCAATGGGGGAAAAAAATGTTTAGTAGACCATCTGCCATTTGTAGTATAAAATTCAAGCATCAGTATGTTAAATGCTCGCATCTGCAATAGTCACACCACAGGATGTTAAATGTTGAGTCTTAATTATAGTTGACCAGGAACAACAGTTCAACCATAAAGGTTTATCATTTGCATGTGTTTAAAGGCCCATGACGACTGTGTGAGTAACTTGCAATAATTTAACTTTAATAAAGAAAAATTGTATTGAATTATTTCTGCAATTTATAAGACTATACAGTGTTTTTACATTTGATTATTCAATTTCTGTACCTGAATACTGTTATACTCCCAGGAAAACATTTTATTTCACTTTTTATCTTTTTGTTCATTCATTCATTCATTTTCTTGTCGGCTTTGTCCCTTGCGGGGTCGCCACAGCGGAATGAACCGCCAACTTATCCAGCACGATTTTACGCAGCGGATGCCCTTCCAGCCGCAACCCATCTCTGGGAACTTCCACACACACAATTACACTCATACACAATGGACAATTTAGCTTACCCAATTCACCTGTACTGCATGTCTTTGGACTGTGGGGGAAACCGGAGCACCCGGAGGAAACCCACGCAAACCCAGGGAGAACATGCAAACTCCACACAGAAACGCCAACTGACCCAGCCCAGCCGAGGTTCGAACCTACGACCCAGCGACGTTCTTGCTGTGAGGCAACAGCACTACCTACTGCGCCACTGGGTTGCCCTTATCTTTTTGTATTCAATTCAATTTATATTTTATGTATGATTAACTCCCCCACAGAATCATCATAACATAATAATATAAATTATTTCTTTCCAAATAGAGTTCAATTCAATTCAATTCATCTTTATTTGTATAGCGCTTATGCAATGTAGATTGTGTCAAAGCAGCTTCATATGGAAGATTATAGTGAATTCAAACAGTGTCAGTTCAGATTTCAGAGATTAAGTTCAATTCAGTTTAGCTCAGTTAAGTGTTGGTTAATAATCACTACTGGGAGTCCAAACACTGAATAGCAAATCCATCGATGCGCAGCTCTACAGATCCCGAACCATGCAAGCCAGTGGCGACAGCGGCGAGGAAAAAACTTCACCAATTGGCGAAAGCGAAGATTTTAAAAAACCTCGAGAGAAACCTGGCTCAGTTGGGCACGACCATTTCCCCTATGGCCAAACGTCTTGAGTTATTAAAACCATTAGATGAAAATTTATTAATATCGCAATACATATCAAAGAACAACAACATATCGCAATGTTAGATTTTTCCAATATCATGCAGCCCTAATTTGTATTACATTGTTAAAAAACTGTGCATGCAAATCTAAATAACACTTATCCTAGAAATGGCAACACAGAATACCAAGGTTTTTTGTACATACAAGATGAAAATACCTGTCAAAAGGTATTTATATAGGGCTTTTTATCACACAGGCTGTTTCAAAACAGGGTTCACCTTGCAGTGTAACCTGCAAATGAACCCAGGCTTACTGAAAATATGTGAAATCCGCCTACATTTCTGCAAAAACCTGAAACAGTTTTCTTTAAATATGTTGCCCCTGTATTTCGCTGCACTTCTTATTCCATTTAACAATCCTGTAACAACCTAAATCAGTGATAAAAAAATACAATTTTAGTCATCCCATGTAAATAACCTTAGATACATAGGTTGTTCACATGCTTTTAATGATAATATCATCACTTACAGGCCAATTTCAATAAATGTTGCACATATATTAAATGTGAGTAGTTAATAAATAGGCAGTAGAATTTTTTTTTTTTTTTGTAAAACATTTTTTTTTTTTTTTATGTAGTTTTAAGTAGGATGTTTGAGAAAATATAATGCGTCACTAACTTATAAAATAAAACATTTAAAATTAAATAAAAAACCTTTTATAACCTTTATATCCTTTCGCTTTTTTGTATTTTAGATTAGATTAGATTAGATTAAACTTTATTGTCATTACACATGTACAAGTACAAGGAAACAAAATGCAGTTTAGGTCTAACCAGGAGTGCAATAGCAGCAAGTGCAGGATACAGGTATAAAAACCAATATCCAAAATCTCCTGTCGGGTGTATGATGTAAAGGCATTACTGTTCTGCACGAACAGACCCGAAATGAGCAGGAAAAACACTGCAAAACTGCAGAAACTGGAGAGACGCTGAGCCTCGCGTTGTGTACGCGCCGCCATCTTGGTCTTTTTGATTATTATTTTAGCTGAACTTTAATTCTTATTAAGATACAAATAACATGAGAGTGATTTATCTAAATTATTTATCATCATACTGTTGTGCTATTTATTTAATACGAAATTACAAATAATATATTTTTTCTCCATAACTTTCAATAAATAGGGGTGTCACACCAAAAGACAACAAAACTTCATTTTGTAGTGGTTCCAAAAACGATTTGTTAAATAGGATAAGCAAGAGCTGTCCACAATTTTTGTGGGCTATGGCTTGTGTCAAGAATTGATCAATTTATTTAGTTTTACATTTAGAGTGGATTTGCTATGGGATAGTATCAAGTTTCTTAATTCTGTGGCATACTGTAAGGGACAACTGGCTTTTTTATTTAATTTCGCATTGACAAAGCATTTTAATATTTAAGAAATGCCTGCTGCATCAAATCACAAGCATATATCAGCTCTCAACGTTGTGAAATTGTACTAAAAGTCCATATTGGTATTTTTAAAGTATTGCATTAATCTAAAAACTATTAAAAAGTAAAAAGATTTTCTATTTGAACCCCTTTGAAAAGGTACCACGCACATGACAGTTTTATACCTTTGTGTATAGAGTAGTTCGTTAGAGATTAGTTCGTTTATTTAGTTAGATTAGTTTAAAATATTTTTTCTTATTGAAATTTTAATATTTTTTTTACAATATTGATATTTTCCCTAATTTAATACAGTTCTCTTATAAGAAAACATCAGCAATTGATACATACTTTCAGTATCACCTTTGCTTGAAATGACATGATCTAATCCTGTTTATATGAAATAAGATGCTGCTCCCAAGCAGGTTTGCGCTTACAGACCTGTTGCTATGACAACAACACCTGGATGAGTTTTGAAGAATGAAACTATACTGGATCTTGTTAATTATCAAATCCAGCTAATTGAGTTACATAGATATATACATTAGATGTCACCTACGCTGTTGTTCTCTATTAAAAGGAATGCGCCAATAGAGCCATTTTAGTACAGGGTAGTGCTCCTTTGTAATGAATGTGGGACCAAGGTGCAGTGGCGGATTGGCCATCTGGATCCATTATATATATATGTATATCAATATATTTATATATAATATCTATGATTGGGAGTTTTCCCGATGGTCAGTATGCAAATATTTTTTTTAAATTATGAAAATTTTTATTTTTCTATATCAATTGATAAGTGATCACACGGGCATTGCCGACAAAGAGCCTGTGTTTGTTTGCATGGAAATGTATTATCTCCCTCCCATGTTAAATTTGATCTAATCCATGTCCAGAACCACACAATACACACTCTTTCACTTCTAACAGAAGGAGTGATTCGTTTGTGAATGAATTTCCATTATGAACGATTCAATGTGAACCTGTGTCTCAATGTGCATATCCACCTCTTTGATCTAAACGGTAGGGTTGTTCTGATCAGGTTTTTCTGCCCTCGAGTCCTAGTCTAAGTTATTGGATTTTAAGTATCTACCAATACTGAAACCCGATCCGATACTTCTACAGTATAATACATAAAAAAACTATAATAAAAAAAAAAGAGCGAAGAAACAGATCAGCTGCCAATCAGAAACTTATTTTTTATTTAATTCACGTTATTTTAATATTAAACAACTCTGTTAACAAACAGAGCACTTCTGTGAGGTAGCTTGAACAATCAAGTAATAAATAACATCAATTCTTCACTTTTGGACTTTAGTGCAACAGTAAATATATAAAAAATCTACTATAAAAACTAACAGCACCTCAACTTAAAATACCCAGCAGGCAATCCCAAGTTTACATCTCTCACAGTTTGCTATGGCAATGTTGTTGTCATCAAATTTATAATAACTCCAGACCGCAGACATACGAGCGCTTTTCACTTCAAGCTGCTTCCATGTTCTACTTTGCCAGCATTTAACCAATAGCATCTCTGCAACAAAGTGATGTCATGCTGCACGCGTTGCTGTTTCTGTTTGAAGTCAAGAAAGAGGTCTAACTCTGTGCCACCGCATTATTATTAATGTGTTAGAAAATAATGAGAATATAATATATATATATATATATATATATATATATATATATATATATATATATATATATATATATATATATATATATATATATATATATATATATATATACATATATATACATATATATACTGTATATATTTAAATGGTGGTGGGCTGTTATCGACGTTAACGCAAGACTCTTATCGCACGATTAAAAAAATATCGCCGTTAATCTATTCTTAAAGTTGGGTTGGGAGCTGTGTCTATTCTACGCGAGCTATGATGACTTTCAACTTGATATTTTAGCGTGGATGTACACCTGACCGGTGAGCCGTCTGACAAAAAAGTGCCCTTCTGAATCAAATCAGCAGGATGCCTGACTTTAACTGCAGGTCGGCAGTTTCACTTTAACTCATGAACATTTCATTCATGCGCCATGACAAACAGGGGTATTAGACGCAAATAATGAGTAAGGAATGGTGAGAGTGTTATGGAATTTAATAATATATATATACACACATATACATACATTCGAGTCCTGATCGGGAGGTAACGTCCGATTTCGATCGAATCTGAGACCGCGTAATCAGGCAATTTCCAATCATGTGATCAGATCTGGATATATAACATTTATATTATTCAATAATTTAGGGTGGAAGGTATGCACATTAAGGCACTGTTATGTTATCGGGCACCCTTATAATTTAAAAAACGTTCACTTAGCAGACAATACAAGTTTCTGGCACCAGTGTCTTGTTGTCATATTTCATTTACATTTTTGCTGATTTTATTCAACAAAACTAGCATAAGCCTAGAATTTTGTGCCAGCTGGTGGTACTTTGGCTTATGGTCAGTACAGTAAGAGACTGTATTATCATCAGTAAATAACATTTGTTTAGCAAAAAAGTTCGTAACTAACAAAATCATAAAAAACAAAATCTTACCTATGAAATATTAAGCCTTTATGCTTTGTTTTCTTTGTTCATCTTCAGATTGGCTATGCTCTTGGTTAAGTGCAGCTCAATAGCTTTTGTCCTGGGAGCACTGTACAAATATGGCAGCAGTATTGATGCATACTCATTGCCCTTATGCAATATCGAATGTATATATCTATGATTGAGTTATCAAAGTACTGTACAAAGAGCGAAGCCCAGTGCATAACCTATTTCATATTCTGTGATATGTTCAGCCCAAACACATTACATTGTGGGAAATGCAGACTCAATTGTTGCAAAAAGCAAAGAACATCCAAACTACAATTCTTGTCTAGATTAAGCAAACCACTGTTGTGCTAGTAAAGTTTTGATGGACGGCAGCTGTAATCAAGGTAAAAATTATTACAGTGACAGTGTGAGTTATGCAACAAATCATGTTTGTGCATTGTAAGATCTACAGTATTGCTGTACAGTAGTCAACATTTGAAGTGGATCAAAACTTGTCCTAAGACAAAAGACGATGTTGTTGAATAGTTTTAGGACAACTTTGATGAAAGGTTTTGATCCACTTCCAATGTTGACAACTTTATATTTGCACAGTCAATAAAATACATGTCCTATGAAGCAATACATTAGACACTTTATCTAATGTATTGCTTTAGATAAATATATCTAATTGTAGATAGACAGACAGACAGACAGACAGACAGACACTGTAGATAGATAGATAGATAGATAGATAGATAGATAGATAGATAGATAGATAGATAGATAGATAGATAGATAGACAGACAGACAGACAGACAGACAGACAGACAGACAGACAGACAGACAGACAGACAGACAGACAGACAGACAGACAGACAGACAGACAGACAGACAGACAGACAGACAGACAGACAGACAGACAGACAGACAGACAGACAGACAGATAGATAGATAGATAGATAGATAGATAGATAGATAGATAGATAGATAGATAGATAGATAGATAGATAGATAGATAGATAGATCATGGGCAGTTATTTTGCGCCTTGGTTTTTCCACACGCTTGCGACCCTGTTGACTATTTTGAATGAAACGCTTGATTGTTCGATGATCACGCTTCAGAAGCTTGGCAATTTTAAGAGTGCTGCATCCCTCTCCAAGATATCTCACTATTTTTGACTTTTCAGAGCCTGTCAAGTCCTTCTTTTGACCCATTTTGCCAAAGGAAAGGAAGTTGCCTAATAATTATGCACACCTGATATAGAGTGTTGATGTCATTAGACCACACCCCTTCTCATTACAGAGATGCACATCACCTAATATGCTTAATTGGTAGTAGGCTTTCGAGCCTATACAGCTTGGCGTAAGACAACATGCATAAAGAGGATGATGTGGTCAAAATACTAATTTGCCTAATAATTCTGCACTGCCTGTAGATAGTTATCTAATTTTATAGGTTTGACTGAATCTGTTACCCATCTATGTCATCAGAGCTTGTTTTTATTTCAATTGAATGTGTTGAATCAGCATTCTATGTGTGGTGTGAATTGACTTCTATAGCTGACGCTGGTTGAAGAATTTTCTTGAATAGTACGCAAGGGTCAGTTCAGTCCATTTGCCTGTCATAAACTAAACGCTAACCATAAACATAGCAAAAAACAAGCTTGAGATAATGCAATTGCTGAATTGCCGTATACCTTTAGCTTTTGTTGTGACTTGTGTTGTATAGAACTTTATTCAACATTGTAAGTAATGCCATATGAATTACAACAATAGTTAATTTACATTTACATGCACAATTTTTGTTCGAGGTCACAACCTGGTATTAGAAATGTATTAATTAAATTGTACTGGCTGCAATGTTTATTTAAGCTGCAAACATTATAGTCCACATAATAACAGAAGATGTATTGGCAAACCAAACAATAGGTCATTGCCCAAACATACTTAATTCACTTAATAAACTCTAAACATAATTCATGTGGCTCACCTGTCGTGTGGCTCACTCCAATTGTAAAGGTTGTGTGTTTTCTGGGCCCACTTCTCGGGGTCGAATGGGGTCTTGACAGGTAACAGCTGCTCACAGACGCCCCAGGGCCAACGAGAGAAACTCCCCTCCCAGCTGGGGTCACCCTCCGTGAGACCAATACATACAAACAAAGGCCTGCTGTACACAAACCCAGAGCAGAAACTGACCATCAGTCCGAGTCACTTATTAGCATTGCAAATGAGTTGCTAACTCCTCATAAGCATGTTCACTAGTGAAATAAGCTTATTGTATCAAAGTAATCAGTAAAGTCAAAAGAACAACAGGATGAAAACACTATGACAAGTTACACAATTGCAGTACATAAAGTTAGAAAATACAAAAATTCAAATAAAAAATCAATCACATTTTCTTTGGATTTATAATTTATAGTTATATATTTGAGGCAGCATGGCGGCTCAGTGGTTAGCACTGTTGCCTCACAGCAAGAAGGTTGCTGGTTCAAGTCCCGGTTTCTGAGTGGAGTTTGCATGTTCTCCCTGTGTTTGCGTGGGTTTCCTCCGGGTGTTCCGGTTTCCCCCAGTCCAAAGACATGCACTATAGCTGAATTCATTCATTCATTTTCTTTTCGGCTTAGTCCCTTTATTAATCCGGGGTCGCCACAGCGGAATGAACCGCCAACTTATCCAGCATGTTTTTTTATGCAGCGGATGCCCTTCCAGCCGCAACCCATCTCTGGGAAACATCCACACACACTCATACACAACGGACAATTTAGCCTACCCAATTCACCTGTATCACATGTCTTTGGACTGTGGGGGAAACCGGAGCACCCACGCGAACCCACGCGAACACAGGGAGAACATGCAAACTCCACACAGAAACGCCAACTGACCCAGCCGAGGCTCGAACCAGCGACCTTCTTGCTGTGAGGCGACAGCACTACCTACTGCGCTACTGCGTCGCCTATAAGTGAATTGAATAAACTAAATTGGCCTTAGTGTATGAGTGTGTGCGTGTGTATGTGTGTGAATATGAGAGTGTATGCGTGTTTCGCAGTACTGGGTTGAGGCTGGAAGGGCATCCGCTGCATAAAACATATGCTGGAATAGTTGTCAGTTCATTCCACTGTGGCGACAGCTGATAAATAAGGAAAATTATTGAACGAATGAATGAATTTGAGTAAACTATTTCTTTCTAAGTTTAAAATAAACATTGTGTAATTAAGTTTATTTGTTTGTTTGTTTGCATAAAATAACAATGTTACCATGTTTTGGGACATGTAATATCAATGTTTTAACTTTGGAAGTGTTAAAGGGACAGTTCACCCAAAAATGTACATATCATTTACCTATTCTCCACTTGTTTCAAACCAGTTGGAGTTTTGTTCTTCTGATGAACACAAAAGAAGATATTTGGAAGAATGTTGGAAACCGGTAACCATTGACTTCCATTGTATATGTTTTTCTTACTGTGGAAGTCAATGGTTCAACATTTAATATTATCTTTTGCATCTATAGTAGTCAACATTTGATGTGGTTCAAACCCATTATCAAAGTTGTCCTAAAACTACAGAACAACAACCATTCTCGTCTTAGGGCAATTTTGAAAAACATTTTTGATCCACTTCAAATGTTGACTAGTGTATATTTAGTCATTTAGGAGATGCTTTTGTCCAAAGTGACTTACAATTATTTTTGTGTGTGTGTTTAACAAAAATATCATCTCAAATGTTAGGAATTAATTGAGGGTGAGTAAATTGTGGGTACATTTGAATTTTTGGATGACCTTTCCCATTTAGAAATCAATATTTGGTAGAATAACTGCGATCATCAATCACAACAAATAACAAGAAATTAATTCATTCAGAAGAATTAGTTTTTCTGAAGAAAATGAATGCTTAAAAATGGTTATATATTTTTGTGGCCAGCCCTATATAGTATAAAACAAATATTAACATTTTACTCAAACCCATACTTAATAAATCCAGTAAACTTGTAGAAACTCTAAATTTTTAAGTGGTCTCTTAATTTTTTTTCTATAGCTGTATATGTAGACAGAAAAAAATAGGTAAGAAAGTGTTAGTATTAGAAGACCATATAAGGTCATAACATCACATAACAAATTTATACACTGTAATGCTAAACTGCTTATGTTATACAGGGTTTCGCTGGTTTCAACAAGTCAAAGTAAGACATTTTAAGACCCTTTTAAACCATTATGAATTAAATTTCAGACTTTTACAGGGCTAAACGCTAAAGATTTTTTTCTAATGAGGAAAATATTTTTACTTGTTCATTTGAAAATGTCTAATTTAGTTATTTCTTAGCCATATATTTTAACAATGTGTCAAAACAAGTTAAATCTAGTTATATACTGTACATATAATTTTTTATTTCCAACATAATGTTTCTTTAAAAAAAAAATCTATAGGAATATCGACATAAGAAAATTAAGACCCATTTAAAATAATTTAAGACTTACAACCCAATATTTCAGTGAATTTAAGACCTTTTAAGGCCTACTATTTTGTTTTTGAAAATAAAACACCCTGTTATAATGTTTCAAATGAATGCTTAATGACCTAACGAATGTTTATTGATTTACTTACTAGCACTTACTTTAACTATACTTCAATTCTCTGCATGAAAATACACAATAAAACAGGTAACAATAGGGAAGGATTATTAAAAGTAATGGTACAAAAACATAGTAATTTTATGGTAAACACTTCAGAGTAGAATTGAGTAAAAGCTTCAAAGCTTGTCTGTTATGTTAGGGTCACTATAGATCTTACCAGTATGACAGTAACATAAAGCTGCCTCTCTTAACTAAAAGGTTAAAGGCTGGTTGCTTTTCCTCAAGTATGCATTCCTTATTCTCTCTGTTCTGCTTCCCAGGGAAATGACAGCAGTGTTTATTGCCCCCCTCTCAAAGGCCGGGGGGCTTTACCAAGGAAATACTGCCGTCTGGTGGAGGGAGGCAGTAAACATCCCTCTCTTTCTTTGCCCTTCCAGTGTGGTATAAGAGGAAACAGAGTATATCTAACTGTTTGCTATTTCACAGATATTTCCATGCAAAAAAATATGACACATAGGACAGAGGTGTGTGTGTTAATCTTACTGCATATTACGCTTGAGAAACTGCTCAATGCTGAATGTTTTCTTTTTCACAGCGTTGACTGGATCCCATCGGCGGCCAGGAAATGTGACTCCTGGTAGATGCTTCTGGAGTTTTGCCACATACCAGCCGTACGTCATCATCTGCATTATAATATAATAGCATCTTTTAAAAGGGGAAACAGTGATGGAGCAGCATGATTATGGCTGTAAGAAATTAGACATGTGTCCTGCTGGATTACGGACCTCCTGGTCGACGAGGCTGAGGTCTGGCCGGAGACTTTGGCAGTAGTGCTGGTAGCGCAGTGTGTTTCCTGGTAAATCACCGCGAGTCAGAACCAGAGAGCCCTGCGGCAGAGACAACACCACCTCACGGGCAAACCTGTCCACCACGTCATTACTGCTCTGATCACAGTCACTGTCCACACACACACACACACACAAAAACACTTTGTATAAAAAACGCCCAATATGAATGTAGTATAAAAGCAGAATGTGCAGCCTGGGTTAAGCTGGGACACAACCATGTTTGCTGTATATTTTAGCACAGTTTTATACTAAATTATTTAATATATCCCAAGTGATATTTACAGGGCAAGGAAATTTTCACAGTATTTCCTATAATATTTTTTCTTCTGGAGAAAGCCTTATTTGTTTTAGTTTGGCCGGAATAAAAGCAGTTTTTTTTAAGGTCAATATTTATAGTCGCTTTAAGAAATTATTTTATTTAATTGGCTACAGAAAAAACAATGACTTACCTAATCAACCTAACTTGCCTAGTTAACCTAATTAACCTAGTTAAGCCTTTAATTTGCACTTTAAGCTGAATACTAGTGTCTTGCAAATTAAATGAAAAATATTAGATCATAGTCATCCAATATGCAAATTCACTAACTAAAATGAAAACTATTTAATATACTTTTGCTTTGAAATAAAAATTAAATATAAATAAAATATTAAAAAAATGAAATAAGTTTAGCTGAAGCACTAAAATAATAAGTATGAATTAATAAAAAATTTTATTAATTAAACTTAACTTAAAACTGAAACAATACTTAAGAATAAAAAACACAATGATCAATAAAAATCTACAAAATAAAAATATATTAATAAAACCTATTAGCATAGAAGTAATACTGACTTAAACATGATTATGCTATTTGTAATCTTTCACACAAAATAGACAAAAATAGTAATATTGAAATACAATTTCAGAAATTAAATTTATACATGCAAAACTTAAATAAAAATTTAATTAAATTATTATTTTACATCAACATTTTACTTTTACCAGTCATAAAAATATTTTCTGTCCACTTTAATTTTTCATGGGCCACCTCAAAAAAAGATTGAGCACAAATTCATTCAATAACTTTTAATATTGATTCACTTATCCATATTCATTCATTCATTCATTCATTCATTAAATAATTATCCTTAGTCCCTTATGTGTTAGAGGTCGCTACAGCGGAATGAACCGCCAGCTATTCCAGCATATGTTTTACGCAGCGGATGCCCTTCCAGCCGCAACCCAGTACTGGGACACACTCATACACACACATTCAGACTCATACACTACGGCCAATTTTGCTTAATTCACCTATAACACATATGTCTTTGGACTGTGGGGGAAACCGGTGCACCCGGAGCAAACCCACGCCAACACGGGGAGAACAGCAAACTCCACAGAAATGCCAACTGACAGCCGGGACTCGAACCGGCGACCTTCTTGCTGTGAGGCCACAGTGCTAACCACTGAGCCGCCCCACTTATACATAGTTACGCATAAACAGATGTAATTAAAAACTTTCCTTTTAAGAAGTTATTTTTAGGAAAAAATATTTTTATGTATTTAATTAATAAAATCGCTCTAGATGGTTAAACAAAAAAGTTTCGTCACAGGTCATTTTAATTCTTTTGTGTGATTCTGTAATATTATATAATTTCCTGTCTAAAGCATGAGAATCACCAGCAGATTTGTGTTAACATTGCATCTGTAAAACTGTTAAGTCTTAAATAGACTTCAGTTTCTGTTTAACGGAGGGGAAATATTTTTAACACATTTATAAACATAATAGTTTGTTAAAATTAGCTTAAAGGGGCTAATAATTTTGCCCTTAAAATGTTTTTTTTTTTTTTTATTAAAAACTGCTTTTATTGTAGCCGAAATTAAACAAATAAGACTTTCTCCAGAAGAAAAAATATTATCAGACATACTGTGAAAATTTCCTTGCTCTGTTAAACATCATTTGGGAAATATTTAACAAAAAAAAAATTACAAAGAGGGGCTAATAATTCTGACTTCAACTGTACCTACATATACATGCAAAACAAAATACTTTTTTATAAATACACTTATTATTGGCCTGTAGCCAACATTTCAGACTTTTCCAAAGCTGTTTATACATTTTGTGCTCTTAAATATTTAAAATTATTTAAATTAAAAAATTATTTGAATTATTATCATTTAATTATTTAGGATCGAAAGAAAAAGAAAAAAATAAGATGAAAGTGATCTAAAATTTATACAAAATTGTGTGTGAAAATTCTTGGAATGAAATCAGCGGTGACGTCTCCTATAAAGATACTCAATTCAACTTTTGGACAGTAATGTACATCTTAATAAACTGACGTACCTACACACATATACATAACAAAATACTTTTTTATAAACACACTTATTATCTGCTTGGTATGTTTGAAGCTGCCTTAATAGAAAAATCTACTGCCTTTCCTGACAACAAATTAAGACCCCTGTAGCCAACAGTCCAAAACTGTTTATACATTTTTTTTGTGCCCTTAAATTTTGCTAATTATTTAAATTGAAAATTATTTAAAAAAAAATGAATAATGATTGTTTGAAATAATATGTGGTTGTGTGAAAAAAGTCAAATAGAAAGAAAAAATGAGCTGAAAGTGATACAAAATTGCGTGTGAAAGTACTTGGAACAAAATCAGCAGTGACGTCTCCTATGAAGAGTTTGTAGAGAAGTGTAATAATTTCTTATTATTACGAATGTAAAAAACTATTGTGCTGCTTAATGTTTTTCTAGAAACCCTGATATACATTTTATCCAATATTTATTTATTTATTAATTTATAAAGTATCAATGCCTATACTGATATTTTGTGCTTGTTTGAAATAATATATGATTGTGTGAAAATTAACGCTTGATCGAGGGCATGTCTGAAGTTGGGTCTGATGCAATCACCATAACAGTGTCAGCCAACAAAATTAGTCCACAATCGACAACTGTCTGAACTGGAATATTTGCATAAAGCCATCTGATTGGCTGACGCTTCCGTTGACGCTTAAAAGTTGAGAAATTCCAAACTTCTGCAGCGAACAACGCTGCTGAAGTGGCACCGATGACATACCTTCACCCATTCAAAGTGAATGGGAAGCGCTGACGTTGACACCCCGTGTGAATGGGGAGTAAACTCTTAAATAGAACAAAACAATTAGTTGAAAGTGATACAAAATTATTTGTGAAGACACTCAAAACGAAATCAGCGGTGACGTATCCTATGAAGAGTTTGTAGAGAAGTATAATCATTTCTTATTATTATTATGAATGTAAAAAACTACTGCGCTGCTTAATGTTTTTGTGGAAACCCTGATAAATTTTATCTGATATTTATTCATTTATAAAATATCAATGCCTATATTGACATTTTTTGCCCTTAAATGCTGAAAATTATTTAACCCTAATTTACTGTTGGGGATATTTCATCCACTTTGGGGCGATTTTGTCTTAATGTGGTAATACCGTTTTCTGTATTTAAGTCACAAATCCTATTTTGACAAATATTTTGAGAAAATGCTTTGAAATAAAAAAAAAAAACTTGATACACTCTGGGAAAATTGACTCTGGGCAAATTGACCCTTTTGTTATGTTAGAGATGAAGTCCTGAAAATGACTTGGGCATGAAGTGACTTGAGCTTGAAAATGAAGTCTTGGGCATGTGAAACCTGACTGTTTTTGATGCATTGTTTTTGATACATTTTCATTTTTGTTCTCCCTAATATACTGTCGATGGCTGATTTGGCCCCATTGACTTCCATTATAACCATTTTTTTTTTAATTACAAAACCATGACACCATATAATCATATACTATATAAGTGTGTGAGAGTGACGTTTACGCACTTACATTAATGTGTCAGAAAAAATTAAATATCTCAGCTCTCAGAACTACATGGAGTAAACAAAAACAAAGATTGTATATTTATGCACCATCAAATATGGTAATGAGGCAAAAACAGCCACCAACAGTAAATATGGGAGAAAAAAATAAAATCTAACAATGCATCAAAGCCAATGTTGTTAATAATCATTCACATGTTCAAGACTTTGATAAAGGTAAAGGTAAAAAAAAATCCTTGGACAAAAAATACTTGGTACAAAATCAGCGGTGATGTCTCCTATGAAAAGTTTTCAGAGAAGTGTAATAATTTCCCATTATTATTACGAATGTAAAATACAATTGTGTTGCTTAATATTTTTGTGGAAACTTTGATAACATTAATGCCTATATTGACATAGTGTGTCCTTAAATGCTGAGAATTATTTAATAGTTTTTGAATAATACTTGTTTGAAATAATAATTGATTGTTTGAAAACTGTAAAGTCGAAAAATGAGCTGAAAGTTACCTAAAAGTGATACAAAATTGTGTATGAAAACACTTGGAACAAAATCAGCGGTGACGTCTCCTATGAAGAGTTTGCAGAGAAGTGTATGGTTCCATGGCATTATCTTTCTTTGGTCGGTTTGTCTGTGAAGCAATGACGAGCTGGAACATCAGGTGGACAGGTGTGATGAGCGTCAGTCTCGCCGCTGATCAAAGCACAGTGATGTACCGAACCTCAGCGCTCTAATCTACATGACTGCCGTGGCTAGGATGTCTAATCAAGCACAGAACTGGCTGCTTTAATCTGCATGACTAGCGTGGCCAGGGCGGCTAATCAAGCAGAGAGTCAAAGCTGCAGAAGAGCGCCAGAGAGAGCTTTTGCTTTGATGTGTGCTGAAGCATGGAGGAAATGAGGAATTCAGAGAAGTGTCTGCATTGGTCTGGATGATCAGCCACAAACAGAGCAAAAAAACTCAAACTTAGAAGACTTAGAAGATAAAATAACATGTCATGTAAAAGAAATTTCATTTGTTGGACTGTTGTGGAGTTTTGGTTACATACAAATATTATAGATATGCTTTAATAGTTATGTGAGAAGAATAGAGGCCACGTGTAGCTTAAATCTATTTAATTGAAATGTTATTTGATAAGTTGGTTTACTTATTTTTGATAAGTTGGTTTATTTTAGTCTCCTGTATAAATGTGTATTTTTTTAATGGTTCACTTTGTTTATTATGTTAGCTTGAGAAAGCCAACATACTGTTACTCTGTCCTCGAAAACAAACGTATCTCCTCCTATGCCGTTCATGCTACAAGGCCCAAATTTGGTCAAAATATGCCTTCTGCATTCATGATTGTTGCTACATCTCCTCATGCCAATCAGACTTACCGTTTTTGAATTTAAAAAAAAATAAATATTACATTTAATAATCGGGCCATATAAAAAAAATTATACAAAGCCCTAAATTTGGCTAAAAGCTGTGTTCTGCATTAGATTTTGTTGCTGTATCTTTTCAAATTTATCAGACTTATAGTTTTCCAATAAATCATTTTTAAGCATTATTTTTCTCAAAGTATGGCAAGCCAATTTTGACTTGAACTTCATATTTTTTTACTGATATGACAAGCCATTAATGCATGTATCACTTCACACTTATTAAAGGGCCACGAAACCCCCCTGTCTCAGCAGGGTGTTTTCGCACCTCTAGTTTGGAAAAAGTCATTGGGTGTGTCCAGCTCTGTTTAGGTGGGAGTGTCGGGGGAGGGGAAGAGGGATGGGTTTGAATAAAAATGGGAGTTTTCGTTTGGGAACACGCTGATTTTCACAGAGGCAAAACAAACACACAGACGCAGGGGAGAAAGACAGTGACTGTGTTTACATGGGCATGAGTTATCGAATTATTTGCCAAATTATTAATTTGTGGACTTTAACTGGAGTTTGGCACTTTCATTCAGGAACATTTCATGCATGTCCTCGTGACAAATGAGATATTGGATGCAAGAACTGCTGAAAGAGTGCAGTTTTAATGGAATGTTTGATACCGCACGGCGAATGGGAGAAAAAAAACCTCCGCATTTCTTGGTAACTACTTAGATGCACTCGGTAGGTAGCGTCAGAAAGCCATGTGTGTATAACGTTAGACTATCCTGTCAAAAAATGTGGCTAAAATTCTTCACGATGGTTTGATTGTGGTGTTTACATGTTTACACTCAGAGAGCAGCATTTACAGCGGATCTTTCAGTCCATAATATTGTAGTGATATCAACGTACTGTAAACTTAGTAACCAAATCATTTTGACTAAGCTATGTCTTTAAACACTGAAAGAGTGCTGCTGACGATACGAACTAACTTCTGAATAAACATAAACAAAGACCACTGATCGTTCACTTACCAAATCTGTAGAGACAGGACAATCAACACCAACTGGAACCGCGTCGAGATGAGCAAAAAATCCGGATTTCACCATTTTCAGATGCTAAAAGCTCTCGCGTAAAAATGTTCCTTACAAAACGTATTTCTGTGGCGTGTCGCGTGCACTGTAATCCACACGTGAGCCCAGCTGCGCTCTCATAGCAGGAAGAGCAAAACCTTCATTGCAGCACATGAACAAATGCAACACCCGTGTCTCCAAACAATTCTTCCACTTGTTTTGGCAACACAACGTGGCGTCTCACTGCCATCTGAACACTATAACAGGTAAAAACGAAGTCTTGGAAGCTATCATGCATATTAATGAAGTTGCACCTCATTCACAACAGAGCGCGCTGATTGGTTTGAACTAAGCATTTCTCATGAATTAATGTTGCACACTCAGAGACGTCACAAAGTACTCCCAGGTACAGAAATCCACTCTCCACACTAGAATACACGCAAGGATCTAATCACCGTGACATAGCTTAAAAAATTTGTTTCAAACTGGAAGAACAAATTTGCTCGAAATAACGCAAAAACAACAAATTTTCACTGTTTTGTGAAATATGTGTGTCCTAAAAGTGTTTTTAACAGCGTGGGACACATACAGTTGAAGTAAGAATTATTAACCCCCCTTTGAATTTTTTTTTCTTTTTTTAAATATTTACCAAATGATGTTTAACAGGGCAAGGAAATTTTCACAGCATGTCTGATAATATTTTTTGTTCAGGAGAAAGTCTTATTTGTTTTATTTCGGCTAGAATAAAAGCAGTTATTAATTTTTTAAACACCATTTTAATGACAATATTATTAGCCCTTTTAAGCTATATATTTTTTGATAGTCTACAGAACAAACCATCGTTATACAATAACTTGCCTAATTACCTTAACCTGCCTAGGTAACCTAATTAACCTAGTTAAGCCTTTAAATGTCACTTTAAGCTGTATAGAAGTGTCTTGAAAAATATCTAGTCAAATATTATTTACTGTCATCATGACAAAGATAAAAGAAATCAGTTATTAGAGATGAGTTATTAAAACTATTATGATTACAAATGTGTTGAAAAAATCTTATCTCCGTTAAACAGAAATTGTGTTTTGGTGTTTCTCGACCCTTTAAGCCTTATATTTTCAATAAAATATGGCAAGCCATTTTTATATAATGTCCAAGACCAGTTTTTGACTGTCATAGAGACATCGGGTTGATTTATATCACTCTTATTGGCAAGAAGCTTTGATGTATCATCACTAAGCTGTCAATTGTCCCCATAGCAATAAAACAGGTTAACCTAGCAACCTTAAAACAGCAATATCTCTACATCAGAACATCATAGGGACCTGGGTATTGGGTAGTTTGACTCATGCTTGCAAATGGTACTTCCTGTGTACTATGCATGGTAGCAATGATAATATTAGCCAAGTGCTAATAACAATTAGCTACATGCTATTAATGATTAGCTAAGTGTCATTGATATATACACTAGATATCACATAGGGACCCTGAGCATGCGTCAATAGAGCCGCCACATTGGTACAGTGCTCCCAGGACAAATGTCATTCAACCGCACTAGTCAAGACAGTGTGACAATGTGAAGATGCTGGACTTTAGTGTTGTGTACGGGTGTAGTAATGAGCAAACAAAGAAAACAAAGCACAAAGGCAGAACATTTCATAGGTAAGATTTCGTTTTTTATGTTTTTTGAATGTTATGAACTTTTGTGCTCAACAAGTCACGTTATTGATGATAATACATTCACTTACTGCAGTCACCATAAGGCAAAGCAGCACCAACTCGCACTAAATTCTAGGCTTATGCTAGTTTTGTTGAATAAAATCAGCAAACAGTGTTATAAAATAAATAACAACAAGATGTTGCGGTGCTAGAAACTTGTATTATTGTCAGCTAAGTGAACGAGGTGTTCATAATGGGGATTCATTCACAAACGAATCGCTCTCTCTGTTAGAATGAAAAGTGAAAGCAGGAGAGGGGGTGTGTTTCAGGACTTGGATTAGATCAAATTAAACAGGGAAAAAGGATAATGCATTTCCATGCACACAAATACACGCTTTTTGTCGGCTATACCCGTGCGGTCACATCCATCAATATAGAAAAGTGATGTAAAATTATAATTTTTCATAATTTAAAAAAATATTTGCATACTGACCACCGGGAAAACTCCTGATCATAAACATATGTATATATGTGTATATATCTGGCTTTTGATGGCCGCAGTCCTCCACTGCACCTTGATCCCGCATTCATTTCAAAGGAGCGCTACTCTGTACTAAAATGGCGGCTCTATTGACGCATTCCTTCTAATAGACAACAGCAGGGTAGGCGACATCTAATGTATATACAGTTGCAATCATTTTTTTTCTTTTTTAAATATTTCCCAAATGATGTTTAACAGAACAAGGAAATTTTCACAGTATGTCTGATAGTATTTTTTTCTTCTGGAGAAAGTCTTATTTGTTTTATTTCGGCTAGAATAAAAGCAGTTTTTAATTTTTTAAAACCCTTTTTAAGGTCAAAATTATTAGCCCCTTTAAGCTATATATTTTTTCAATAGTATACAGAACAAACCATCATTATACAATAACTTGCCTAATTACCCTAACCTGCCGAGTTAACCTAATTAACCTAGTTAAGCCTTTAAATGTCACTTTAAGCTTTATAGAAGTGTCTTGAAAATATCTAGTAAAATACTATTTACTGTCATCATGGCAAAGATAATAAATCAGTTATTAGAGATGAGTTATTAAAACTATTATGTTTAGAAATGTGTTGAAAAAATTTTCTCTCCGTTAAACAGAAATTGGGGAAAAAAATAAACAGGGGGGCTAATAAATCAGGGGGTTGAATAATTCTGATTCTGATTGCTGTATCTATGGCTAAGTGCAATAACATGTGCTAGAAATGCCTACTAAGTATTAGCATTTGAGCAAATGTGTACACGAGCGTTGCCATTTAGCAACTGCTTAGCAACAACCTAGCATTGCCAGAAACATTTTAGCAACTGCCTAGCAACCACTTATCAACTGTTGCGCCAACTGCCATTCCCAGTCCTAGTGCAGTCACGTTGGCTTTCTCAAACAGTCAATATACTTTGGGTTCTAGTTTGTTTTGATATGCTTTAAGTTCTCCGTAAATCTCAGAATTTTTCATTCACTAGAGTGCTTGCTTTTAAATAAATTGGTTATCTTTTCCATGATTTATGCGTATGTGACTATGATTTCTGTATGGTATTTTATTCATTACAGTTTAAATATGTGAAATTATTCTGTGAAGTTATTGGAATGTAGACTGTAAAAAATGCAGGGTTCCACACAATTCCTTCATCCTGCCCCAACACAAATCGATTAAGTTATCATTTTTACAAATTTAAGTGGATTGAACATAAAACAATTAAGTTTTCCCCAAAAATTTATTAAGAATTGTGTTGTTTCTACTTAAATAAGCGTATTTAAATAAATAAATAAATAAATAAATAAATAAATAAATAAATAAATAAATAAATAAATAAATAAATAAATAAATAAATAAATAAATAAGTGTATTTGTGTGTGGGTGACCCCTCTGTTATGTGATAATGGTTTCATATATATTTAAATTTTTTTTATACTCATTTCAGTTATTTATAGGTTGAGCTTCTTTTGTATGCCCAAGTGTATTTTATTTCCTTTTCTTTTTTGGATTATTTGCAAATCAGGCCACCAGCTACTGGATGAATCATGTAGGAAATGTACTGTTATCAGTTATATAATCACACAAACTCTTCAACTTGATATTTTTAGCATTTGATGATATTCAACTTCCATAATTTGGAACAAAAAGTAAATGACACAATTTTTAAATGCAAAAACTAAATTTTTTAAAAGGAATGTTCTCTCCTGAATTAGTTCTTGAAAGAACAATCTTTTATCACATTTATTGAAATGTAACAATTATAAAAACATGCTAAAACAAATATAAATTGCAATTATACATTTTTAATGTTTAGTATTTTTTTTTATTTAAAAAGTGATATTTTTATTTAATAGTAAAGCCAATATTTTAGCAACTTTTAGTTTTTCCTTCAGTGTTCAGTGTCACGCAATTCTTTAAAAATCATATACTGATTTATAACTCAGGGCACATTTCTTATTGTTTTAAATGTAAAAAAAAATTACTGCTTAATATTTTTGTGAAAACTGTCTATATATATTATTGTAGAATTTTTTTTATTTTTTTATTTTCATTAAACAACTGTGTTTGTATTACTTAAGGTGATATATTAACCAAACTTCATCCCTTGAGTGTGATATGCCTTGCATACTAATGAACCATTTTTGCAGAAGTAGATGAAGCTGATAGAAATGCAAAGGCCTGACTGTCTAAAATTAACTTGAGCTCTGCAGCTAAACTTCCTGTGAGCAGAGATGGGTTGAAACTGAACACAGAACAATTGCAGTTGAGAAGTCTTATGCTTAACGTTGTGCAGAGAATTCATAGAAACAGTGGATGTATGTATGGGTGCGGCCAACGGAGGACTGGAGAATGATTGACAAGTGACAAATTCCACTAAACTCCACCTGTTAATATCAGCTACGTATAAAAGGTGGAGTCAGAAAATGAATAATGTTGCGCACCTCCTGAATGTAATTCGTGCATTGCATTGGGGATTACCAGAATTCTGTAAATCAAACTATTCATTTGTATCCATCAAATAAATAAAAAACCCTCTCCTGACCTTTTTTACTGAACACGCATGGAATTGATTAGATATTTCAACTATATATATATATATATATATATATATATATATATATATATATATATATATATATATATATATATTACCCATATCCTTTTTTCATATCTTTTATAAAATATTAATGGCTATATTGAAATTAGAGTGTTGTTGATTACTAACAGTATTCAGTAAACTGACATATTTACCTATACACATATACAAAACAAAAATGTAAAAATAAATTGGAGACTCTTTGGTAAACACATTTCCCATCTACTCAGTTGCTTTAATAGAAAAAAACTACACATTAAGACCTATTCAGACTTTTTTTCCGAAGCTGTTTACACATTTTGTGCACTTTTGAAAAATGTTTAAATGGTGTTTAAACAATGAATATACAGTATATGAATATGAACAATATATGAATAATATAAGATTATTAGTGAATGGTTTACCTGTGGTTTAAGCTGATCATGTGTAAGATGAGAACTGCAGTGAATATCCAGGCTCCTGCGTTCCACACTGCCGCTTTGCCGAGACGACCAGTCAACCAACACACGGCCCAACTCAAACCCAGACCAGCCAGAACACACACGCCTGCATCCGCCTGCAGCCAGAAGCGCTCCACCTATACACACACACATTTATTTAGGGCCATTGGAAGTACCTTAAATCATATGAAGAAATATAATTGCTAGATTTGAATCCTAATCTTTAAACTTACCACTCCTAGTAGAAGAGGCTTCTCGATGTTCAGGTTTGCTCTCCAGGCAAAGAACACAGAGTAGATGCTCACCATGATGACAATCAAGCAGACAAAAACATAGCGCAGTCTGAGGGTACATAGATATGATGATAGTCAGTTCGTCCAAAAAATGAAATTTATGTTATTAAGTACTCACTCCAAACCCCAGAGATCTTTGTTCATCTTCTGAACAAAAAATACAATATTTTAGATTGAATCTGAGAGCTCTCTCATCCTCCATTGACAGCAACAGGCTCATTCAAAGTCAAGGAACATATGAAAAACCTTAAAACACGTTTGAGGTAATATGTCAGCAATGGGACAGAGTATGTCACATGTGTGCCCTATATTATGTGCCCTATACTGACACTGAGGAGAAAAAACTGTTGAATAAAGTTGTTATTTTTGTTTTATGTGCACAAAAGTATTGTCATAGTTTCATAATATTCCAGTTGATCTTACTGAAGACATATAGTCTGTTTTGAGAAAGTTATTTGTTTTTTTCTGAATTTTGATTGAACATTGCTGTCTATGGAGGACAAGGGAACTCAAATTTCAACAGCTTATAATTCTGAAACTGATTTTTATGAGAATTTAAAGAGCCTGTCCTGTTCTCAAATTTCTCAAATGTAGCTAAAGATTTAGATCTATAAAAATCTAATGAATGGCTTTCTGAACTCCTTTGAAATATTGAGATGACAGTACAACATCTGTAATCTCATGAACCACTGTTATTAGCAATAATGATATTTGTGCATTGCAAATTATTCACATGTGGATGTAGTAGAAAAAACAACAGACCCAACTGTAGTGTCATGTGTGCTGCTTGTTTTGAGTAATTGGCTAGATCAGTGGTTCTCAACTCCAGTCCTCGGGCCCCCTTGCCCTGCACATTTTGTGTCTTTCTTATTTGACACACAAGGATCAGTTCATGGATCTCGCTGTTAATGAGCTGATGATCTGAATCAGGTGTGTTAGGTAAGGAAGACATACAAAATGTGCGGGGCAGGGGGGCCTGAGGACTGGAGTTGAGAACCACTGGGCTAAATCATTGAAAGGGGCTGTTCAAAATAACAGCAGTGTGGAGTTTAATGAGATAATTCATTTATTCATCCATTATTTACAAAAGAAATGTGTAAATAATGGTATTTTATTAAGGAGGAAGGTCAGATATGTGTTATACATTGTTATAAAATATATTTCTTTCTGAATTGTTACGTACATAGAGTAAAATGGGTCTTTCCAAACATTGTTCAGAAGATCAACAAACAGCAATTTAAGTAAAAAGTTGATTGGAGAAGGGAAAACTTATAAAGAGATGCAATAGGTTATAGGATGCTCATCTAATAGCCTTTCAATTGCTTGTGGCAACTAAAACATGTAGATGAAAGCTGAATTGAAGAATAGTCCAAATGACAAAGGTTCATTCAGTCATCAAAGACCAGACCAAAGCTGATCTAAAATTAGCTGTTAACAAGAGCCCTCATAAGCACCATTGTTGAAAAAACTGAATCGGTTCGAATTTGCCAAGGTACAAGATAAATTTGGGCTGATGAGACAATATTGATGTTTTTCTGAATTTGTGGTTATGGTCAGCATATCAGATGACACCGAGAATGAACATCAAGCCTCAGTTAGCTTTGAAGACTGTAAAATATCTCAGACTGTGGTGTTGTCTTATTTATCGTTTACAGGGTATCATGGATCTATGCAACTAAAAATTAATTCAGTAATTTGAACTGAAGTGTAAAAAATGTCTTTAGTTTATATGTATTTCAGGTTAAAGAGAAAAACATTGGTACTGCTATTTTTAGCAGACTAATATTCCTTTTATTTGCCTCCTATAATAAAATATACATAATTTATAAAATCTGTTAAAAAAAATACTTACCCATTATTTACTTTTCATAAGACAACTGCTTTTTTATTTTTTTTTTTGCATATATTGTGCATGAAGTGGGGTTAATGCTATAATGTTGCTATAATGTTGTCATTAATTATACTTAAATAGTACTTTGCAGTGATTGCTCATGATTTCTTTCTAATGTGACTGAGTTTACTACATGCTGTAATATAAATGATAACGGTATTGTGCAACCAAAATGTGCTTTTGATATTTTTGCAAAGTGTGGTAATGTATGGGAATTTGTTGTATTTACAATATATATCATATTAAACAAACATTTTCTATTGTAACAATTTTTAATACATTATGGTTTTTGCTAACTCTGAATCATATATTAAGCTTTTAAAAATGAAAAAAGAATCCTAAACATAGAAGTCACTCAAAACTAATGTATTAAATTAATAAATTGATATTAAAACATTGATAAAAGCATTTATATTTGAGCAATTCCATGCAAATGTCAACCTTGGCATGAAAAAAAGCTTATGTTTTTCCCAAAATAGTGAAACCCTTTCTAAGTTTTTTTGTGTATGCTTGTATATTACAGTACTGTAAAAATACTCAAAAATGTCTGTCAATGTTTTCAAACAATTATATTTGATTTACCAAAGTCACACAAATGCCAATTTACATCTTTCACATCCATAACAGAGCTTATCCCTCATAAATGCAAAAAAGTCAAATAAAATAAAATTAATCATTTATGTTCTATAAAGAGCCAACACCTATCCTTTTGATTAGCATTGTTTCTTTTGGGTTGTGCAATTTAATTAACAGAATTTCTACAAAGTATGTTGTATACTGCAAAAATCGCAGAATTTTTTGGTAACATCCATAACACATTTATTTTCCTCATTTAAAATATAAAAAATGTTTACAGATTGATATTTTTCTGAACCCATAACTCTGTGGCTAGTTATTTTGGAAAATATAAACAGATGTTTTAATATAATGTTAATGTATACTTTCTCTCTGAATTTCTGTTTTGAGATTTTACTTCAAATGTCCATGACGCTGGAATTGCTCATGTCAACTAAGCTGTAATGCATAGGTCTCAAACTCTGAAGGGCCGCAGCTCTGCAGTTTTGCTCCAACCCTAATCAAACACAGCTGATCCAACTAATCAAGGTGTTCAAGACTACTATTGGCTGTTTCTCAATATGCGTTCTACAGCGATCTTGCATCCTCGTGTTAAAGTCATCAAAAATCAAAACCGCAAGAACGGAGGATGCGTGAAACTTTCAAGATGTGTTCTTGATATCGAGGATGCATGGATGCAGACTTGAGCACCGAACTAGAAGTCCAAGAAGTCATTGCGACAGGAGATGGAAAGCACAGCATTTTATATAGATTTATTATTAAAGTTCAGAGATATAACTTATTTATCTCAGGAGTTTCCCTAAATAAAATGGTGAAAGTAAACATTGCCATGAAAATCTTAATAAAGGAATAAACAAATTAAGGGTGTTTGTTTGCAGAAATTCATATTAAAATATGTTTTATTTGTATTGTGAAACGTATATTTGTAAAGTCTTTATGCATAGTGTATGTAGTGAAAAGGGGAAAAACAATAAATTGTTCTATAAATGCTGTAATGTTTACATAATTTTCCATTAAAAACGCGTGAAGGTCACGTGACCATCAGGTAGAACGCAGCATCTCATTTCTCACAGGACCCGTTTTCTGTTCTCGTGGTCTCCCGAGTTCGTTCTTCCGAGGACACCTGGCAAAACCGGTCTTCTCAAGAACGCAAGTCTGTTCTCTGCGTTCTTGGAATTGAGAAACAGCCTTCTAATGTCTAGTAGTCTTGAACACCTTGGCTGTTTCTCAATATGCGTTCTTCAGCGGTCTTGCGTCCTCGTGTTTTCGTGTAACGTCATCATCAGCTGCCAAAGTTCAGTTCCAATACTCAAGACCGCAAGAACAGAGGACGCGTGAAACTTCCCAGATGCATTCTTGATATCGAGGACGCACCGATGCAGACTTGAGCGCCGATCTCGCTCTAGAAGTCCCAGAAGTCATTGCGACTGGAGGTGGGAAGCGCAGCATTTTATTTAGATTTATTATTAAAGTTCAGAGATATAACTGATTTACCTTAGGAGATTCCTTAAATGAGACGGTGAATATAAACAGCACCATGAAATTCTTAATAAAAGCATAAACACGTTAAGGGTGTTTGTTTGCTGAAATTCGTATTAAAATCTGTTTTATTTGTATTGTGCAACGTATATTTATAATGTTTTTACGCAGACTATATATTTTCAAAAGCGGAAAAACAATAAATTGTTGTATGAATGCTGTAATGTTTAAATCATTATCCATTTAAAACGCGTGAAGGTCATGTGACCATCGAAAGAACGCAGCATCTCATTTCTCACAGGACGCGTTCTATGTTCTCGTGGTCTTCCGAGTTCGTTCTTCTGAGGACACCTGGCAAGACTGGTCTCCACAAGAACGCAAGTCCGTTCTTGGAATTGAGAAACAGCCCTTGATTAGTTGGATCACCTTGATTAGTTGGATCAGCTGTGTTTGATTAGGGTCTAAGCTAGGGCAGGGCGATATGGCAAAAAAAAAATCTAGATTTTTTCATAAAGTTTGACCGATTCACGATTTCGATTTTTTTTTTTTACTGTGTAACTATAGTCAACTTAAAACATTACAACAACATGATTGAAGTAACAATCTCTTTATAAGTAACTTGAAAAACCATCTGGTTAAGGAACATGTATTTGTAATGGCCATACATACATAAATTGGTCAACAAGGTGTAGCCTATTACATTGCTATAGACAAATTCCTGCTTGACGTTTTAGAAAATATTTGTGCGTAGCTACACCACCCAGTATATATTAAAGATCATCGTGAACAACAAAAAACCCAACAGAAACCTGTTACATATCTATCTATATTTAAATGTCTATCTTATATTTAACTGAATCGTATAACAGCCTATAGCTGAAATGTTGAAAATTGCACAATTTATTTTTATAAAACATTTGTCAAAACGTATTGATATTTTTTTAGAGTAAAAGCAATACCGACATTTAAGAATCCATATTTATTTTATTTATTCATTCATTTTAATTGTTTATTGGTGCATATATGGGTTATTATTTAATTCATAGCTACAGTACCTTGGACAGCTACTGTGCCACTCCGTAAAGCTTTCAAGCAAAAGTCCAAATTAAAGAAAGATTTGACTTTCTGCGTGACGGCCGACATTCACAACACGGCGTAACTGTCCTTCAGGTGGTGCGCAGGAAATCCAGATTTATACTTTCGCCTGGCGCCACATCGCGCGCCTCCGCTGACTGCGCGCGCACCTCGCGACAATGGGCTACCGCGCTTGCGCTGAGCCAGCTGTTGTAGCTCATCAACAGAGCCACGACGGCAACACACAGAATCTATCAGCACAATTCAGCACGGTTGTCTAACAGTTTAGAACGGTTTGGCACGATAGTGGAAAAGCTGCTTTAATATTTTTATTTAAAAAATCGCGATACCTCGATTTTATACAAAATTTAATCGTCTTAAAACGTAAATTTGATTAATCGAAAAAATCGCCCAGCCCTAGTTGAAGCCAAACTGTGCAGAGCTGCGGCCCTCCAAGAACTGAGTTTGAAACCAATGCATTAATTAGAAAAAACCTTCATCCCTTAATTTAAACTTCACCATTTCTTCACATTTATTTCTTCAGTCATACATCTTACCTGCTCCTCAAAGACAGTAGCATCCCTAGAAGTGCCAGAGCTAGAACCGGAACAGTCAGATCATTCACACAGTGATTCCACTGAGCCCTGAGACACAAGAGACACACTTATCAATATCAACACATCCGGTGTGTGTCGTTATGATGGACGGAGACTCAAAGTGCTGTGAGTGAATGTGTCTAAATGTCTTTTTTTAACATTAAGCACAGTATCACGACAGCATTCCTTACTATCTCTCTTCCAAACCCAGTCAATGGCCAATTTCCCTGCTGAAAGAGATAGTGCCCTGCCTGTGCCTTAATACCCATCTCTCTCTGACAGCTTATTTAAGCGTCGTGTGAAATCGTGTGTGTATGTGTGTGTGTGTGAAAGAGAGAGTGTTTGAGCTCCTTATGGCAGGTTTATGCTGTGACATGCTTGTTGTGTTCCCCTCTCTCGCTCTCACCTGTCCATCACGCTATGTGGCAGCAGTGGATGATGGGAAACGGCTGATTGGTACTAGCGGGACGTAAAATAAGCTCTCTCTCGGGGGACACCCAAACGTTTGATGAGGGTGGGCTGAGGAGACGGCTTGATGTGCTACACCAGTGTCATCAGAAGCATCATTTAAAAGCCAGAGCAACACCACAGATTCGTTATTCCCCTGCAGTTTTGGAGGGAAGGGTCTACAAAAACTAACTATGTAAACGGAATTAGAGGCATTAGTGTTGATTAAAGCTGGCTTTTTTATTAAAATGGTAAAGCTTTTAGATCTAAAAAATAAAATAAATTAGTAAGCCCGATCCATCAAAAAACAATCATGTGATTGCAATTACAACTGCTTGGAATTAATCATAAAATGTATTAGTTGTAAACATGAAATTCCATTATTGCTGATGTACAAAGCAACAATGTCACTGAGAAACATTGTTCAAAATCTTTAGAGTTTTGTTTTTATAAAAAAATAAAGATATCACATATTTACTAATGTTCACTAATTATTTTAATTTAATCAATAATTACGTGTGCTATGATAAGCTTTTCACTCATCATAGCACACGTGCTGCTGATGATGTGACAATAAAAGTGATTTTGATTTGATTAATAGTATGAAATAGCACTGCTCTTAAATGTGCATTTAAAAAAAGATAAGCTGGTGAATATGGACTATAAGTGAATCTGGTTTACAATTGCCTTGCACAAAATAAGAATTGTCATTTAAAATGTAATCATTTTAGAATAAATTACAATTAATAATTTTGATTACAACATCAAGGCACATAATCAACATTTATGATTTTGTAACGCATTATAAGGGTTACGTAATCATTTTACTTAAAGTATTACAAGTAAGAGTTACGTAATAATATTACTTTTCTAAGCAATGTGTAAAGTAACGCATTACTTTAAGAAATTAAGTAATAATATTTGAGTTTTTTTTTTTTTTTTAAATGTAGGGCCCTATCATACACCCAGCGCAATAAGGTGCAAAACGTATTTGGCGCAATTTGTTGCTATTTTCAGACCAGCGCAACTATCATTTTCCCGTTTTTCGACACGTTGTTTAAATAGTAAATCCATTTGCGCCACTTTGTGGACTGGTCTGAAAAGGAGGTGTGTTGAGGCGAATTGTTGGCGCATTGCTATTTTGTGAATCTGAAATAAGACTGCGCAATTGACCAGCTGAAGGCTGGTCTAAAGTCCAGCGCAGAGCACGTTAGTTGTGCGCGTACACATTGCATAATACACACAGGATGTGTACAGCAAAATGCAAATATCTTTTTCAAATGAAAAAGAATTAAAAGATTAAAATATTTTAAAAAATATTATTTACTACATAAATATAAAAACCACTACCTCCATTCCTTCTTCATCTCGAGGGGCTTTTTTCAGTTTATTTATGACAACTTGCTTTTGTATGATTACAAAAATTATTATGTAGAGTTATTATTATTAGCAGTATTATTTATTATATGCATATTTATATTTGTTTTAATTAAAAACAAGCTTAGATTTGTTTTGCACCATATGGGGCATAGGACGTGTGTTTGGATATAACTGTGGTTGTTCAACCACACTTCGTTATTATTGTTCATTTATTTGTTTACTGGAAATTAAAACTGAATTTAGAAATAGTTTTGAAACAAATCTTTGAGCTTACAAACATATTACAAGCATAGTACAACATAGTTTCCTTACTCCACGAAAGTAAAGGAGTAAAGTGAAGAGTAAAGGTAAGAGAAATTAAAGAGGCCAAATGGAGGAGGCTCGTTCTTTATCCTCGCACTGCAGATGGTCTGTTTAACTGTTTTCTCGCTAATGAAGCATTCAGTTTTTCCACTTACAAAGTCCGCCATGTAAATAGCAAATGCACCATTGCGTGACGTAACTGACTCTTAAAGGGAATGGAAGATGAGACTCTGATTGGTTTAATGCACATTATTCTTAAAACACACCCATAACTCATTAAGAGAATAAGCAGAACCCTGTTAGACCATACGCCGCAGAGCAAACTGCATTTTTCCATTCTTAAAACAGCAAAAGTGGATTCGGTCATGCCCTTAATGCTTTCGCGCCATGCGCTATAGACTTTGCGCCTAGATCATTAAAATAGAGCCTGTAATGCGAGTTACTTTTTAGTTCAATGAAATTGCTTTTAAAAAATAAAATGCTGACTTAAAATGAACACTGAATCCAGCACTCACTGAGAGAATTTTCTCCCTGCAGAAACAAACAGAAACCAAGATGGCAGAGTCTTACATTTTGGCGCTGGAAGTATTCTCATTATTCTGAACGCATGGAAGACAAGTAAAAGGGGATTGTTTGTCTCAATGCTCATTTTACTTCACTAATAAGACAAAAAGCACAAAAGCATCAAACATATTGCTTTAAACTTTCATTAATCTGTATATACAGCATATCTGGAAGTTTCCAGAAGATAACAATATCCTAAATTATTATTATTTGATGTTTTTTTTTTTAGGTAAATAAAGGTTATACAGTGTGTTGTTAAATGCAGAGCTCCTCTATTTAAAAAAGAAGAAAAAAACCTGCAAGTTCTGAAAGAGATCAAGCCTCAGTAAAGGTAAAAAAAGTAACGTTAAAGTAACGTTAAAGTAACTCAAAAGTAACGTAACGTATTACTTTTGCAATAGTACTCTTCAGTGCACAACATAAAAACAAGATATCTGAAAATTACTAATACTGGAAATCTTTGAATAATATATTTTAAATGCATTCGAATAGTACATCATCAGACTGAAGGATGATTTTTATAAAACTGCATATTTTGGGGTTAATTTAGGTGTCCTTATTAAGACTTGAGATTAACTGCATATGTAAAAGTACTAACATTAACATCCCCAATATGCACTTCTTTGAAACCTAAAATCTGCATTTATTCATCCAACCACAATAAAAATTTTAAGTTAAATTATTTTTAAGTTGAAGTCTTAGACTCACCGTAACATCTCTAGGAGGTTCAGGCTTTCGTTTGTTTTTGCCTGAAACCAAAGGATTACATATACTGTCCATTAGTTCCAATAATGTTATAACATATACTAGCACATGTTAATCTTGAAAACATGCTCTCTTGAATGGTAAACCAGTGTTTGTACCAGGCTGAAGGTGCCGTATTCAGCTCGGAGCAGGTGTGTGAGGAGGCCGTGGACAGACGTCTGGTCTCCCCAGCTCCAGCGAGCTCTGTTGAGGTAGGAGGAAACTGGCAGGTAGATGTAGGGCACAAAGCCAGCCAGAAAACACGTCCCCAAGGACACAAGATCAAAGAAGGACAAACCCTGTGGGAAATACAGGTTCCTTATAACTGACAGATGCTTTGGTTGCCAAATGTCTAAATTTACATAACAAAACAACTGTAAAACAACACCATGGACAAAGACATAATCATCTGTGAACGGTGAAGTGTTATGACAAGTCTTAATTTTGTTCCCTAAATTAGAGTAAATAGATAGATTGTATTAAACCAGTGTGCCCTGACTTTCTTGAATTTACACTTTTTAAGACACTATTTTGCATGAATTTTGTATCTGTTGTAGCTCTCCATGTTTTACTATATATATCTGCTGTTAAATATGAAAAAATATTTCAATGTTTCTGTCTCAGAGATTATGTATAGTTAAAGACAAAATTATTAGCACCCCTTTGAAATGTAATTCTTTAAAAAATATTGGACACTGCGCACGTTGGATTGTTCATCAAGGACCTACCGCTGGATCTAATCTCACTATATTTGTTAAACGTGATTTAATTCATCTTATTGTCTAAATCTGACGACATATTCCCCGACTTTGGTCTTGTGAATCTTACTTGTTCTCAGGTAACGTGTTTTGAGCGCAAAGATAAGTTAATATATTAATTAATGCAACTACGTACATGGATTCTGCATATTTGACTGATTGGCTGTATTTATTTCGTATTATAAACTTATTCTACGTTATACTTTTATAATGACAATTATTGATTATTAAACTGATATTCAGCAAAAGAGACAGGGTATGTTTTGTATTTTTAATAAAAATGTTATAGGCTTCATTTTGTTATAAATATGCATGCAGTGAAGATGATGGTCATATAAATGTGCAACTACACGAAGCCTCAACATTTTTGATGTCTGTTAAGTTGCTAATATCAAAATAAAAATAGGCAGTTCCTCATATCATGTTTTCCTTTTATTGTTAAGAAAGTAAAACAACGTAGCTAGGCTGATGTGAATGAAGTTATAAGAGTATACTGTTCCCTTTGAAGATTTACCTGATGTGTCCTTGGGAGTTTGTTTTCCATATCAAACTTGTGAAGTCTGAACTTACAAGGAGAGGATGCAAGACTGAACTTTGTTTAAGCTACTTAATATTGAAGAAAAAGCCCCAATCAGAGAGGTAAATTTCTGCAGCCCCGCCTCCATTTTGTCTCCGTTTCCCCCATCCACACTAACACGGAGCAGCAGCATTTTAAAATGAAAACGGTCTCTACAGCATTTTCAAAAAGCTCCGTTTTCGGCGCTCGAAAACTCCGGGGTAGTATGGATGGATGGCATAACCGTAGCAAAACGTATGCGTTTTAAAACTAAGCAGAGACCTAAGAGAGCTAATAATACAGACTCTAATAACGTATTAAAGATTTTTTTAAACTGCTTATATTCTAGCCAAATTCAAAGAAATAAGGATTAAATAAAAAAGAAAAAATATTATAGGAAATACTGTGAATACTGTGTGCGATTCGCTAAACATCACTTGGGAAATATATATTTTTTAAATAACAGTTTCACAGGAAAGCAAATACTTTTGCCTTCAACTGTATGTCTTATATGTATATTTATTCTGTGGAAAAAAGAAAAGAAACTAATCTTAATCTTGTGTTTTTTAACTTTTCAAAAAGACACAAATATAACACCAAAATGCTGTGGGTTTGTTGTTATACATATTTACATACATGCTTTATTATGATGACTATATTATTAATATATAATGTTTGGGGCTTTCAATATCCAGGCATAAATCATCATCATCAAAACAAAACAAAAAAAAATTCTCTCGACTTGTTTAACACTCCATATTTATTGCATAATGTGGACTACAAGTGCATAATATCACTTAATATGCTCTAGAAAAAGAACTGAACCATATACACTCCCAGTCAAAAGTTTGGCGTATGATTTCTAAATGTTTTAATATAACTTCTGCTCACTAAGGCTGCATTTATTTCATCAGAAATACAGTACAAATTGTAAAGCTGTGAAATGTTATTGCACTATAAAATAACTGATCAAAAGTAGTTTATAATTTAATTTAATCATTTATTCCAGTGATTTTAAAGATTATTTTTTAGCTTCATTACTCCAGTCTTCAGAGTCACGTGATCCTTCAGAAATCTCTAATAATAATTATTATTATTATTATTATACTATTGTTAATAATAATAATAATAATAAAATCAAGAATGACTGAATTAATAATTTCATTTGAAACTACATGCAATAGGCAGTTATTTAAAATTTGAACAAATATTTAAAGATTTAAAAAAAAATTACATTTAGTAAATGCTGCCTTGATGAACAGAATCATTTTCTTTAAAAAAAATTTTTATAAGACTGACCCCAAATTATTGACCGGTAGTGTATATTTTATTTATTTACATGACTGTGAAATGCTCACAGCATGATTGTCAATACTTACATTATGTGTATAGAGGTGCAGGAGGGCCCAGGGAATGATGACAACAACATACAGTACCAGTGTGTGCTGATTACACAGGCTCAGCCCACAGAACAGCGCCCCCCATAGTGCAAACTGAGGAATATATATATAATATATATATATAAATAAATATAAAATACTAATGATTTGCATGATTGAGGATCAACAGGTTGTAGTACCTTCTTCTTCTGCTGAACGGTCTCTGCGCATTGGAAACAGGCTGAAAGGGAGAAGAGGACACCCACAAACAAATTGTTAAGTGAAAAGACTTCAGCCACGACTGACCACTGCCACACCAGCCTGGACACTGCAAACGCTCCACCTGCCAGGACGGCCCCTGGACCGGGCCCCGCCACCCTGAGCACACAGGAGATAATAGACATGCACTTTTAGACAGAGTGTTTATTAGAAGTAGGAATATAAAATGATCTGTGAGATAATGTTAAGCATTCACCAGTCCCTTCAGGATTGTGCAAGTCTTGATATTTTAAAAACAATTGTAGGATGAAGCTAATAATACCATATGTTTTGTGAAAAAGTCATTTTAGGCCACAAATATAAAAATGAATGTCCCTGTAAATTTCTGGAGGAATCGATTTAGACTAAATATAAGCAAACAATAAAAAAATTGTTTTAGTTTTTCTATGTGTGTGTGTGCTCAATTCAGTATTCATTCTCAAATAAAATTGTAAATCTCTATTTTTTACAATTTATATTTTATTATCTAACAACTAATTTCATGCATATGAAACAGAGAGTTGGGTTTTATGTAGTGGTGGGCCGTTATTGGCGTTAACGTGCTGCGTTAACGCAAGACTCTTATCGTGCGATAAAAAAAATATTGCCGTTAGTCTATTCTCAATGTTGGGTAGGGAGCTGGGTCTGTTCTATGGAAGCTATGATGACTTTCACCTTGATATTTTAGCGCGGATGTATACCTGACCGGTGAGTCGTCTGACAAAACAGTGCCATTCTGAATTAAATCAGTAGGATGCCTGACTTTAACTGCAGTTCGGCAGTTTCACTTTAACTGATGAACATTTCATTCATGCGCCGTGACACACTGGGGTATTAGACACAAATAATGATTAAGGGCTGGTGAGAGTCTTTTGGAATTTAATAACGCAGGCCAAATGGAAAGAAAAAAAACTTCAGCATTTCGCGATGTGTGTGTGTTTGTGTGTGCGTCTATGTGTCTGTGCAGTCCTTTACTGAGAGCCGCCTGTGTGGATCTTGTTGGAAAATATGGCGAAAAGTCCTACATGACGGTAATAGTTTGTCAGTAATGTCACTAATATCTGCATACTCCACGTCTTAATTCCATTTCTGTTTAGTTCAGTTATGACTTTAGTCGCATTAAGGTAATCAAAAATCGCCGTTTACACGGTAGACTCTTAATCAGAGTATTGTTTTAATCATATTAAAATCGTATTAAAGTATTGTTGCCCATGTAAACATACTCAATGCTATATATACTATATATGCTTGACACACCGTCAGGGCTCTGTGAACTTGCCTTTGCGAAGCAGCATTTTCTGTATGTACGTACATCAAAAGCAAGTATGAAATCGCTGTTTGGAGATTATGTAGGCCTACAGTTCAAAAATCATGTATAACTGAATAAAGAGTTAGTAAACACAAGTACATCTTATTGAACATCATTTATTTTCATCACCAATTATCATAGTAGAACAGTTTCTCAAGCAGTTTGTGATGCATTTTGAAAACAGGAGATGAGCCCCTGGGCTAATGCGCCACCTGGCTTGAGAAACCCGTTCTCAAAGACTTATTATTTGGGTAGCGCACATATTCTGAATGCCTTCGGCAGAATTCAAATGAGCCATTTTAATCTAGATTAATTTCAGATTTATCTATATTAAAAAAAATAATCTATGCCCACCTATAGTTTTATGTAACCGTGTAAACAAAAAAGAGTTTAACATTCAGGACTGTGGCTCTTATTATTTAATTTATTCATTCATTCTTTATTTCAAATATACCATCAATAGAGTTCAATTATGTATTCTCAAATATATATTTTTATCTAGAAAGCAGATTAATATATACAGTTGAAGTCAGAATTATTAGCCCTCCTGAATTATTAGCCCCCCTGTTTATTTTTTTCCCCAATTTATGTTTAACAGAGAGAAGATTTTTTTCAACACATTTCTAAACATAATAGTTTTAATAACTTATTTCTAATAGCTGATTTATTTTATCTTTGCCATGGAGACAGTAAATAATATTTTACTAGATATTGTTCAAGACACTTCTATACAGCTTAAAGTGTAATTAGGTTAACTAGGCAGGTTAGGGTACTTAGGCAAGTTATAGTATAATGATGGTTTGTTCTCTAGACTATTGAGAAAAAATATAAAGCTTAAAGGGGCTAATAATTTTGACCTTAAATGGCTTTTTAAAAATTAAAAACTGCTTTTATTCTAGCCGAAATAAACAAATAGTATTATTAGACATACTGTGAAAATTCCTTGCTTTGTTAAACATCATTTGGCAAATATTTAAGTATTAAATGGTAATAATGTGAGTTTGAATGCCATTTTACGTTTCATTTATTGCCATAATGAAAGCAGCAGCAGATAGTTCAACTCAGATCTTGAAAATAAAATAAACCGTTTGAAATTAAACTTCAGAACTGTTACTCAGTGCAAGCCAACACATATCAGTGATTCAGCATGTACATTTAATAATGTTAAAGATATTTAATATGTATTAATTAGATTATAAACCTTACCATTTTGTTGGAGTGCAGTGAGTGCATTATTCTGTGCTTCTGAATGGCTGCATTTGAATGTTTCTGTTGTGCTGAGTTTGGTACAGACACACAAATGACTTATCACCGCAAATCTTGCCATGTAGTGTGGTGTTAGGACATGGGGTTATAATTGGCCTGTTTCCACTGAGTGATACGGTACAGTAAGGTACAGTTCTGTATGCTTTTATGGCCATTTCCACTGCCAAAAGGTACCAAATAGCAAACCGTACAGTACCTAAAAGGATACTAAAGAATACCTATATAGCATGACAAAAGGGTACCAAAAGGCGGAGCTAGAAATGCAGCTGAATGCTATTGGTTTACAGAGAAGCAACACTAGCACGTACACAAGCCAGTAGAATGATAACCAAGTAAGCTCCATTTTTAAATACACAGCCAAGACATTACACCATAATAACATATACATAAAACAATGAGCCATGATCGAGCCGAGCTCAAACAAACCTTGTCATTGTCTTGATGCATAGCCACAAAGCCAAGATGAACAAAATCTGCTGTGTCCTGCTGTTGTTTTACGAGACCGTCTAAAAGCGCGAGCGGTTTCACTTTCTCTACAGAGCTCACTACAAGTCTATATTTGAAATTACGAACTTTTTGAACTCATATTAATAACGTGCGCATGATTATTGAAGTGCTTCTGACATCTGATCCTTTCAGAAATAGACAAACGTGAGAGTGAAGCGCGAAAAACAAAGGAGAAGCCGGAAAAAACAAAGGAACAAATGATACTTTCAGCAACCTAAACCATGAACAAACTGCCATGTTTAACTATTATCATTGGACTATTGGACTATTATGAACTCTGAATGACGGACTTACTTTCTAACAAGAGGTTACATGTGGTAGTGAATATTAAAGATACAGATGAGAGGATTGCACTGACTGGGTTATATGTTGAGAGTTGTTTTGGAAGCCAAATAAGGACTAAATGTATGCTGTGTGTAGTTTTTCTGTAATTGGTAACATATCAGAGTCTGTAAGGGTCTGTATGTGTTCATATTTGTTGCATTTATTTCTTTATATTTATATAAATATATATATTTATTTTATTTATTTGGCATTGGATGGGTTAAAGAGACCAAAACAAAGACAGACGTTCTTGCACATACCGAACATTTTCAAAGCAGAATATCTGACTTTAGCATTGTTTTTGTAAATAAACAAGATTGTTCAATTGACATGTTTCTTATAATATCTGCATATTATGGTATTTCACATTCCATGTACTTACAATTACAGTTAATTATGCCTAATTACACGTAACTAAGCCTAAGTCTACATGCATTCTAACCCTGACTATACAATACGTGCATGTAATTAATTAATATTACTCAGTAGTTAAATGAATAGTTGCACTCTAACAAGAACTCCTTAAAAAAATGAAGTGTAACCAATCGCAATTGCATATTTCAAATGGTATGGATCTGTCTTATACCAACCAGTGCCATAATTTAGCTGGATGTTGAACAAATCTTGGTTGCCATGGTTACCCAATGATTTATTATGACATAATTTAATGTTCATCTGCAAAATAAACAAAATTTGAGACTTGACTTTGACGTGTGACAACAGATTTGAGTCTTAACTTAGACTTGGGCTCCAGCTGAGAAGAATAAAAAAGGACAAACGGCCAAGGTAAAAGGAAACGCTGGACGAAAGGATGAACAAGGGAGGTCAGGCTCTTCTGTTTGATATCAGAGAAGACAGAAATAAAGGAAAGGAAGGAGAACAAAAAAAAAGTTGGAAAGACGCAAAAGAGAGGGAGCTGGAGAAGGGGGGAAAAAACTCAGCCCAGTCTCCAGCACACTGGCTTGGAAAAATTTTAGCGGGCTTGACAATTAAAGGGGGGTGGTGGAGGGGGGAAGCGAGGCAGTATGGCCCTCTCCTCATTGTGCCGAGTGGCTTAGAGTCCTCATCAGCCTATCAGCTAAGTGACAGGCGGAGAGCTGCTCTATTCAGCGGCACAGATACACGCCGCGGGCCAAGCGGCTGCCAGCTCCCTCCTGACCCCGCAATCCCTCGCCGCTGACAGCTTCAAGCTCCATGGCAAATTAGGCGCTCTCACATTACAATCGCACAAGACAGATTCCATTAACGGTATCTGAAATTGAGTAGAGAGCAGGGCCCTCGCCTTATCAGACCTGACTCATAAGCAGCGGCGGCACCGCCGAAGCTCGCGCGCTTAATCACGAGCCATGATACCATTTAGACGTTTCCAGCGCGCCTCTGCCTGCCGCTGTGATAGTCGGCCACAAAAGAGGCTGATGAGACTTAGGGGAAGGGGAACAATGGAGCTTTCGCAGGGAAAGCAAAGTAAGTCAGGAAAAAGGGGAGCGCAGAGAAGGATACGGATGGAAGAAAGGAGGAAGGATGGTGTGTGTGTGTGGAACTCGCACTTGCTGACTACTTCTCTTTTCTCTTCTCCGGCTTTTTTTTGCACACTACTTGCCTTTCCTCTCTTTTCTTTTCCTGTCTCATACGAGACGAGGCCGCGCGTGTGTGCGCAGTCGGACTAATAGCTTGTCAAAGGCAGGCGGGGGGGATTCTTGGTGATATCGGATTCTTTCTAGCCCTCTTTACTACTTGTGCGCACTGTGGAAGGAAGACGAGGCTCGGTGAAGGTGTGGACCCCCCGCACCCTCCATTCTGCTCCTGCTGTGTGCCAATTAACCCCCAACACGTCAACGGTAGGGGGCTGCAGATGGGTTGGACCGGAGCTGAGGGTCCTCAGTGCAAAGTATAACATCCTCCCCCTGTCATCATTTCAATGGCACGGCCTGACAGTCGCTTACCGTCCTCCTCCTCCTCTGGGGGAGCTTGACATGGACCTCTTAAGGAGTGTCTGTCTGTTTGAGGATGTGAAAGCATGTGACACATCCTTCATTCTAGAACATGTGGGACCACCTGGGTCTTCTTGTCTCTCTCTCCCTCTCTCTCTCTCTTGAACAGTGATGAGGTGAGAGAGTGACACTTGTGTGCAGCATCAGGAGCTTGTTTGCTGCTTTCGACTGTGCTGTGCAGTGTGTAGTTCAGATACTGTAGGTGACTCCAAACGAGACACTGCAACTATACAAGAACGCTTGACTCCATTATTGTGTAAAAAGAAAATAAGCTTTTAATCAAAGTAGGGCTGTCAATGTACAGTAATATTGTGATATTTTAGTGCAATTATCACATCATGCCCTATGACTAGGCCCACACAGAATCTGCGCGTGTAGAATTCTGTAGATTTTTAGCCCATCTCTTTATTTACTTGAGTAAAGGTGTGTAAATTTATATTTTAAATGTATATTTTATATTTTGTTTTTAAATTAATTTCAGTATAATTATTGACTAATATGAAAATATTCATACTGTATGTTTAGTCTTCTAGTAGAATTTGAGGGACGCGCTACCAAATAAGTGGATCTACAGTAATTGGATTTGCATTGTAAACATTAAATAAAAGTTAAAAAGGTATTATATTTTTTTCACATATTAAGGTTTTAGTTATGATACTCCCAAAATCATTCTGCAGAAATAGCAAAAAAAGTCCGCAGATTCTGTCTCTGCCCTACCTATGACCTATTATGTCAATTCTGTAATAAGTAATGTTCAGTAACATTTAGGGTGTCTTCACAGATTTCATAGGTTTAGTTCAGTTTAAAGCTGTAGTGCGATTGCACATCTGGTGTTATTTTGGGTAAGTGTCAATCCTGCATCTGAACCCTGGTGCACACTAAAACAAGCGGACTGAGGCAGACTCATTTTTCCAAACAAATTTGTGTGGTGTGGTTGAACAGAAAAATGAACTTGGACAAAACATAACCAAAGATATGTAGGGTGTGCTCACACTTGGTTTGATTAAAGGCACAATATGTGTTTTTATGAGAATAGTCATACTAAATACATTTTAAGGTTTTGTTATAATACTGGTCTGTGTAGTCTAATAAAACACACAAGCCATTAAAGGGGACCTATTATGCAAAAATTACATTTATAAGAGGTTTAAACACAGTTGTGAGGCAACAGTCTGTGAATAAAGTCAGCTTCTAATGGTAAAAATGTATTAATTAATTTTTTTATAATCACACATCATAAAACTGTCTGCCGAAACACTTTGATTGGCATGCTCCTTTTGCGCGCTTTAATGGCCGTTTCCACTATCAAAAGATTCCAAAAAGCGAACCGTATCCTATCACTTTTTGGGTACCCTTTCCAAAAGGTACCTACCACAACAAAAAGGTATCAAAAAGCGAAGTCAATTGCACAGCTGAGCAGTAGGTTTATAGAGATGCATCACTAGCTCATGCACAAGCCAGGAGAATGAAAACAAAGATAAATACACAGCCAAGACATTACATCGTAATATTATATACATATAATAACGAGTTATGGTCGACCTGAGGTCAAACAAACCTTGTCGTCGTCTTGATGAACAGCCACAAAGCCAAAAAGAAGAGCAGAATCTGCCCTAGGGCCTGTTGTTATTTACGAGGCTGTCTAAAAGGGCGAGTGGTTTCACTTTCTCCAGAGAGCTCGCGTTCGCATCTACGTATATTTGAAATAACTTCTTGAGCTGATGATAATAACATGCGCGTGATTATTGAAGTGCTTCTGACATCCGATACTTTCAGAAAGGAACAAACGCGATAGTGAAGCTTGAAAAAACTAAGGAGCGAATGATTCTTTCAGCAACCTAAAAGATGAACAAACTGCCATGTTTAATTATTAGCATTGGCTTTTGGACTATTATGAACTCGGAATGACAAAATGATAATGTTAAATGTGCTGGTGAAGGACAAAAATGAAAGGTTTGTACTGACTGTATGTTTCGTATTGTTTATGAACCCAAATAAGGCCTAAATGTAAGTTTTGGGTATTTTTGTTTGGTAATTGGTAACATTTCAGAGACTGCAAGTAGCGGCATGTTTTCATTCATTCTTCATTTTCTTTTCGGCTTAGTCCCTTTATTAATCTGGGGTTGCCACAGCGAAATGAACCTTCAACTTATCCAGCATATGTTTTACGCAGCGCATGCCCTTCCAGCTGCCACCCATCACTGGGAAACATCTAAAAACACATACACTATGGACAATTTAGCTTACCTAATTCACCTATACCACATGTCTTTGGACTGTGGGGGAAACCGGAGCACCCGGAGGAAACCTACGCAAACATGGGGAGAACTACCCACTGCGCCACGGTGACGCCAACGCAATCTCACGGCAATTCGTAACTTTTTGATTTAGTGGCTAATTCGTATGAATTCGTACGATCTAATTCGTACAAATTAGTACTTTTTGCTCATCACCCAATGATGGTTGGGGTTAGGGGTGGGGTTAGGTGCCTCGCCTCCTTTTTAAAATCGTACATTTTCATACGACTGAACTTGTGAATTAGCCACTAAACTCACAAAACGTAAAATACTTACGTTTCCTCGTGAGATCAGGCTGGTGACGCTGTATGTTTTCATATACGTTTAATTTTTTTATTTTATATAATCACAGACGTTACAGTAGGCTATTTTCATTATCACTGATAATGATAATCAGCAGTTATAATAAATCATGTTAGTTATTAACATTTATACACCAATAGGCCTATTTAAGTGTATAAAGCATCTGTTTTGTATATGATATGTGAACGACCCGTATAGCTTTACTTTGACATTTCCTCGAGGGAGAAAGACGTCGACGTCGACTTTCTGACAAACACCATGCCTACCAAAAAGGTACCTTTGGTATCCTTTGAAAGTGGAGACACAAGCCTGATAAAAGTCACACGTACCGTATCGAACTGAACCATACCACTCTGTGGAAATGAGGCACTGTACATGTCATCTGAGAGGTAAAGGGTGTATGATGTCATTAGCATGGCAATTCAAGAGACTGTTAAAATAACAGAATTCTCTCATTTTTTTAAACAATTCGGATACTGTAGGAACATAAGTCAACAAAATTTGTAAGACTGACTCTACCCATGGTTTTTGGATACTTTAATAAAATAACAAAATGATGCGAATCTCCCGTTTCACCACATCCTAAAGGTGCTCTACTGGATTGAGATCTGGTGACTGTGGAAGCCATTTGAGTAACCTTGAGTGAACTCATTGTCATGTTCAAGAAACCAGTCTGAGATGATTTGCACTTTATGACAAGGTGCATTATTCTGCTGGAAGTAGCCATCAGAAGATGGGTACACTGTGGTCATAAGGGGATGAACATGGTCAGCAACAATACTCAGGTAGGCTGTGGCATTGACACAATGCTCAATTGGTACTAAGGGGGGCAAAGTATGCCAAGAAAACCATTACACCACCACCAGCCTGAACCATTGATACAAGGCAGGATGGAGCCATGCTTTCATGTTGTTGATACTAAATTCTGACCATACCATCAGAATGTTGCAGCAGAAATCGAGACTCATCAGACCAGGCAACATTTTTCCAATCTTCTATTGTCCAATTTTGGTGAGCCTGTGCCAACTGTAGCCTCAGTTTCCTGTTCTTAGCTGACAGGAGTGGCACCCGATGTGGTCTTCTGCTGCTGTAGCTCATCCGGTACAAGGTTTAAGATGCTCGAGTGGTTATTTGAGTTACTGTTGCCTTTCTATTAGAACCAGTCTGGCCATTCTCCTCTGACCTCAGGCATCAACAAGGCATTTGCTCCCACAGAACTGCCACTCACTGGATATTTTCTCTTTTTCTGACCGTTCTCTGTAAACCCTAGAGATGGTTGTGCGTGAAAATTCCAGTAGATCAGCAGTTTTTGAAATACTCAGAACAGCCCGTCTGGCACCAACAACCATGCCACATTCAAAATCACCTTTCCTTCCCATTCTGATGCTCGGTTTGAACTGCAGCAGATTGTCTTGACCATGTCTACATGCCTAAATGCATTGAGTTGCTGCTTATTGGCTGATTATAAATTTGCGTTAACAAGCAGTTGGGACAGGTTTTTCCTAATAAACTGGCCATTGACTGTGCCTTTAAAATAAACTCTGATGTAATCGCCCTGTTGGTGTGGGTTATTTAAACGTGTATGAATGCTGCCATACCAAGTGACCACTAAACAAGTGGGCAGAGAACACTTGCAAACGAACTCAAGTGGGGTACAAGTGATACATACTGTAAATACAACCTTGACCAAAGACATCTAAAGAAATCTAAAACAGGATTTGTTTGTCACAACTCACAGGTTGCAATGCTACAAAGAAATTCACATATATCTGACTGGCTGGGTTTAGGACTCATACATGTTTAAATGAGAATTTTCTTATTTAAGAAGCTCCTATAGAAAAAAAAAATAAGGGAGAAAAACCAAGGCAACTACATGAAAAGTAGTCAGTGCCAACAAATTTCTGAACTTCTAGTCACATGTTGGTTATTCTATCCTTCTCATTGGCAATTAAGCAACATAAACATTAAGTATGGTCCAGCAGAGCAGCGCTTTTTAGCCTTATGTTTATGATAATGTGAGGTCTTATTATCATTAAGAAATGCACTGAGGATACTGTGTGATTCTTTATAGATGATGCTTAGGCTATAAGGTGTGATATTTGTAAGCAGTTGTTGGCGGCGCAATTATGGAGCGACTATAAATTGAATTCTAGGTGGAAGCTGTGCAAAAGTATTACCATCATACAATCTCTGGTAAAATTACTGTGTGCATGTATTGTACCTATGGACAGTGTTCTGCTGGGCTGAGACGTCCATCCCCACAGGAAAGTACATGTTAAAAAATAATAACTCCAATTCACCTCAAACAATGCAGCCGGCGGCACAACAATTTCGCCCAATTCCATCTTAATCCCCCACTGACACACATTATCTGGACATGGCAAACAAAAAGAAACTGCATATATCATTCAGCAAATATGCATTTTATTTTCTACTACTGTTATTTTAATCAAGTCATTAATCAACTGTAGTATTACGCGGCCCTATGGAACGCATGCATTCTGGGAAGGGCTGATCCTCTCCTTGCATGACTCCCATTAAAAACCGCCTGTGGAGACAGTTTGGGAAATGTAATATTATAGCAATATTGACTTCTGATGCAACAGACACAATCTTAGGCCTGCAGGCAAGGGGAAATTAAAGTGATGGCACAGCACAGTGAAATAGCCCTATTTCCCCCATTCTGAATGGGGTAATGAGGGTTTAGACATCTTCATTAAATGTCTGTTAAGGAAATATTACTGCACATCTTTAAATGGGGCCATTGGTCATGCTTAGTCGAAGAATATAAGGCGTGTAGAGCACAAAAATGGTTAAAGGAATCTTCCAGGTTAAATACTGCTTAAGGTCTAGAGCGAAAGCATTTCTTCATCTTCATGTTTGCATGACCATGATATAGGGAAAGCAAAATGTTTTTTCCTTCGCATGTTTGAAAAGTTTTGCATACAAACGGCAACATTTTCAAAACGTTCCCAATTCACATGAATCTGTAAAAATGGTCCCACTTTATATTAAGTGTTGCTTATACTTGTGAACATGGTAACTAGATGTGTAAGTAGTATGTAACTACAGTGTATGTACACACTGGTACATTGTATTTACTTGTGTAATACTGGTGTAACTACACACATGTAACAACCCACTGAATACTGTAGTATTTGCAAGTTCAAATGTGTAACAGAACATTGGTAACAGCACTAAGAAAGTACACATCCATAACAAGAATTATGTAAGTGCATTGTGTAACAGCAATATGTACTTGCAGGTGTTTTCCCACTTCCACACATGTTTGCATACCATGTTCTTCTGAACATTGTATTAGAATAAGAATGGCAGAAATAATGCTGCATTAGTGTGTACTAGGTAACTAGACGTGTAAGTGACACTTAAAGGGCACCTGTGGTGAAAAATCTACTTTTCAAGCTGTTTGGACAGACATATGTGTAGGTATAGTGCAGGGCTATTCAATTGGCGGCCCGCGGGCCAAACCCGGCCCCCGAGGCAATTTGTTCTGGCCCTCCAAATAGTGTCACCAAGACATCAAGAATAAATTTAGTTCAGTCAAAAAACGGCCGCTATAATTAGTGACGTGACGTGCGTCTGTTCAATACAGCATGAGCTGCGCAGAGCGTGAGTCACCTGACAGTGGCGAGAGCAGCCGAATACATTTGAATATGTTTGTAGAAAAGGTCTTTTGTACAATGCACTGATATCGTTATTAGGGATGCAACGATTAACCGATTTCACTATTAAGTGCGCTTTAATTCGTCATGGTTAATTAATCCTAAAGGCTTCTCTAAGCCGCATTTCTCTTCTGCCGTACGAAACGAAACTGCTGAACAAAGTTCCGCCAAGTTGCCAACTGTGCGCTAGTTTAAAGTTCCGAGCTTGTCCACCGAAGCTAATACGCACGCACAGTGTAATAACTATAGCCGCGGGCCGTTCCCATATCACGTCTTTTCCGCGCGCAAGTTTGTTATGTCGTAAGAATATATGCCAATATGCGGGCACAAGCGGAGCAATGCGCTCGCGGCTGTCTGGGTGCACGCAGTAGAAAACATCTCATGCTGTAGCGGTGAGAGTTGTGCTTAGCTTTCAGTGCAATGTAAACAAAAGACATGTTAGACGAACTATTATTAAAACGATTATGTATGTATAAACGCAGATGATATCAACAGTTAATCTAAATATCATAACAATTATTAGGCTATTATATTATTTTCTCCCGTTCCTCTCTATAAACACACACATAATTGTGTAGTCCTAAGCACAGAAAAACATACAGCATAAAAACTATTGCTAATGAAAATGCCTTTTAAAGGTTTTTTAATATTAGTTAGGGATGTCCAGATCTAAATCTAGCTAATATAAAGCTTAAATTTACGTTAGACGTGATAACTGAAACACTGATTATTCTTCACACTATATAATCGTACAACCAAAATCTATAATTGTTGCATCCATAATTGTTATGCATCTGAATGTAGAAGAAGCCTACTTAAGCAATACACTGATTTTGTTGTGCTATGAAATACAACATTTGAATGTTTGTTAAAAAACTTATTGTACAATGCAGTGATATTACATAGTTTAAAAATACAATATATTAACATTTTAATGTAGACAAATACAACATGGGTGTCTAAAGGAGCAAAAATTCAACATATTGGCTCTTATATGCAGTTGTGTCATCATTTATATTGGAAGTCATGTCTCTCCGGCCCTTCGTTTGGGATGCTTTTCATGAACTGGCCCCCGTGACAAACTAATTGAATAGCCCTGGTATAGTGTATGTACCATCATATTTGGGTGATATAAACACACCCAGTCCTTTTTTTTCAATTTAACAACATAAAAACGATGGACCAATTGGAGCGGTTTTCAGACTGACCGCAACTTGACGTAGGAGTGCGGTCCCCCCGTCCACCGAATTGATTGACAGCTGCGTATTAACATGTCTCCGTAGTAATGCTTATAATCATACCCACAAGACAGGACGTGCGCAAAATAAGCAACTGTAAAAAAAAAAGTATGTTCAGTTTGCTAGGATCATCAATCATCATCGAATGTGATCAAGAGTGAGTTTTACAAGTTTAAAATTTTTAAAACAGTGCATGTTTGCAATAAATTACAGCGATTTACTTCAGCTTTACTTCATCAACACAGCCGCATGTCAGAACAATTATAAAAGGCACTTCAATCCCAGTTTGTGGACGTTAAATCAGGTTTATTTTGTACATTAACATAACAGATATCCATACAGCAATGGGTATTAACCTGTGTCCTGTCACATTTGCGCGCAAAAACAGTGCAAACTAAACGCGCGCTGTCTGTGTGTGTGCGTGAACTTTGTAACGACATTGTGTGTGACTCATCCTTGCAATTCCACAACATGCATCAAATACTCATTGGTAAAGTTCTTACTGTAGTTTTTCTCGCAAACATTACGTGAGATCTTATTCCTTCGTGTTTGTCTGTTGTCTGACGCAGCCGAGGGAGCCGCTGCCAGGCACGTGGAAACGGTGGGCGTGAAGGACTAGCCTTAAAGGCGCAGTACACAAAAAACGCTAGCTGATGCTAAATGCTACAAATTAGTAACTTATGAAAAGTTTAATAAAAAAATCTGATGGGTGTTTTGAGATGAAACTTTACAGACACATTCTGGAGACACAAAAGACTTATATGAAATCTGGAAAAAGTGGTAACTTAGGTGCCCTTTAATATAAAGTGGGACCGTAAAAATGACTAAAATGCTGTATTATGCATGCCATGGCAGTAGTTGGGGAATATTGCTTTGTGAAGAAACACTAGTATTATACACCTGTAAATACAGTATACAGCACTGTATAGTCCACCATTGTGTATTTAGTCAAGTACTTGTGCATGTTTATACGGAGCATGTTAGTGCATCTACATGAAATTGCTGTTTACAAAACAAAATAAAACTAAAAATATGATATTTTAAAGGGTACTTTTACAAAATAGGGGGTTCTCAGACCCCAAAAATGCAATTGTTGTATAAATGAATGGCCAAAAATGTAAATATCTTTTCATTTTTTGATTAAAAGGGATTAATTCAGTAGTCAACAGAGATCTATGGGTTAATTACCCCAAAGACTAATTGGCTTAAAAGGAAAAATTTACATACATAAATATACATATAGGGGCTTTCACACTGGGTATTTATAGGAACACTATAGAAACAAGCCAGCAGGGGTCCATTTTTCATCTGTGGATTACTCAATTAGCTAAATTTGGTTATTGACGATTTGACATGATCCAGGATTGGTTCATTCTTCAAAGTTCATTCGAGAGTTGTTGTCATAGCAACATGTCAGCAGCAGCTTATTTCATTTAAACAGGATTAGATCAGGTCATTTCAAGCAAAGGTAATGCTGAAAGTATGTATCGGCAGCACGGTGGCGCAGTGGGTAGCACAATCGCCTTACAGCAAGAAGGTCGCTGGTTCGAGCCCTGGCTGGATCAGTTGGCATTTCTGTGTGGAGTTTGCATGTTCTCCCTGTGTTTGCGTGGGTTTCCTCCGGGTGCTACGGTTTCCCCCACAGTCCAAAAACATGTGATATAGGTAAATTGGGTAAAACTAAATGGTCTGTAGTGTATGTGTGTGAAAAATGTGTGTAAAATAGTTATAAAAAAATTATATATATATATATATACACAGTTGAAGTCAGAATTATTAGCCCCCCAGAATTATTAGCACCCTGTTTATTTTTTTCACAATTTTTGTTTAACGTAGAGAAGATTTTTTTCAACACATTTCTAAACATAATAGTTTTAATAACTCATTTCTAATAACTGATTTATTTTATCTTTGCCATGATGACAGTAAATAATATTTTACTAGATATTTTTGAAGACACTTCTATACAGCTTAAAGTGACATTTAAAGGCTTAACTAGGTTAATTCGGTTACTAGGCAGGTTAGGATAATTAGGTAAGTTATTCTATAACAATGGTTTGTTTTGTAGACTATCGAGAATAAAATTAGCTAATAATTTTGACCTTAAAATGGACGTAAGAAGTAAAAAAAAAAAAAAAACTGCTTTTATTCGAGCCGAAATAAAACAAATAAGAATTTCTCCAAAAGAAAAAATATTATCAGACATATTGTGAAAAATTTTTTGGTCTGTTAAAATCATTTGGGAAATATTTAAAAAAGAAAAAAAAATTAAACGAGGGGCTAATAACTGTGACTTCAACTGTATATATATATATATATATATATATATATATATATATATATATATATATATATATATATATATATATATATATATATATATATATATATATATATATATATAATAAAAGATTTAAAATTCTAAATAAAACTCTTATGTAATCTACACTCCAAAATAAGAGTAAAAAAAAAACTGTCACAGGCTGGTACTCGGCAAGGAGTTCAAAGAGAACATTTATAAAAATGGACTTTTAGATACAAACGTGTACTATTTTAAGGTAACGACCCAACTTTGGTACAATTTGTGTATGATAATAGACACGGCCAACATTCTTGTTTTTGTTTTTTTTCTTTGAAAAAATACCAATTTATGCAGTCATGCATGTTTTGACAGCTAATATGCTGGTGATCTGATGTTTCGCAAAATTTGCAGACACCTTTATCAATATCGAAATGCTTTTTCGAAACAAAATTAATTTAGACAGCGAGTTATTTGTGTCACATGATTGAGAAACTTGAATAGGTCTACTATAATAAAGAAAATCTGCTCTAAAAGTAAAACTAAATAAATTGCAAAATACTCTTGACACATGAAAGTGTAAAGCCTGCAGCTCACAACAAATGTGGAAAGTTATTGTGTATAATTTTTAATAAACCGTTTACTATGAATTTTACGTAATTGTGCTCAAGTGGATAATTGAATATTAATCAGATGATGTCATTACGCTGCTGTGCCGTCAGCCAATTGTTGCATTGCTGATCATGATTTCAAGAATAGATCTGTCAACACACACAGCGATCTCAGATCAGTTCATCCAGACATTTTAATCTGATTCGTAAACTTGTTTGAAGAACCAAGTTAGCCAGAGATCACTTATCAAGATTAAAAGATTCAGGATCTGTCAAATCAGCAGTGGTCTAAAGTAAATTACAAATACTCAAATAACTTAATCGAGTAGTTTTTCTCAAGAATTGTAAAACTAGAACTAAGTAGTTTTAAAAATGTGTACTTTTACTTTCCCTTGAGTACATTTTTAGTGCTGTATCAGTACTTTTACTCTATTACTTTCCTTCAACCTGCAGTCACTACTTTACTTCTTTCTTGTCTATGGTGTTTGGCTAAAGTAGAAAAAATCAGTCCTGTGATTCCTGTCCAATCAAATCGCACATAGAAAGTAAATCGCATCTCAACAACCTCAAGACATGGGCGCTTTATAAATGCAGCAAACCTTTTACAAGTACTAAAAATGTCCAGTTAAATGTCTAAAATCTTTACACACAATGACACGGAGACAATATGTTTATAGACTGAATGTCACTGATGAGAAAATAAAGGATGTCGACTGTATAATGACTAAAATCGTCAAACAGCCTTAAACAATCACTAAATGGAACGAATGAAAAGTGGAAGGAAGGGCCGAATGAAGAATGGAAGGAACAACCAAACGAATGAATAAATGAACAAAGAACCAACGGAAGGAAGGAACATAAGAATTAAGGAACCAATGAATAAGTGAAGGAATTAAGGAAGGAACAAACGAAGGAACAAACAAAGCAATGTATAAATGAAGGACAAAATGAACGATGGAGGAAACGAATGAACAAATGAAGGAACGAAGGAAGGAAGGAACACACAAAGGAACGAACGAACAAACAAAGGAACGAACGAACAAACAAAGGAACGAACAAACAAACAAACGAAGGAACGACGAAGGAACAAAGGAACTAAGGAACGAACAAACAAACGAACACTTAATGCACTACAGAATGTTACATCCTGCACAAACTGCATGTAAATGCATCAGCTTTTCACAGTGTAATACCAAAGACTCTAGAATACACAAGACATGTCACTGGTATCTTTTTGAATGGGGAAAAGTGTAACTGTCAATATGGTGAATAAAGCCCTGCCTACTAGTTCAGGAGCCAATCATCGATCGCTATATGGCGAATAATGCCCGCCTTCTAGTACAGGAGCCAATCATCGATCGATATAGACTGACGATTCTCCAGGGGAAGGGTTTTGACCAGACATGAGTTTCTGCAGATTCTGTGTTTTAGATGTTTAGAAATGAAATTAAAGAGACAGTTGTTGTTCAATATTATTGGTGATTCCTAATATGAAATTCAATGGTAAGCTTGGCAAGCAATTTTTAAGAATTTGGTTTCCCCATTCAGACAGAATGCCCGAGCATACTGCCTGAAAGGTGTTTCAAAGATGGCCGCCGAGTGAAATTACTAGCCTTAAAGGGACTTTGGTAATACTCACTATAGTCTTGAGTATTTTAAAAAGGGCTATTTTTACTCATACTTTGAGTAATATTTACAACAGATACTGTTACTCTACTTGCACTACATTTTTGGGCAAGTAATGGTACGTTTACTTAAGTATGATTTTTCAGTACTCTTTCCACCACTGCAAATTAGCTTAGATCGTTTAAGCGAGGTATGAAGCTTAATGTCTAAATTTCATCCCAAGGCTGTTTTCTTAGTTGAATTCAGATTGTCAACATAACTGGGAATTTTAGTTCCAAAAATGCCATTTTGAGGAACTAAATTAACTCTTACTTCAAAGCAAGGACTAATCCAGAAAAATAGGAACTAATAATGCTGTAATTTAAACTTTGATTAGGTGATTACTTGCCATAAATATATTTTAGTTACAAGACAAACACTTGCTTTAAGATGTCATAGGTGATTTTGATACTTTGTTTAGTTCCTATTGTGCTTGGCTGGACCCTTCTCCAAAATAAGTCCTAATGTGCAGTAGCAAATAACTCAATTACTCACAGTTCCTTTGGTGTGAACAACAAACAGGTAGCTCCTCCTGGAACTATGAAAAAGTGCCCTGCAAAAGCCCCTTATCTAAACTATTTATTAATTTAGAAAAATCTTGACGTGTAAAGCTATTTAACACTAAAAAATGATTAAGTGTTATAAGAATGATTGTGTTATTTTTATATTGTGTTGTTTTTATTGCTTTTTCTGATGTCATACATATTCACTGTACACGTGCCACTATTTCCTTGTTTGGCTGTGGTAATAAACAGCAGTTGTTGATATGCTGTCAAGTTGTATTTAATCTGGAATATTCCTTTTTTTTTTTTTTTTTGAGGATATAAAGGTTGTTGGCCTGAAAAACAAAGAGTGGGTGTCATAACTAAAGAGGAAATGCATTTAGCAAAACGAATGGCTGCAAACCAGAGCGTTTTAGAGATTAGACTGGCTAATAAAGCATATGCTTAAGCTGCCAGGAGCTGTTGTTTCTGGGTCGGTGATTTACCTGACAACAGAGGTATGCGGGAAGGGGCAGCCAAGGGACGTGGGAAACGACAGCTTTTTTTTTTTTTTTAAGTCATAAGCAAATACAAAGCCATACTGCACTCTTGAAATACATATTTAATAACACAGCTTAAATAAAAAAATCTTTAAAGACCCAATTCAAATTCAATCTTTAAAAGACCTTCATTCATCCAAAAACATAAATACTGTTATCACTTAATCATCGTCACTTCATGCCCTTCTTCTGTGAAACGTACTCTAGAATAAGTATATTTTGAGAATTATCAGTCTTTTCTTTACAAATAAATGATTGGTTATCAATTCTTTAAACTATTATTGTGTGCATTTTATATTTGTATCATGTTTAGCGTGAGTTGAGGGTGCGCAAATGATTTTTTAGGTGAACTATCACTTTAAATGCTCACATTTGCATAGTCTATTATATTCTGAAACAGGTAATGCTCTCATGAAGCAACTGTCTTGCTAATAAACACAATCACCATAGAGAGCCACGGGGTAACTAAGAGCAAGTGGAGGGTCCAGTGAGGAAAGCGCAGTCATGACCATATGGTAAAGTGCCTTATATGGACACAAAAGCACCGAGACAGGTGGGCACCGGAGCCCGGTCAGCTGTGATATGAGCTGGTGCATGCAGAACTGGACTCGTCTGCTCTTGGCTGGTGTGCAGCTTCACAGGTGCAGTGGACTGAGGGACTGAGGAGGATGGGTGAAGTCACCTTCGGCTGACACGCAGCCACTTTTATTATGTAATTGACATCATGAACGTAGAGTAAATGCTAAGTAATCATTCTGTTTAAGTGCTCAAAATGTGTTTCTTATAAAAGTGTTTTTGCAGTAATGCTATAGAAATATTTTTGTTTTTTTATATAAAATTTTTTAGTTCCCAAAATAAACATTCATACCCCTTTTAGATGCATTTCCAGCAGGGAAAAATTGGGATTTGAAGCCAAAAAGATCTCTTCAACTTTAGCCCTAAAATTCTGAATGGCTAAATGCTGACTATGGCAGTTCCATTGTTTGGGTGATGTAATAATGCTTTACCGTAGTGCACAATATGTCTAAATCGGTCTAAATATGTAAAAAAAAAATGGCCGTAATTTGAACGGTAAAAAATGTAAAAATGCTACAGTAAAAATCCGGCAAATAACCGTAAATTGACTTTCCCAGATTTCCCTGCATGGCACTTTTATGCTTTTTATGCTTTTTGTTGACATTACTATGGATACTATGGATCATTTTAGTTGTTTCCCCATCAGTTATGTACATTAGAGATTTATGTTACATCTACTGTTGATAAACAATGTTTATTTTTATGACTTTAATTTTATGCGTGTTACCGTACTGGTGTTTAGTAGCTGTGTGAATGACACTGAGCACCTTCTATACACTGATACACTTTTCTGCTTGTGAGAAAAGTTGTTTGTGATGAGCTTTGGTTCATTTATGTAATTTTCTCATCACCACCTGCATATGGCTGTGTTAACATGTCTATCTGTGTAACAAAACGTGTAGATGTTGGTAATTCAAAATACAGACATATTACCTCTATAAGTTAATGAAATACGGTAGTTTACTGTAAAAATTAGAAGTTACTTTTACGGTTTGTACCGTATTTTTAACGGTGAAATACTGGCAATCACAGCTGCTGTTTTTTTACCAGAAATTTAACGGCTTTATTTTTTACAGTGTACACACAAAAGAAGCCGACCTGGTGTAAGATACTAACACTAGAGTGCACAATTAATGTTTTTAAACTGGTTATAATCTGGTGTAAAATAACAAAAAAATAATTTTTTTTAACATTTTTATATTCCTGTAAAACTAAGCAGAGCTAAAAAATGCAAGTCATCTTAAATATTTCAGAACCATTTTTGTATGTAGCGGGTCAGAGAGCTCTTAAATTATTAAAAAAAAATTATTGTGTGTGTTTCGAATATATATGTCACGATCACCAGTGATCCAGGCTTGCAGATCCCTGGTAAATACACGCTTCTTCACCCGGACTACAATTCCGTCACTTTATGAACAACATATTCCATCATGCACCTCACACACACCTGTTCCGGATTCACCGTTGATTACACACACAGCTGGGAGAGAATCTAAGACTGATTACATGGACTATATAGACTGCTCACATTGACTATGTTAACATGGACATCAGTATTCGAATTGTTTGCCTTAATCTGATTACGACAATAAGATGATTAAGGTGTTTACATGAGCTGCTTTTTAAATGTTTCTTTCATGATCCCGTTTTACATGTTTTAGCACATAATTCGATTAATGTAATTGCGTCATCACGCTATCCACATTTCCTCCAGAGTTTCATGTAATTTCAGGTGTTTCATTTTCAATTTGTTGACTTTAACTGCAGTTTGGTACTTTCACTTTTCATTCAGGAACATTTTATTCATGCCCCTGTGCCAAACTGTAGCACTGGATGCGAGTACGAATTAAGGACCAGTGGAAGAGTGTTGTTTTAATGGAATTTGATACTGCACGCCGAATAAGAGAAAAAAATTACACAATGAAGGTGTCTGTGGTCCTTTACTGACTCAGTAGGTGCAGAGAATAGTGTCAAACAGCCTTGTGTGTATGAAATATCCTGTCACAAAATGCAGTGAAATGTCCTACATGACAGTAATAGTTTGATTAAAGTGTTTACATGTCTGTACTGCGCTTCAATAATGCGACAAAAATCGGCATACTCCACATGTCTTAATTCCATTTCTGTTTAGTTCGATTATGACTTTAGTCTGATTAAATTAATCAAAAATCGGAGTATTTTCTTAATCCTATCAAAATTGGGTTATTGGTGTCCATGTAAACGTAAACGTAAAACGCACACACATTGCTTAGTCTTATTGGTTTATACCTGTAACATTATGAAGCGTTCTCCGAGTTCATACTTTCCGTGTTTGACCATTGCCTTGTTCCCTTGTTTACGTTGTCTGTCGCCTGTATCGACCATTTGCCTGTGACCTGACTACGCTTCTGGATTTCCCTGTATATACCCGTTTGCTCCTGTGTTTGACCATTGCCTGTCTGACGTTTCTAAATAAAGCTGCACATGGATCCTCCTTCTGTTGTCGCCCGACTACCCTTTGGTTACAATATAAAATATGGTCTTACAGGTTTGGAAAGATATGAGAGTGAGTAATTAATGACAACATTTTCATTTTTGGTTGATCTAACAAAACGTCCTTAACCTCAAATGCTAAGTTCTTCAAGATTTTACATACAGTACATTTAAGAAATAGATTTTTCTTAAACCTTGAATATATTATGCATGATTTCAAAACACAGCTTTCATTGTATTTTATAAGCAAATATATGAATCATTATTTAAGAAAAACCATTACATTTGGGAAGTCGCATTATATGATATTTTCCTAAACTAACTGCCTACCTTGCTTTGACATATATGAACATTTAGGACACTTATTGATATTGACACACAATCTTGAGTTAGTCCGCATGCATGTTCTCCCTACAATATTAGTTATTTACTTGTTAGTTAGACTTTTAGTTGGTCAATGTAGCATGTTAGGTGCACTACAAAATTAAATATAAATTTGTCAAGATATATACTTTTTTGTAAGTAAAAAAAATTTTTTAATAATTCTTAAAATAGGACTTACTTTTCTTCATTGTAAATAATTTATAAGAAACTGATGTATTCCTCTCATTATACATTTATGTATATTATAATAAATTAATAGATCCAACCACAATAAACTCAGGGAAAGAGGAGGGTGTAGCAAGCACTATTAACGTCATAATGCACCGAAATTCCTAAAATCTAAAGATGGCAGAGAATGTATAGGGCATAAAACGGAGAGTGTCAGAGTGGTGTTGGGTGCCAGGCTAGCAGCCTGGGGACAGGCCTGTCCGGTAGTGATCCTACTGGGAGTGGCACGCCACCTCAGCATTACCACTGGGCACGGGCGAAGCACCTAAGGACCCCAATGCCAACCCAGAAGGGAGTCCCAGACTGTGCCGGAAGAACTGACACCCCTAAAACTCTCCCTCCTCCCAGTCCTGGCATCTCAACCCTGCCAGCCTCTGCTCTGAGCCCAATAGACAAGCATGAGGCCAAACCCCAGCCTAAGCCCAGACAGATAACCATCAAAACCTATTACGCTTATGTTTTCAATTGAAAACATAGATTATATACTGAAACTTAAGAGCTAAAGGGGTTTGTGTGTATGCGTGTGTGCAACCAAATCCTCACTGCCATCGGTTGCAGGAGGAGGATGGGTTGCAGAGTTGAGAGAGCCAAACGAAATGACTTTTTTGGTTTCTGTAATCCAAAATTGGATCTAAATCCTCTGAGGCTTAAGGGCAGAGGTTGCATTGGACATGTAACTGCAGCCAAATCTCTGGTCAGCGTGGCTCGCAAAAACTCAGCTGAGTGAGGGCATGCGCTACAAGAGCTCACATGTAGACAATAAAAAACATGCAGCAGGTACTGCTGGTTAAAACCAATTATCTGCTGGCTGAACTTCAAGTCCAAAATGGTGTGTAATAGCAGTACATTTGTAACCTAATAATAACATAAATCAGGGTTCCCCTTCTTAACCAAATGTCAAATTCCATGACTGAGTAAAAATCTGAATTTTCAAGACATACAGTATAATGATTGGAAAAACAAGGCACTGCTGTACTTTGCATAAAATTGTTTGAATTTGAATATAGTTTATATCCACCATCAGTGTGCAGCACCCACCTAGATGATGTGACGGCAGCCATATTGTGCCAGACTGCACACTAGACGACTGGTGGAGAGGAGACAGAGTGATGAAGCCAATTATGATATGGGGATGGTTAGGAGGCCAGTGGGCCAGGATATTTATAATTTGGCCAGGATATCAGGGTTAAAGCCCTACTATGGACCCTTTTCATAAGACTGTTATGGCACATTTAACAGTCATTATAATGTTAAATCCTTGAAAGTTTTTAATATTTTCATTTTTTAAAAATGTATGAATATTTATGCATTTATGTATATATTATATAATGTTTGAGTCAAATTACACAAATCGAATTAGCGCTTATGCGAGGTGTATCTGAAGCAATGTCTATGGGGCTGAGACTAAATTTAAGTAAATTTGACGTTATTTTTTTCTCTGGCTGCCATCATTAGTCTCACAGATTTTTTTTTCCTTTTTTCTGAAAGTCTTAATAACACCATTGCAGAGTTTTTCTTTTATTATTTCAGCAAATAGAATTGTAAAAAAAAAATATTTGTTTTACTGAGAGTCAGGACCTCAGTTTGACATCTCATCCGAAAGACAGTGATCACTGAGCAGTATAGTGTTCCCTTCACTATACTGGGGCATTAGGACCCACACAGACTGCAGGTTGAGCACGTCCTACTGGCCTTAATAACACCTCTTCTGGCAGCAACCTAGTTTTCCCATGTGATCTCCCATCCAGGGACTGACCAAGCACAGCCCCGCTTAGCTTCAGTGGGCAACCATGTGAGAGTTGCAGAGAGCTAGCTGCCATAAAAAGCCTAGCCATAACAATAGGCAAAACATATGAAACGATGTAATAAAAAAACAATGCAGTACAGAAAAATTACATTTTGATAAATGGAAACCAATGACAAACAGAAGTCACAGATACTTCATGACTTAGACCAAATATATATAAAATATCCTGACTTTAATTTCTTGAATAGGCAGTTTAAAAGTGCAGTAGGTGATCTGCCAAAATGCTAACCGGTTAGCATATTGTCTTTGGACGGCAGGGGAGGGACTCTGTTTTAAAGCCACGTCTCCTGAAATCGCGAACGCGCACCGTTACATGACAGCATTCAACCCACTAGTTCACCGGATAGATATGTAGTTAGTGGTTGGCCAGCGGCGTGCAGGAATTACACTTATCACTAAGCCACACTTACATACTATTTCAGAGCGAATATTCAGAGTAGCATGGTAAACAGTATAGGGAGGCTGTCATTGTTCAAAAATAAACCAATGTGAATATAAAAGCAACTTTAGCTAAGTAAAGCAGGCTAGGCAGAATAGCGCTATTTACTGATGTTTTGTTGTTAAACTAAATAAAAATCTACATTATCGATGCTATAAAAGGACCCTTATTATGAAACTGAAAATAGTCACATCAATCTTTCACCGTGAGATTTCATTGGCTGAACAACACTTCTGTGCATATAACCCATTCATAACAACAACACAATCTACCTCAGCTTTGCATGACTAAAATAGTTTTAAAACACAACATTATCTGTCTAACAGAAATACTTCAGTCATGGTGTCGTCCTTCCTCCAGCATGCAAAAGTAACTCCAGGATTTTGAAAAGTTTCAATTCAGCATTTGATTTTACCGCGACTGTGACTGTCTCGTGTGCACTTGAACCCACGGCGGATATGCGTGAACACAGATGCGCAGAAGCCCAAATCTACATTTGTTGACAGACAGAATTATGGGAGATGTCAGCCCAACAATGTTAAATTGGATGAACATTTTTTTAGTTTTATGCCTTACCCAGAATATAAAAATACATATACATTTAGATCAATTACTTTATTAAGTACTATTGGACTGTGAAGACACTTTCAACCAGCACAACAAAAAAAGTTTCTGAAGACAATCACCTACTGCACCTTTAAAGCTCGATGATATTTCAGAATTCCATGAGCTGTGGGAGCCCTGATAAATAAGGAAGTTTGTTCAGAAGGAGAACAAAATTCCTGAATAAATTACTAATTTAAAGGTATATATTTCACTCATACAATTCAAAATCATTCACTACTTACTCAAGTGGTTCCACACCTTTACGAGTGTTTTTATTATGTTGAACACAAAAGAAGCTTTAATGAAGAAAGCTGAAAATCTGTAACCATTGACTTCTATAGTATATGTTTTTCCTACTAATGAAGTCTATGGTTACCGGTTTCTAGTCCTCTTCTAGTCCTCTTTTTTGGTTCAACAGAAGTAAGAAACTCAAATAAGTTTGTAAAATGTGAAGTCACAAACATAATAATATCAAAAAAAAAAAATTAAAAGAAAGCCAAATTAAGAAAAAATAATGATAAAAATGTACTACTGATTAAAACTGTTAATTTGGTAGAGATTTAATGGACTTGAATCGACTAGAACTTGGTCCTTTCTCCCAATGTAAAAGGCAGTGGTGATGAGAAAAAAAAATGTTCATGATGCAATATGAATTATATGTTTAAGACATATGTTTGCACTAAAATTTTTTCATGTAACATAGTACACTCATGCTATAAATGCAGGCATCTGTTGGATCTCCTAAAGGGTTGTTCATCGATTTGTTTACTGCGCTAACTTTTACTATCTTTCGCAAAGAACAAAGGCTGCGTTTGAGCGTTCTGATAGTCTTGTGGGTACATGGACATATCACTATACACCATACAACAATAACATTCACAAAAGAAAAAGTAGAAAACCATCAGAAGAGTGATAACTAAAAAGAAGGATTAGAAGGAGGTATATAGCATTTATACCAGCATTCGAAAGGGAACTCTTCTATTTTTATATTTTTCTTTTATTGTACAGTATTCTTGTATTTTTTTTATTTTATTTTTTTTTTCATTTTTGGCATCCTGCCGTAGTTTCAGTGCCTTGATGTCACCTTGAAGATAGGGGTAATGCAAATGCCATGCAAATAGGACTTTACAGGAATATGCTAAATAAAGAGAACCTGGAATACTTTACAATTTACTATGCACATTACAAGTGAAACACATCAAAAGTTTAAAGCAAATAAAAAATAACATTCAACTGTATATGGGTTCTTTGAGAATAGAAAATGGCATATGAACAGATAAGAATCATGTTGATGTATCTGGAAAACTTTGATCTAAAGTCTTGATACAAGTTTTAACACATTTTAAGAGTTTGAAAACAGTTTGCCAAAACAAACTTTTCAGATTATTTTAATCAGTAAATTAATCAGTAAATACTTTTCAGTATTTACGAAATACTTTCCTTGCAGTGTATATATAGTTGAAGTCAAAATGATTAGCTCTCATGTGATTTTTTTTTTCTTTTTGAAATATTTCCCAAATGACGTTTAACAGTGCCCACAATTTTTCACAGTATTTCCTATAATATTTTTTCTTCTGGAGAAAGTCTTATTTGTTTTATTTTGACTACAATAAAAGCATTTCTTTTTTGTTTTTTTTATCATTTTAAGGTCAATATTTTTAGCCCCCTTAAGAATTTTTTTTAGCCTCCTTAAGAACAAACCACTGTTATATAATGATTACTCTTATATAATGATTACTCTAACTTTTTTAATTAACCTAGTTATGCCTTTAAATTCCACTTTAAGCCAGTATCTTGGAAAATATCCAGTAAAATATTATGTACTGTCATCATAGCAAAGAAATCAGTTATTAGAAATAAGTTATTAAAACTATTATGTTTAGAAATGTGTTGTCAAAATCTTCTTTCCATTAAACAGAAATTGGGAAAAAAAAATAAGCAGGAGGCTAATAATTTAGGAAGGCTAATAATTCTGACTTCAACTGTATACACACACACACACACACACACACACACACACACACATGTATATAATCAGGTATCGCAAACTTATTTTATCCCTGGCTGAAGCAGAACTTCACAGTGTTTTACAGTATAAAAGTGGTGTACCTGCAAACGGTGAAGCAGAGGGCTCCACTCGCCCCGGCCCCAAACACAGCACACAGAACATTGATACTGTGTGCTGGAGAGCTGAGAGGCAGCAGTGAGAGCATCAGAGAAGACATCATGGTGAAGAGAGGATATCCTGGAGGATGAGCCACCTGTGGGGAAAAAAAAAAACACTACTGTAAACCTACACGCAGAACCACCACCCATTATCATACAGTTCAGCTTTCAAAGGCAGACCTCAGTTTTACGGGTTACAGCGCCACACTGTCCTCCCCTCCCTCAAAGCCTGATCTCCTGTCTCCTTGCCTTCCCAGCAATTAGGCACTAAGTCCCCTAAGGAGCGATAAGGACTAGAGCTATTAAAGGCTGTCTCGCTCCTACTGGCCTGATAACGCACACACAGGCACAGCAGGCTGGAAAATGCTGCACACTTGAGCGAAGAGCAAGAAACCACTCGTAGAAGTGGTTGTTTGAGGGATGGTTTGGAAACTCGGTGGACAAGCGGGTGTCTAAAAGCTAGTGTGAGTTCAAGATCAAAGCAGGAAAGGGGGTCCCAGCCAAATGATCCTTCTAAACAATTTTCATAAGGCTGAAGGCCATGTCAGTCAGGTTTACTGAACTGTGATAAGCCATAGTCAGAGAGCGTATAACTCAAAAAGTAACTACATATTACTGAGAAATTTTAAAAAGCAATCCATAAGTGAATGATCAAAAACACAAATTAAACAACTAGTTAAGAGAATGGCAAACTGTGTTTATCCGAGGAGTTTGTAAGAATGTCTGATGTAATTTTTTTATTTAAAAGGAAAATACCTGTAAAAAAACATTGATTCAACCTAGATCAACCAAGATTTTTAGGAAATTTGCTCTATAGATTTTTTGGAGTTGACTCAATTTAAATCGAGTCAAGTAGTACTTGACTTTAAAGTTGAGTCAACTCAAAACAGTTGAGCAGCAAGTAGTCTTATGCTGCGTTCACAACAGACATGGAGAAAGCATCAATCGCAAGTGATGTACATCTTCTGTCATTACAAAGTCGCGAATAGACATCCGCCAACGCAAATGACATGATTCGAGTAAATAAAGTGACGCGACGCGTTTTGCACGTTCAACGCAAGTATCGGACATTCGTGACACTTTAACCAATCAGGAGCTTTCTCTTGTAGGGGCGTGATTATGGGGTACTGCCTGTTGTTGGTGTCTCGAGGGGAAATCCTCTTGCCGACACCAGACAAGAGCTCATCAAACCAGGCTTGGCTCAGTCAGAAGCACCACTGAAAGCCTCCATCATGTAGGTATGGTTTCTGGAGGAGTTTATGAATTTATGATTGTATTTCTACACTGTTTTTTCAAAAAAAGCATGAAGTACAGCTAATATCTCAATAAAATCCATGTTAGCCATTTAACAACGAAGCTATAGTAACGCTAATCCGCATCTACTGTGAAGTGAATTTGACAAGCAAATGAAGTGAGTAAACTCAAAATGTTCACGTGTCTATTTACACGCAAATAGCGTGATTCGTTTGAGCGTGCTGCATCTGGTTTAAACTGCATTACAATTTTAAGTTGAGTCGAATTTTTATTTTTTACAGTATGAAGAAAAAACTTAAAGATAATTAACTGAGGCTGACAATATTTTAAATATATTGTAATATTATTTTATCAGGGCGGCACAGTGGCTCAGTGGTAAGCACTGTTGCCTCACAGCAAGAAGGTTGCTGGTTCAGTTGGCATTTCTGTGTAGAGTTTGCATGTTCTCCCCGTACTGGCGCGGGTTTCCTCCGGGTGCTCCGGTTACCCCCACAGTTCAAACACATGTGCTATAGGTAAATTGATTAAACTAAATTGGCTGCAGTGTATGTGTGAATGTGAGAGTGTTTGGGTGTTTTCCAGTGCTGGGTTGCGGCTGGAAAGGCATCCGCTGTGTAAAAAATATGCAGGATAAGTTGGCGGTTCATTCCGCTGTGGCGACCCCTGAAAAATAAAGGGACTAAGCTGAAGGAAAATTAATGAATGAATGAATTATTCTATCGGTGACCATTCTAGGGTCATTATAAAACAGATTTCTTAAATAAAATAAATCCTAAATGGAGTGTACCAAAAAATTATATGGATAAAATATATTTTGTATTCATTCATTCATTCATTTTCTTGTCGGCTTTGTCCCTTGCGGGGTCGCCACAGCGGAATGAACCGCCAACTTATCCAGCACGATTTTACGCAGCGGATGCCCTTCCAGCCGCAACCCATCTCTGGGAACTTCCACACACACATTCACACACTATGGACAATTTAGCTTACCCAATTCACCTGTACTGCATGTCTTTGGACTGTGGGGGAAACCGGAGCACCCGGAGGAAACCCACGCGAACCCAGGGAGAACATGCAAACTCCACACAGAAACGCCAACTGACCCAGCCCAGCCGAGGTTCGAACCTGCGACCCAGCGACGTTCTTGCTGTGAGGCAACAGCACTACCTACTGCGCCACTGGGTTGCCCATATTTTGTATTCTAAACCCAAAATTAAGAAAATAGGCAACTGGGAGGGGGGTGGGGAACAGTCACAAACAGACCTGCACTTTGTATTTAAAGAGAAAAGTCAGAAATGTATCTTATGATTGCAGGCCAAACTAGAAATTGCAAAATAATAATGAATGAAAAAGCATCTGAATTGTTGTAAAACAACAATTCAGAGTAAAAAGATTTAGAACGTCAAGTTGTTTACAAAACTGTAATATATATTGTAATTTAATCGTGAGGATTACATTTCAAGAAATTCAAATGCTATTAATAGATGTATCTTTTAAAAAGAGGTTGAGCTAGAAAGCAACTGCTGCATATGGAGATCTAATAAACATCTTTAAAAAATCAGGTTTATATGCAATTTAAACCATAAGCACCTTAAAGATGTCTGTTTCCAATTAACACCTTTCTGGAAATGTTTCAACTGTTTGCAAATGCTCTAAAAGAAAATCTTTCAGATATTTAAAAAAAAACAACTACATGCTATCAGAGTGACTGAATTTACAGAAAACCTGGATTGGATCAACTGCTTTTCTAGATGACAAGCAAAAATGAGTTGTCATGCAGATCCTACTCTCGCTTTATTTTCATTCATTCATTCATTTTCTTTTCGGCTTAGTTCCTTTATTAATCTGGGGTCGCCACAGCGGAATGAACCGCCAACTTATCCAGCACATGTTTTACACAGCGGATGCCCTTCTAGCTGCAACCCATCTCTGGGAAACATCCATACACACTCATTCACACTCATAAACTACAGACAATTTAGTCTTTGGACTGTGGTGGAAACCGGAGCACCCGGAGGAAACCCACGCAAACGCAGGGAGAACATGCAAAATCCACACAGAAACACCAACTGAACCGGCTGTAACCAGCGACCTTCTTGCTGTGAGGCGACAGCACTACCTATTACGCCACTGCGTCGCCCTTGCTTTATTTTGTATTTGTGAATTCATTCATTTGTATGATACACTGAACTAAAATGTAAAAAAAGGAATTCCTACATTTTATTTAATACTGTTATTTATTTATCTTGTAGGTACAGTAGTCAAAAATAGTAATAAAATAATGTAGAAATACTTATTTTTCTGTTAAAATATATCTTTAAAAATATCAAAATTATTGACTTTTTTTGTATACATGAATAGTTTAAACAAGAAATAATTGTATACATAAAAAAACTGATTACGTGATGGTAATGTTTCTTCACCTTACCCTGTGCATTTATTTTTATTAAAGTTATTGGTAACACTTTATTTTGATGGTCCATTTGAGTATTAGTAGACTGTTTGCTTATTATCTGTTGACACTGACATTTAACAGTCCTTCAACAGACATTTAACTGACTATAAGAAACTTTGCAAGTACATGTCAACTTACACTAACCCTAACCCCAACCCCAACCCCAACCTAACAATCTACTTATAATCTAATGATAATTAGTTGCAATGTAACTTAAATTCAACAAACGGACCATCAAAATAAAGTGTGACCAAGTTATTAATTTATGCATGTTTATTATTATTGTTATTTATTTGTTTGACTGCTTGTTTATTTTTCATTCTATGTTAAATGTTATAGTTCGATGCCTCGCAATAAGGTCCATTAAGTGGTCTGTCAAAAAGGGTGGGGTAGTAGGGTGGTTAGAAAAAATGATTACTTGTGTATTAATTTGATTCTGTAAATTGCAAATGTGACAATTTAAAGTATCAATAACAAATATATAGATTAAAAAAATTGATTAAATGCCCATTTAACAAAAAAAACAAGTAAAAAAAAAGAAGTTAACAGAATACAAATATGCAAATTGACAAATGTATGTACAGGCTTATGTATTGACAAATGTATGTACAGGTATATATAAAATATTGAATGTATAGATATATTATGTGCAAATTGAAATGTAAACCAAGTATGCTGTTAAATAAATAAGTGTAGGTGTGGGTGTAAACAGTGTTGTTTGTTCCACAATTGATATCAAGACTTCATGAGATGGATTGCTTGAGGGAAGAAACTGCAGGGTAAATGTGCCGCACAGTGCTCTGTAGCATTGACCAGATGGTAAAAGTTCAAAGATCGAGTGTGCTGGATGTGAGGGTTCCAGAGTGATTTTGCCATTACCTCTCTTCATTATATAGGAATCTAGAAGGTGTCTCTTCAAAGGAGAGGAGGTGATTTGGATCACATCTTGGCTTACTGGATACATTAAATACTTTAATCCCAAATGGTTAAAATGTGGACTCTGATCTGAGTTGTTATTTTGAAACCAAGTATCCTATATTGATATATATTGAATTAAGACCCATGCATTTTGAAAAAGCTAATTTAATGTTGTGTAGAGTTTGTGGATTAGTGTTTGTATAACTTGATTTATTTGTCTTTTTTAAATGTTAAGTTGAAGATTGAATTATGATTGCTCCATCCGTGAATAATTGTCCATGTACAGCGGGTCAAAAAAAACCTATGGAAACCGTCAACATTTTTCTCAGAAAACGCATTTTTAAAGGCGCTGTTGACTTGAAACTGTCCACAGTTGTAAACCACAGTTCGAAACATACAAAGAAAACTAAACTAAACATTACGGTATGTGTAATAAAATGAAATGACACAGGGTTAAAAGTAATGAACACATAAAGAAAGGGAGATGTAAAAAGGCATGGAAAGCCCAGACAGCAGCTGAAATCTTTTTGTTTTTAGAACGCAACCCTCACAAGACGAAGCTGAAGCTGCTATCTGCTTTTTAAGTCGTGACGTATGGAATACTGTTTCCAGGTCCAAGCTGTTACTCATTTGAATTGAGAAAATACTCATTTATGACCACTTTTTAGTCATATATGAATTTTATAGAAAACCATGGTGTACACATCTGTCTCTGGACTTACTGCATCACAGACACCAAAAAAATTAATAAAAAAATTAATCTCTTTCTGGCCATCTGATATTATGCATGGACATTGTGATCGTGATTTTTTTTAAGTATTACATTACTTTGTAAACGTTTATTATTACCAAATGTTGAGTCTACCCGTACAGTTTGTTAGAGCGCTTGGACTCGAAACGTGATGTCACACTTAACAAGCTGATTATCATAAAAGCATTTCATGCTAAGTATTTGTATGCTTGAATTGCTTGGGTTTTGGGATTGGTCAATGTCATGTCAGCAGGACCTTTAGAAATATATCTACCAGAAAAAGTCATGACGTGAATGTTTGTTCAACAATTCAATACTTACTTTACACACCATATATATCTACAGACAATATAAGAAACAATACCTTGACAAAGGCTCTTGGCCTTTGCAGTCAATTTTCTCCATAATTACTTAGCTTATAGCATAATAAACTTTTTTTAATGGCAGCTTGATTGTAGTTAAAAGATTTTAAATTATGAATAAAATCAGCAGCAAAGTAGCTTCCCCAACAAAACATTAGTAGACACCTATACAATCAAACAGAAATGCAAAATAAAGATTCTTATTCAATATGAGGAAAGAACGGACAGCTTGAAGACAAGCAAGAGAGGTCAAAGCAGAGAAGAACAGAGAGGTTTGGAAGGAGGGACGGAGACAGGACAAAAGAAAGAGAGACAGTATGGCAAACAGATGGCAGGGGCGCGAAGGGCATGCTTGGAAGTGCCAGCAAGGTGTGTGCAACTGCGCAAGTGACGTGTGAGGCAAAAATGGCAGTGCCACATGAGACCAGCGGCATGGAAAAGAACGCGGAGGCGTCGTGGGTCTGGAAGTGTGTGTGTGGCATGGCGGGAAAAGGCGGAATGTGCTGTAGGGGGCAGTCCTGCGACGAGGAGTTTAAAAGAGAAAAGCTTCACGGCTCCAGGGAGCAAGAAGGGAGGGCCGGCGGCCTGCGGCCCGGAGAGAGCCCTCCGACCCTGGGGAGAGCCGCAGACAGGCAGGCCACACGGACAGAGGGAGGGATTACTGGCATAGTGACACCGCCACAGCCTCCCTAAAAGGATCGCGACGGCGTAATAAACTTTATTAAATAATAAAACTTATTATAACTGTTAACCCGATTTAGTTCATTCTTTGCGGCTTACACACGCGCACACACGCATGCACAAAAAGGAGAGGGGTTGAGTATAATAAGCCTTATACCGTACATAAGGCGAAGCTTACAAAAGCCATCGCCTAACCATTCAGTCTAATTGGATTTGAAGAACAGGGTTGCAAATTATAGCATTCTCTAGTCCTAACTTAGTCAAAAAAAAAGAAGTGCGTAGAAAAGAAGAGAGGATAAAAAAAAAACCTGTGGCCTGAAAAGTAAATTAATCATCTTTCTTCTCCCCCCATACTTAATTAAACTTCCTTAATGCTTATAAGAGTTAATGAGTGGATTGATTAAACAATGCAGCTAATGCTTACCCCCAGCTCACAAGCAGCAGTGATCAGCTCTCCTGTGGTAGAAAAACAGAGAGGGAAATTAATGTAAACCCAATAATTATTATTAAGAGACAAGTCCGCTCCTGAAAGTTTTCCCAAATCAAATACTTGCACTGGGTTTTGCATTAATTTGCCCGGATCAAAACCTGCAAAATCTTCCCAGTGTGACATTTCCTAAGCGACACGCTCATTCTCTTCCATCGCACACGGCTCCCTTGATCCCCGAGCAGACAGACGCACACATACACAGGCAAATCTATTCACTCTTCCCATATTCCGTGACTTGAGGTGCACGCGCTGAGCCCCATCCGTCACTGTATGGCGAACACGGGCGTAAACGCCTGCAAGTCCCTCTGCGAGGAGCCACACACATACAAAAAGCTAGCTGTGTCTCTTAAGAGCTTCTGTGTTTCAGCTCCCACTATTCACTAATATCCGAGCCTGTAAACCATCAACACAGCACTCATTTAGGGTTACCACACTTTTAGACCACGTATGACATTTCCAGATGCTCATTATTACCATATTGAGGTAGCTCAGCATATTTCTGTCTAAATGTCATCTGAATTATTAGACATTAAGACCATTGACAATTAAACTGATGTTGTATACTTGTTTTTTGAGAATGTTTTACTCCATGCAAAAACTTACAAAAGCAGCTGATTAAACATGGCTTGACACAGTGCTGAGAAAACATGGATAAGTAAACCAAAATTACCTTTAAATGTATTTTCAAGAGTTCACACTTAGCTAATGCTTGATACTAATTGCAGATTTGGCATGCTGTCCCGGGAGAGAACCCTGAGCTTGGAGATACTTGAGCCCAGGGCTCCTGCCTGGTCATATAGCATACAAGACAGGGATAGGGCTCCTTTTGGTAAAAGAAAAAAAGGGGTAGATGAGGGGTCTCTTCAAAAACTAAGGGAGCTAAAAAAAAATTGGCTATTTATGAAGGCTTGGATTCCTCTGATTGGTTTAACGATGATTGTTTATGTGAGACCAGCCGTGTTCAATCATAGTGTGTGACCCTCTCCAAATTAAGCAATGTAATGTAATGTGCATTTGTATAGCACATTTATTGTGTATGGCCATACACAGTGGTGGTGCTAGCTGGAATGGCACCCTGGGCAAATCACCCCATATATGCCCCCCCTCCTCCCTCAAGCTTAAAAACAGTTGGTTTATAAAAGCATGGAGGGCCGGTGTCCTGCATAGTTTAGCTGCAACACTAATCAAACTCACCTGAACATGCTAATCAGTGTCTTCAAGATCACTAGAAATCTATAAGCAGGTGTGTGTGATTAGAGTTGGAGCTAAACTGTGCAGGACACCGGCCCTCCAGGACCGAGTTTGCCCACCCCTGTTCTAGAACATCTAGTTAATATAGAAAAGGACCATTAAACATGTACATTCTAAAAAATGTTTGTTGTTTTGCCCTAACTTTGGTTAGGGCAAATGATTATTGTGTACATAGGGTATTATATTTTTGTACATTTAGAATATATTTTAGTACAAATGTTTTTGATGAAGCATGATCATGAAAACGTCCGTAAGCAGTGGAGTAAAGTAATAAATTACAAATACTCAAACTACTGTAATTGAGTAGTTTTTCTCAAAAATTGTAATTTACTAAATAGTTTTAAAAATGTATACATTTTTAGTGCAGTATCAGTACTTTTACTCCACTACTTTCCTTCAACCTGCAGTCACTACTTTATTTTTACTTGTCTATGGGGATCAGAAAAATCAATCCTGTGACTCCTGTCCAATCAAATAGCACATAGAAGGTAAATCGCATTATAATGAACTACCTTAACTACACGCAATGACCCAGAGACTGTTTAGATGCATGTCACTGATGAGAAGATGACGGATGTTTACTGTATGATGACCAAAATAGCCTTAAACACCCAGCAAGCACAAGACGTCAACATGACGTCAGAATGACGTTGTACCCCAAGGTCATGGGGACGTTGCATTTTGTTTGGAAATGAAAATCAGGCTGACGTCAGGCCTTTATCAATGTCCAACCTTAAATCAACCAAATATCAACGCCTAATGATGTTACAGCTTGACGTTGTGTCAACGTTACCACTATGACGTCTATAAGATGTTGGATTTCGATTGCCATACCTGATGAATAAATGTCAGTATTTGACGTCAATATGACGTTGGTTTAAGATGTTGGCTCAACGTTGGATTTTGGTCACTTTCTAAAACAACCTAAAATCAACCAAATATCAACGTCATTTGACGCCATTATTGGATATCAAAATAATGTTGTACTTAGATGCTGGCTAGACTTAAATTTTGGTCACCCGACATCACAACCTAAATCTAACCTAATATTAACGTCTTATGACATCGTGTGCCTGCTGGACAATAACTAAATGCACTACAGTATGTTACCTTTACACACATCCACAAATTACATGTAAATGTATCGGCTTTTTACAGAGTAATACTCACTACTCCTGAGTACTTTTGAAAGGTCTACTTTTTAGTCATACTTTGAGTAATATTTACCACAGATACTTTTACTCTACTTGCATTACATTTTTAGGCAAGTAATGGTAATTTTACTTGAGTATGATTTTTCAGTACTCTTTCCACCACTGTCCGTAAGCACATTTCATATGTTTAGTGAATGAGACCCAATAATCCTACGTATTTACTTTAATCCAAACAGTGACTTTTTGGCCAGGCAGTGTATGGGACATTCTACCAGAAATGTACATTTTCGCTTATAAAAAAATGTGACAGGGCCATACTTAAGCTTGTCGTCCTCAAAAAATCATACAAAAACAAGCATAAAATCATATTCAATGATAGAACGCATTCTTGATATCTGTCAGTTTCTTCTTCATCAAATGATGTCAACTCTAAGTGATAACCTTAAAGGTGTATTGCAAGCATTTTATGTTAACTTTAATGTAAGTGTGACAGGACTGACAGAAACATGGGGACAACTGTAAAATAGTATTTGTACTATATACAAGTGTGTGAAGCACACTTGGCAATAAAACTGATTCTGATTCTGATATTTGTAGTTTCATGTTTTTAATCAGTTGATGTGAATGATAACAACTTAAACTTGCCATTTCTGAATTCTTTTTTTTCTAAATAACAGTTTTTAGCATAACATAATTATTAAAGCTGTAGGTTCATTTGGGCTGAGGACAAAAACAATGACAGGGCTTGTACATTTGTAAAGTGTTTTTAAAATCAGTCCATTTTAGACATTTTAGGGATGAAATACATTTTATCCACTATATTTATGTTTTTATTTCAGTAACAGATAATGTACGTTTCTGGTAGAATGTCCCGTATATAAATGTGAATTTAGTTAAAAAAAAAGTGCTTAAAAGGTAGAAATTTCAAGACTCTACAACCAAAATCTAGAAATCTACCAACAAAAACAAATCTTTATTTATACTACAGTTCAGAGAATAATGGGCAAAAAGTCCTTTCGCCTACTAATCCCGAATGTTTTGCCCTGTTGTGTAAATCTAACCAACGCCGCCTGATGCAACACTTGCCGAAACACTGTAAAATCCTATAATCTGGGCTCTCTGATGCAATATGAAATGTTCGGCGCATCACTAAATTTTGAAATTGTTAGCTGGCACTTCCTGCGTATCACTAGCAGTCGTCTGTTTTCCTTGTCATGTTGGAAGTCCTCTATCTGTAGGTGCAGACCCCTCGCACTTCAGCAGCCGAATTTGCTCTGCTTTCACAGTCTCATTTAGAATAGAAATAAATAAGCACGTGGCGAGGCCAGGTCTACCGCATTTCAAAGAGCGTGGATCTCCCTGTAATCAAAATTTCTCATGTTATACGTCACAGTTTCATTCAGTGCTGTTTCTAGACCCCAGCACAGAGCCCTGTCCCGTACAGGGAGGGGTGAACAGAGAAAAAGAGCGCAAATGCAAACGGACAGTAGTGGAAAGAGTGAAGTGTCTCTGTGATAGCACAACCATCGGGCACTAACAGCAGCCTTTTTCCCCCCATAATCCCCATCATTTCCACACTCGCATTCCTAGACAACAGCAGTCCCGCGGGGCGCCCGCTCAGCCTCTCCGGGGCGCAGCACACCTAAAGGGATTAGGACTGCGAGACGGAGACCTGGAGAATTTCTGCCGAGCATTCAGCTGGCGCTATCACACCAGCATCCTGCAATGTCCCTAAACGCCACGCTTAAGGGGTTGGCCGATTTTTTTTTCTCTCTTCGTAAGCCCCAAACAGCTTCTTGCACCCCGCCTCCCCCAAAAGCATCCAAAAGCCACCCGGCCCGTGCACATGCTGTAAAGCTCACGGAGCAGCAGCTTGTTGTTTGCATGCACCCTCCAGAAGAAAAACATTTATTTTTGTCTTTCTGTTAGTTAAGCTGCTTGTTTATAGGGCAGGGTGTTTTTTTTTTCAGCATTGCTCAGTGTATATGAGTCAAATAAATGTAAAGGCTAGTTCACACTAAGAATGCTAGCCGTAAAGACACCAACAGACAATAACATTGTGTTTACTATAATTACATGCTGCAGTTTTGTCATCTGCCACTATAAATGGGGCTGGCTTCTAATAGGCGCATCCTTTAAAAAATTGATTGGTAGCACTTAACAATAAGGTTGTGTAAGTTCAAGTTAGTTAATGTATTTATTAACATGAACAGAAACGATGAGCAATACATTAATTACATTTACATATTTATTCATCTTTGTTAATGTTAGTTAAGTTCAATGTAAGTTCATTTTAATTCACAGTGCATTAACTCAATGTCAATAAGCATGAATTTGGATGTTAATTCATTAATAAATGTTGAACTCTGATTTATAAATACCTAACAAGTATTATTCATTATTAGTTCATGTTAATAAATACATTAATTAACATTAACTAACAAAACTTAATTGTAAAGTGTGGCCAAATGTTTGGAATGGAATTCGATTAATATAAATTCTCTGCGTCACAATGACTATTTTTGATGTTAAGTTGTTTTAAATTAAATTAAATTTAAATTTAATTTTAATTTTTTTTTTATCTAGTTTAAATTTGCCACATTTTTACAAATTAACATTGCATTCATGTAGGGTTTATACCATTTTGAAAATGGTTTATATCTTTAATAAGATATTATTGCAATGACGCAAAATACCATGTGGTATGATCAAACCAAAAAAAAAAATGTTTAAACCTTGAATAAATGTCATTTTGCAGATTGTAATAATTCTATAGAAGTTTCTGTTTACATGTATTGTTCATGAATTATTAAAAAACATTGATTATAATATTAATTAATTTCAATATTAACTCAGAGTTAATAATTAAATAATATTAAGTTTTAGGGAGTCACTCCATAATCGCACTAATGATTGCTGAGGATTATTTTTCATAAAGGGGTTTTGCATAAGCACTTATAATAATTAATTTTTACTTTGTTATGGGAAAAGTTATATTACTTTATATGAGAAAAAAATTCACACAAAACTTTTTTCATATACTGATAAACAGTGAAGGACTATACAAACACCCCTCTCAAATCTCTCGTTTAAATTATTATTTTCTATAGGAAGCTATACAATATAATATTTGTGCAAATAAATTAGGTTAGTCAGTACTGAAGCCAAATCTGGAGCTAATCTAACAAAATAACTTATGAAAACAGTCCAAAATGAGTACACCCAAATTTATATGTTAGGTAAAAAATGTTTCATATTTTTTTAAAGAGCAAAATTCAAGAAAAACTAAATTGTTGAAATTTTGTAGTTTGTATTTTTTTCCAATATTTTGCATGACTTTAGATGTATTATCTTTCTATTTCTAAAGATGTTCAGTGACTAAAATATTATTTTAATAAATATAACCAATTAATAAATTGGTTTTGTTCAAATGCACCAAAATATATTACCTGGTGGTTACTCGCTGAGAAATGGATAAAAATATTCATTTTTTAATTATGTTGAGCACTGTAGTTGTATACATACTGTAAATATAAATAATAAAGCACTTAATATTAGAAAACAGTAAAATCATTCAGAAAATCATCCTTCGTGACAAAAGTTATTGACTTGTTAATAAGCAGCAAATAATAAATTCTTTAATGAAACATTTGAAATATTTAATAAAATACAAATATTTTATATAAATGACAATCGTCTAATTGAGCATATGCAGAAATGTCAAGGCAGTTATATCCCTGTGATATTCTCACTTAATTCTGCATAATAAATATGTAATTAAATAAATAAATATTTGAAGATAAGCAAAATAGTAGAAATTGCATAAGGAAATTAGAAAACTGGCTAATACAGGTCTGACTATTATAAGTGATAGAATTCTTCGATTAACTATGACACATCTTGCAAGTAAGCAAACCTTTGCAAATTTCCCCAATTCTGCAGTGCATTATTATCATCATGTACAGTGTTTCTCTCTCTTGTGATTAGTGGTCTGACGTCACTCCAGAGGGATTAGTAATTCTGTTTTCCTGACAGCTTTGCGAGGGAAACAGACACACTCTTCTATGTCTGACCCAGCAATAAACAACCTTCCTATTTGTTCACACGGATGATTTATGTAATATGCACAGAGAACAACAGTGGTTATTTGTGTACGCTGGGTTGATTGCTGTTGGCTACTGCAAAGTATTTGAATATGCATTCAGCTTCAGTAATTGCCTGAACATAATCTTTTCTCAAGTTATGGACAAAAATCAAGAGACCACTTGGAAATTCTTAGTTTCTCTGTATTTAGGTAATTTTTGTTTTGTTCTGCAAAATACTGATGACATTTCTTCCTAAATTAAAATACAAAAGTTTTCATTTAGAGTATAAATTGACAATTGGTTAATATAACAAAAACATTTGTTTTAGACAACATAATACCCAGGAATTAATTTAAAGGGATAGTTCACCCATTTAGTCACCCTCAAGTGGATCCAAACCTTTAGGAGTTCCTTCTTCATTTAAACATAAAAGATGATATTTGAAGAAAGCTATAAACATTTAACCATTTACTATTGGTTTTTCCTACTATGGAAGTCAATGGGTTCAGTGCCTCCCACAGGTTTGAAATATACTTGCAGTGGTGTTTTACCCACAGCACATAAATGGTCAACTACATGTGACAAACAAAAGAAAAAATGTGATTTTTAACTATATGCTTATTTATTATGACACTGTTCTACACCATTTCTTTTCAATGGGTTAAAGTTATTTTTAAAAGGCTGTTAAAATAAAAAAGTTTTATGCTATTTAGGAACCATGTGCACCCTATAGGTAAAAGCTGATCTCACTCTCTCTAAAGTTGCTTTATTGGCATGACATTTTGTACAATGGCCTATTGCCAAAGCATTTTAGCTATGTATAAAGTATGTAATATATTAGCATCATCAAAATTAATAAAAAAGCAAATGAGTAATAAATAACAAAAACAGGAATAAAACAAGACAATATTGCTAAAAAGTTTAATTTAAAAAAATGTAGATTATTTAAAGAAGGTAAATTAGTTGATTAACCACTTCTAATAGTGTACAAATATATTGAACGCAGTATAGATGTCATTTCGTTCTCTCCAAGTATATAATAAAGTAATTTACTAAAGAATTATTCATTTAATAATGAGTCTACTGCTCTCACGGCTGTGCGCATGCTGTCAGCTGTGAAGCCAAGCGAAAATAGGCTTAATAAAAAGGTTATGCAAAAACGCTTATGTTTCTAATGGCAATTTTAGAAAATAAAAGCAAAAGCCGAATCCCGGAAATTTTAGGAGATTTAGAAACTACGGCCGGACAAATTTCTTAAGTCCAAAAAAGGCACATCCCTGTGGGTCTGCAGAGCATGTGAGATGATGGGAGTGGTGACAGTTCTTGCGCACACAGAACCAGCAGTAGGAAACGGGTAAACGAGAGAACATTTTCCACTGGTTAATTGATTGCGGCTGTTTGGCCGTCTTGGGCAGATACAAAAAAAAGTGTAAAAAAATGATAATAATATTAAAAAAAAGTGTGTCCCCAAAAATACTTGGGCAGTCATTACTATGCCTGGGCAGCCCGCCCAAGTAAAGTCTATGTGTGGGAAGCACTGGGGTTAGGTTTTCAGCTTTCTTCAAAATATCTTCTTTAGTGTTCTTTGTTCATTTTGGGGTGGTGTTATGTCATCTAAAACAGATATAACTTATATAACTTGACTATATAACTATAACTTGCCCAAATACACAGTTCCTTTTTTTCAGTGTTGACCAATTGTCAATTTATTCTCTACATTAGGTTTTTTTCGTTTCATATTTGGAAAAAAAAGATCATCAGATGTTGCTATTTATGCAATAGCTAAAAACTGTAAATCTAGAATAACTTTGAAACAAGAGTAAATGATGACAGAACTTTAATTTTTGTGTGAACTGTCCCTTTAAGAGTAAAAATAATATTTGGTGAAATAACCCTGATTTTTAAATCACAAAAATGTTTTTCATTGGTTAGAGTAGAGCGTACAGAAAGTAACAAAGTGATGTTCTCGAAGCCCTGACAATATTTGATTTCCAGGTTATAACAGCACATTCAGAATGCCCTTGATGGAACTGCCAAATATCAGCTGATTTTGAGAACGTGTCCTGCAGTTAGCTCCAAATTTCTGTTTTTAAGTGCAAAAAGTCAATTATTGTAGTGGTTCTTTTTTCTTTATTACAAGTTGTGTTTCTCTTTTCATGTGTCACACTAATGATCAATTCACAGGTTATTCGGTGCAAAAACACATCCTTAAGTTTGAAATGACTGAGTTTTTCAGTTTAAAAGTAAAACAGGTTTAAATGTCAAGAGTTCCTGTGGGGATGAAAGTAACACTGTTATTTATGTCCCACTGCAAATAGACAAACCTTATTTTTCACTTTCACATTAGAGTTTGCAGTGTTTGGATTCGGATGTTTTAAAAAATTAAAGCATTTTGCCAATAATAATAAAAAATATTCAAAAGTGTTAACATCTTGCTCTAATGGATTGCTTTTGAAACATTTGATGGAAGTGAAATTTAAAATTTAAATGCAGTGAAATTTTTTTTTTTTGCAAAATTAAAGGACAAAATATGTTTGCAGTTAATGTTAACGAGGTCATAATCTTATTTATTTTAAATATATCTGACTAAGCCAGTAAATCTAGCAAATATTGTTGTGTTACTTTTGACCCACCCGTGTGTTACTTTTGTCGCAGCCTATGGGGTCAAAAGTAACAATGTGCAACTTTTGTTTAAAGTGAAGTTATTTTAGAGCTGTTCTACATCAGGTGTCACCAGCATCAGGGGTCTGTTCTATTTTTTGCAGCTATTCTTTTTAAATCACACCTGCATTAGTGTAAATTTGAAAATGACATTAAGTTATATATTAAAAAAACTTTCAAAAATATTTTATATTAGCTAGCTGGTCTCCACAGCAACGGTTGCGGGTGCAGTAAAGGGAGGAGATGATTTGAAAATATGGCAGAAAAAAACATATCGTTTTCACAGTGTCTTTCAACGTGTCATGCAAGCTAACGTTACCATGCTAACTACCCACCGGGCAGCGCACTACAAGTGGAAAAAGTCCGGAAGGTTTGTGAAAACTTTCACGAGACCGGTGAAACCCCCCCAAAAAGCAACCGAAGCCTCATTTAGAGCTACACATTTTTTGATTAGAAAAAACTAGGCATTTTCAGACAGGAAAGCAAAACTGTGACTAGAACGGATGTAATCTCCTCTCTCTTCAATGTCCAACTCGGGGCAACTACAATGGTTAGAAGAGTGTCGGCTATGTGAAAAATGCTGTAGATTTGGTGATAATTTCAGTTAAATCTAAAAGTTGATTTATGTTACACAATTGATAATCTGTACAAATTGTTAAAAATTGTTAGTGGCAAATGAAAATATTGTAGAAGTGATCATTTGAAAATGTAAATACTTGCAAAGATTTATAGAAATAAAGTGCTGTATATTAATATTTATCTGTTTCCTACCTTGTTAAATCATTGTTGACAACTATTGTGAGAAATCATTACATGGATGAATGTCATAAATTATTAACAATAATATATAATTAAAAGTAAATTGAGCAAATTTGTTATTTGAGAAGTGTGTATCAAACTGGTAGCCCTCCACATTAATCGGTAGCCATGAAGTAGCTATCAGTTTCAAAAAGGTTGGGGACCCTGTTCTACATTGATACAAATTAACATCTGATTTTGATAGGCCACACTTATGAGTTAGTAACCACAGCAAAAATATATTTCTGCTAAAAACATTATCTAGAATTTTTTTTACTTTCGTCCCCGCTCTCCCCTACTGTCATTTCCATTTTCTGATATTTTTTGTGTTATCAGACCTTTATAGAATAAAACGAAGATAAAAAGTACTCGAACATACATGTAATTTCATCCAAATAGACAACAGCTATATTGAAAAGAAATGTCTTTTCTTAACAGCAAAGCTAATTTTAAGCCAATTTTTTAGCAAACATTTTTTGGTTTCACTGTTAATACACTAGAAAGCCGTTAAGAAAGATGAACGGTATAATCTCAATAAGTCTCATGCAGTTCATATTTGCAAAAGCTTCATGACATACAGTGTGTATGATATAACAGAGTGCTGTTCTGTGATAGGCTGCATGTGATATAAACACAAACACATGACTGACTGACTGACTGCTGTACCTGAGTCTCCACCGGGCACAGCGCGCGGAGCACAGCCGACATACAACGCTGAAACCCCGGCCACTGTCGCTCCCGTCAGACTCCACGTCCACCTGTCCGACGACATTGCACACCTCTCCTAAAGTACGAAAAAAGTCTTAGTTATTTAAATGTTTTTTAATGTTATATGTTCATTGCAACTATGGTGTCGAAACTCATTCATTCGCGCAACTGGTTTACAATCCTCAGCGTACTTAAAAAATACCGAAAATATACACATATTATACCGACATATGCTTATTACGATACACAGGTATGTAAACAAATAAACGGAAGCTGTACTATCGATATAATGTGTTAGGATACAACATATTTTTTAAGTTAACGTTACCTGTTATCCTGGTGGCGGTGTTTATATATAAAGCATTGTAAACGTTGCGGCGTTCGCGCCAAACTGAACGTTATGATGATGGCGTCATTAACATTTTAATCTTAGCAGAAATCATAATCTGGACATCTCAGCTGCACTGTTGATCTTTTTTTCACGTATTTGTCCGCCTGGACTCGAGGATAGTGCTGGATTTCACTTCCTGCTTGGGCGAGGCTTGTAAAATTACCATAGTAACCGTAGTAGTTGTTATACAGTTATAAATGGATCGCTTAAGCTTTTTAAATGTTTTCATTCTGTTTGTTATTTTAATTATTTAAGAAAATTTTTCTTTCGTTTTTAATGATAATATCTGGTACTTAAAATAAGTTTCCACAGTATATATTAGTAACAGTGCCATGTTTTTTCCATATTGTTTGCCATTCTACAGTAGAGGGTTGTCATTTTATGCTCTGATCCAGTGGCGGTTCTAGTTTAAATGGCACCCTGGGCGAAACCACCCCAAACATCCCCCTTCCCCCACACTATGTGGTTGACTTTATATACTTTATATACATATATATCATATTTAAATATATATTTTAAATATAAACATTTAAATATTTATTAAAAATACTTTTAAATATATTTATTTTTTTATAAATATAACAATTTGTTTGTTGTTATTATTATTATTATTTTATACAGCTATTATTCTAAAAAAAAATAACAAATCATTTCTAAATGTAACTGAAAAACAATGTAAAGACACAACTGGAGTAATATTCTAAGACTTTTGCATGAATATTATGACAGTTCAATAAAATACAAAAAATATATGTTATATTAAATAATATAATAAATAATATATTAAATAATATATAAAGATGTTATATATTAAATAAATAATATTATATAATTATCTGTTGTCTAAGACCCGACTCATGGCCGAGAATTAATATTTTGATGTCTTAGTTACCTCCCTGACTCATTATTCCTCCTTTCTGCTTCATAGCCATGCTTATTCAAAGTATCATCATCATCATCATATTATTATATAAACTTTAGTTTTGTCGACTTGCATATCGACGCATATCCGCGTGCATGTAAACAACTGGGAACAGGGGGCAGCACGTGTGAGGCGCACGTAAATGGCTTTCTGCACACATGCGTCAATTTGTTTTCACCAGTGTTCTTTCGGTTGCACATAAAGAAAAACAAACTTGCGTGTACAAAAGAAGCCAAATGTGAATGGCCCCTAACATCTTTATTCTTGGATAACCGCTCTATACACTTGTATAAAGTAAATCTTATCTCAAAGCTTTTACTGGGGCACTTTTTTTGTCTCTCCGTGCCGCCCCTAGCAAGATGCTGCCCTGGGCAACCGCCCATATTGCCCATGCCTAAATCCACCACTGCTCTGAGCTCATCATAATCTGGGGCTAGTTGCATAGCCACCATGTTAAAGTGTTAGTTCACTCAAAAATCAAAAAAATAAATAAAATATTTAACTACTCCCTCAAGTGTTTCCAAACCTTTATGAGTTTCTTTCTTCTGTTAAACATAAATGAAGATATTTTGAACAACTTATGAAAACCTGTAATCTTCCATAGTAGGAAAAACAAATACTATGGAAGTCAGGTTTACCGCATAACTTACCGCATATCTTCTTTAGTGTTCAACAGAAGAAAAACTCTGCATATGAACTAGGTTAATCAACTAGCAGTTAGCAAAGGAGTCATCTTTTTGGATTCAAATTTGAGTGGTCAACGGTTTTGTAACTCACTTTAAAAACCTATGGCCAGTCTTGAAGGAATAGAAATGGTGACTAACTTTTTAAGATTAGTCCATACACTCACTGGCCACTTTATTAGGTACACCTTACTATTACACAGCCTTCAGGGCTGCCCTAATCCTTCGTGGCATAGATTCAACAAGGTACTGGAAATAATCCTCAGAGATTTTTGTCCATATTGACATGATAGCATCACGCAGTTGCTGCAGATTTGTCAGCTGCACATCCATGATGTAAATCTCCTATTCCACTACATCCCAAATGTGCTCTATTGGATTGAGATATAGTGACTGTGGAGGCCATTTGAGTCAGTGAACTCATTGTCATGTTCAAGAAACCAGTCTGAGATGATCCGCACTTTATGACATGGCGCATTTCCTGCTAAAAGTAGCCATCAGAAGATGGGTACACTGGGGTCATAAAGGGATGGACATGGTCAGCAACAAATACTAAGGTAGACTGTGGCATTGACACGATGCTCAATTGGTACTAATGGGCGCAAAGTGTGCCAAGAAAATATCCCCCACACCATTACACCACAATCAACAGCCGTGTTGTGCATTCAGAGATGCTCTTTTGCATACCTTGGTTGTAATGAGTGGTTATTTTAGTTACTGCTTCCTTTCTCAGTAGATCAGCAGTTTCTGAAATACCCAGACCAAGCAGTCTGGCACCAACAACCATGCCACATTCAAAGTCACTTAAATCAGCTTTCTTCCCTATTCTGATGCTCCGTTAGAACTGCAGCAGATCATCTTGACAAGGTCTACATGCCTAAGGCTAAATGGATTGAGTTGCTGCCACTTGCTTGGCTGATTAGAAAATTGTGTTAACAAGCAGTTGGACCGGTGTACCTAATAAAGTGGCTAGTGAGTGTACAGTTTCTGCAACTGGCCCCTGATGAATTGTGATAGTGATTTCATAATGAACAATCATACTATTAGGCCTATTATTTCTGTTTTCAGAATATTTTTAAAAATATACATAATTAGGCCTATATTTAGTTAGTTTAGTTTAATGCACATTTCAAAACAACGGAACTTGCAACCAGTGCTGTACAGGGGTATTTAAAACAGAAAAAGAACAAAATGAAAATAGAGGCAACGTTAAAACCATAAAGACAAAATATAAAATCAGCCTCAATGATAACAGAATACAGAAATGATTTAAAAGTAGAAAAAGAAAGGGAAAGATCTAATATTCCAGAGTCCAGGAGCAGCCACAGAGACCATCTGCATGGTCACATTTAGTTGAATCCATTCAGCTGATCTCTGAGTCTGGTGGGAACACGTTTAGCTTAGCTTAGCATAAATCACTGAATCGGATTAGACCATTAGCATCTCTCTCAAAAATGACCAAAGAGTTGTAATAATTTTCCTATTTGTAGCTTGACACTTCTGTAGTTACATTGTTTACTAAGACTGATGGAAAATTAAAAGTTGCTATTTTCTAGGCTGATATGGTTAAGAACTATACTCTCATTCTGACATGACAATAAAAGGTGAAATGAACTTTGCTGCCATACCATGGCTGCAGCAGGCGCAATGGTATTACGCATCACTGTTACCCTTTTTCAGGTGCTGCATGATATCATTACTAAATAACTAAATGTGCATAATAAAATAAATTTGAGCAACTTATTTTTGATAAAATAAATATGGAGCAAATGTATTATATGTTAATATTAGTATACTTGTTTTTACATTAATATTGCTTATAATTGTTAATACACTGCAGAAATATTTTACATTTTTGATGGTGGTGTTACTCCAGAGAAGGGGAAGGATAACTGAATTAAATTCATAATTAAATTGAACTGATAATTGCACACACTCGTTATCAGTCAATGTCCTGGAAAATACTTGTCATATTTTCTCAATATGCTATACCAACTTTTCAAAACAAGTCCAAAAATTACCTTTTTTAGTATTCAGTGTTCACACTTAAAAATGTCAAACTTACTATGCATCAACATGAAACGTTTCAAAGTATTGACACCATATTTCATATACAGTTGAAGTCACAATTATTAGCCCTCCTGAATTATTGTTTTTTAAAATTTCTGTTTAACAGAGAAAATATTTTTCTAAACATAAGTTTAAAAACTTATTTCTAATAACTGATTTATTTTATCTTTGCCATGATGACAGTAAATAATATTTTATTAGATATTTTTCAAGACACTAGTAATTAGCCTAAAGTGACATATACAGGCTTAACTACTGTAGGTTCATTAGGTTAACTAGGCAGACTAGTTAGGGTAATTAATTAAGTAATGGGCTAACAATATTGACTTTAAAATGGTCATATAAAAAATAAAAAGATTTTACTCTAGTCAAAATAAAACAAACAAGACTTTCTCCAAAAGAAAAAATATTATCGGAAATACTGTAAAGCATTCCTTGCTCTGTTAAAGATCATTTGGGATTTTTTTTTAAATCACTAATAATTTAGAACTACAACTGTACCATATATTGACAAATTTCTTTATTCAATTTTTCTTATTGCATATATAATTGTTGGACAATACTGTTGAATTTATATACAGTAATTAAATAAAGTATATTATAAGTGAATAGAATAATTACCTAAAAATGAAAAGTAATCCTAAAAAAATTTTAACCAGAAAACAAATACTTTGTTACTATTTAATCCCAGCACTGTTTGGCAACATTGACTAAAGTTACCTTTGATGAGTCTTTTTGTTTTTTTAATGTGTGTGTAACATTGATTTAGGCTTCAGCGCTGAAATTATTTTTGTAGAATTTCTACAGTGGCATTTGTGCGATGTGGATGCAGTATGAGACCTTTCAGTGCCTGACGAGAGGATGGGTTACCCTCATGAAAATGTCATGCTAGACTGATCATTAATCCTCCACTATCTAAAGTGAGTCTGATCCTTGACTAAATTGAGAGCTCGGAGAGGTAGAGATGTGTCAGCACCTCAGAGTTCATAATCCTACACGCTTCCCTTTACTACCGTTCCTACTGTCTAATCACTGTTTCAGCTACCTACAGTAAACCTGACACACACACACACACACACACACACACACACACACAGCTGTCTTTTTACCAACACACATACATAGACTTGTTCCTTTATATTATATTATATTATATTATATTATATTATATTATATTATATTATATTATATTATATTATATTATATTATTCATTCATTCATTTTCTTGTCGGCTTTGTCCCTTGCGGGGTCGCCACAGCGGAATGAACCGCCAACTTATCCAGCACGATTTTACGTAGCGGATGCCCTTCCAGCCGCAACCCATCTCTGGGAACTTCCACACACACATTCACACTCATACACTATGGACAATTTAGCTTACCCAATTCACCTATACTGCATGTCTTTGGACTGTGGGGGAAACCGGAGCACCCGGAGGAAACCCACGCGAACCCAGGGAGAACATGCAAACTCCACACAGAAACGCCAACTGACCCAGCCCAGCCGAGGTTCGAACCTGCGACCCAGCGACGTTCTTGCTGTGAGGCAACAGCACTACCTACTGCGCCACTGGGTTGCCCTATATTATATTATATTATATTATATTATATTATATTATATTATATTATATTATATTATATTATATTATATTATAGTTAATGTAGAATTTAAATGCATTCTGTTGAATTAAATTAATTTTTTTTTATTCACAAAAGAGACCCACTAAAATGTAATTCCGGTTAACAATAAGTTTAAAATGCCATATAATATGCCATTAATGATTCCATATTTAAGAGTCAATTTAGTGGTCACAGTAAGGCCCCAAAATACTAATTAATTGCCATTTTATTATTCTCACCATTTCTGTTATCTTTCTAAAAACACATTACAAAAAGATTCAAAATAAGGGACAACAAAACATAACAGTGAGCAAATACACTGAAGTATTTTGAGCAAAAGAAAACAAAACAAAAAACGAAAAAGAAAGAAAGAAAAAAAAACACTCGTGCAATCTTACATACTAAAAAATACAGGTCTACAATGTGCTGACCAGGCCCCGTTTCAGAAAGGAGGTTAAGTGAAAACTCAGAGTATGTAACCCTGAAATGAGAGAAACTCTGGGTTTTCCGTTTCAAAATGGCAGGTTTGTCAAACTTGAGAAAGCAGGGTAAGTCAAGCCTGTTTCTGAAAGAAAGGTAAATTACTCTGTGAACCTAACCTGGCCAGGAGCAGGTTTTATTCTCTAAACTCTGAGTTTTTGTCTGCCTCCTCCCCTTTTTTAAAGGCGAACAGGTATTTCTCACCTTAGCCTTAGTCATTCCACGCCTACATTTCAGTCACACAAAGAACAAAGTTACGAGAAAGGCTTGTCCTTTTTTGGGAAAATTACAATTAGATTCAATACCATAGTTTTAAGTTTTACCTTTGATATTACTGCAAAAAATAAATAATTAGCTTAAATTTGCTGACCTTCGACAGAGACCTGTACTGTAACTAGATTAATGGGATTAATACTCGTTCTAAAAACTATTTTTTAGTACTGCTTACATTCTAAATGTCATATCAAGCACTTGATCAATTAAAAAGGCAGACACACAAGTGCACTTTTAAATCTTTTAAAAACTCAATTTTATCTTAAACTGATCAACGCGTGCAAAAGTGGGAATCCTAAATTAAACATTTCCACTAAACATTAAGCTAAGGTTGTATGCATTCTTGTTTTGTCAAGTTTGTTGTAGAAACTATGCAGTAGCCTATTTTATGTAAGTTCAGCTCGAGAAAAGAATACTGATCTCTTTTTTTCGGATGTTGCCATGGTGACTCGTAATATCTGAGATGGTGCCTTTTCAAGTTTAAACTCCGAGTTGGTTGAACCTCCTTACTGAAACAGGCCCCAGAACTAGTATCCAGTACCAAGCTGGAAGTTGGGGGTGGGGACTCAATCAGAAAGAACAGGGTCAAGTGGAAGAGTTTGGACATGTTGCGAAGGGCTTTCCATTCATTTATTCATTTATTTTCTTTTCGGCTTAGTCCCTTTATTAATCCGGGGTCGCCACAGCGGAATGAACTGCAAACTTATCCAACACGTTTTTACGCAGCGGATGCCCTTCCAGCCGCAACCCATCTCTTGGAAACATCCACACACACTCATTCACACTCATATACAGACAATTTAGCTTACCCAATTCACCTGTACCGCATGTCTTTGGATTGTGGGGGAAACCGGAGCACCCGGACGCGAACGCAGGGAGAACATGCAAACTCCACACAGAAACGCCAACTGACCCAGCCTAGGCTCGAACCAGCGACCTTCTTGCTGTGAGGCGAAAGCACTATCTACTGAAAATAGTGCTAGGTCGGTGAAGAGAGTACCTAATTTTCTTTAATTTCATAAAATAAAGAACATTTGTTATCCAACAATTATAAGGAGGGTGAGGGCTCTTCCAGTTCAGAATTAACTGCCTAGCCAGAAGGGTTAAGAAGGCTACAAAGTCTGCAAAATGAGAGGGTAAAGTGTAGCCAGGTGGAAGAACCCCAATTTAACCAACCACTGGAGAAGATGGAATATCAACAGTAGTAATTGCAGACAATGAGACGAAAATTTGCCTTCAAAAAAAAAAGCCAGGACCAAAACATATCAATTAAAGTACAGTAGCTGAATCAGAATGACGCCTGTCATACTCAGGGTCAAATTCTCACCATTTCTATTGACCTTATTCTTCACCTACAAGTGGCCACAGCCATTTGAATCTTTTTGGCTCGAGACTTCTGGTCTCATTTACTTTAATTCATTTTTAGGCGTTAATAACAGCTCGTTATGATACTTGATGTTGCAAACTTATAATTTCTTCTTATATTATTCTGCTTTGTCTGTATTGTCATGAGCACACTTGTTTGTAGAGCAAGTAGTTTGACTGTTTTTTGCCGTTTATTATTCCTAGTCATTTCTCCAATAGGCAACTGAATCAAAAGTTCTAAAACAATCGCAAAAACGAGCGCACTTCCGCATTGAAGAATAAGGTCAATACTTTGCCACTACGTATCTTTCAAAACAAATAGCTTTTACCCATTCGCAGTGGTTGAAAGAGTACTGAAAAATCATGCTTAAATAAAATTACCATTACTTGCTTAAAAATGTAAGTAAAAGTAAAAAGACCTTTTTAAAAGTACTCAAGAGTAGTAAGTAGTGAGTATTACGCTATAAAAAGCTTATCACCAATAACAACTCAAATGACGTTGATATTTGGTTGATTTTAGGTTGTGTTGGAAAGTGACCAAAATCCAACGTCGATCCAACATCCTAAACCAACGTCAATCCAATAAATTACTAATATTTTTAAAAGCCTCTCCTGACCTTTTTTATTGAACGCACATGGAATTGATTAGATATTCCAACAGTATTATAGGGGACCTATTATGCCCCTTTTTACAAGATGTAAAATAAGTTTCTGATGTCTCTAGGCTGTGTATGTGAAGTTTCAGCTGAAAGTAGCCCACAAATTTTTTTTTTTGAGCTACAAATGCCTATGTGCTCACGTACAGGTAGATTCAAAACGGTTATCTCTGTGATAAACTGAAAATGTCAAAAGAAGTGGCTCAGAAGTGCATCATAAAACACCACATTTATAATGCCTCTTAGTCGCTGATATTATCTTTGGCGGGTATGGTACAGAAACTCTGTAATAGCGGACAGCTGCTTCCCACTTAGGGCTGTCTGTCTGTGGTTGTTGCCACACAATAGACCCGCTTTAATAATGATTGTTGGCTTAATGCAGGTTTAATTGTTATACGATTAGATGGCGACAATAGATTCTTTCGCAATGACATGTATTGAATGGAATAAAATAAGATTGTAAACAAAAACATTTTTTGTTCAAGATGCAGTGAAAAAAACGTTAGATGACATCAGGTGACCAAAATTCAATGTCTAGCCAGTGTCTAAGGACAACGTTATTTTGATCACCAATAACGTTAAATGACGTTGATATTTGGTTGATTTTAGGTTGTGTTGGAAAGTGACCAAAATCCAACGTCGATCCAACATCTTAAACCAACGACATATTGACGTCAAATACTGACATTTATTCGTATGGCAACCAAAATCCAACGTCTGATAGATGTCATAGTGGTAAAGATTTTGGACATCTTCTTGGACACTTTTAATGCTTCCAAATAGTTTGCTGCATTTATAAATCGCCCATGTCTTGAGGTAGTTCATGATGATGTGATTTACCTTCTATGTGCGATTTGATTGGACAAGAATCACAGGACTGATTTTTCTAATCTCCATAAACAAGAAAAAGATAAAATAGTGACTGCAGGTTGAAGGAAAGTAGTGGAGTAAAAGTACAAATACAGCACTAAAAATGTACTCAAAGGAAAGTAAAAGTACACGTTTATAAAACTACTCAGTAAATTACAATTTCTGAGAAAAACTACTCAATTACAGTAATTTGAGTGTTTGTAATTAGTTACTTTACATCACTGCCCATTCGTCATCTAAAAGACTGTAATATTTTATGCTCAAACTAAATTTTATTATGATCATTTATTCTATTTTATATTTTAATAAGTCAGATGTATTTTATTTATATCTTTTACACTGAATAGCCATGGATATTTTCAATACAAGCACACAATAAAATTAAGTATGATTAAGTATTTGGTAACACTTTATTTTGATGGTCCATTTGAGTATTAGTAGACTGTCTGCTTAATATCTGTTGATATGCTCCTTCAACAGACATTTAACTGACTATAAGAAACTTTGCAAGTACATGTCAACTTACACTAACCCCAACCCTAACAGTCTACTTATAATCTAATGAGAATTAGTTGGCATGCAGATGCATAGTAACTTAAATTCAACAAACGGACCATCAAAATAAAGTGTGACCAAGAATTTTTACAAGCAAACATCTGCAAAGCCAAATATATTGTATTAGGCAGGAAACTGCAACAGTCAATTAGAGTACAGTATTCATAAAATTCAGAATTCGAAGGATGTAAGAATTATTCATTTGGGTTGAAATGTTAAAGGCTTATTTTTTTCCCTTTCTGACAGGTTAATCTGGGTGATTCTTTGTGCATTTTTAACTCTGCATCATTCTGTTCTTGGTAAATCTGCAACTCTTAGAGTTCAGAGGTTTGTTTTACTAGCCTTTAAAATCAAAGTACTTTAGTCAGAAAAAGATTTGATTTTTCTTTATAGAAAGATGCCTGCTGACTTCAGCCAATGTGGAGAAGACATCATAAAAAGCACAGCGTTTTAAAAGCAAAGCCAGCATGCTAAAAGGTACAACATCACATATTGACATCTGCACATGAATTCAATCGCTCTGTGCATCAGTGAAAACTGGATTAGGTTTTCCTAAATCGCAGATAAATCCGCCACTCATGGCAATATGTTTCAGCTCCAGCCTGTTGCTTACTATCTGCTTACTTACTGTACACTGACAGTCTGTTTTAATCTAAACCCGAGAGCCTAGCAAACAAGTGGATTTTCAATAAAGCCCTTTAAAATCTGTAGAGAAAAATCCCATGATCCTCTGTGTTAGCTACACAAATATGCGCAGCAATGAAAGGATTCGGTCTAAAACAGATTAATTGCAGTGGTAAATGCAATGCGTCTCTCATGCGATGTGCTACCAGGGCAGCCTATTTTATTAATATACAGCTCTATCAGACAAGCTTTTCACAATCTCCGAGACAAGCATGTAATGATATACAGTTTATTGAGATCTCTGTTTCTAGAAAACCAAAATAGTGATTCTTGCGCACATCAACGGACTATTCAAGGTGCATTTAGGCCACCTTTGTCTTCTGTTTACCTCCTTGTGGTTTACAAAGCGCTCCAATTAAAATTGCAAAGATTAGAACAATTGTGATTAATATTCTTTGGTGGGGCCTCAAGAGCGAGACACAACAAAAGCAAGGGCTGCTTGGAATTGCCTTGAGCAGAACACCTAATGGCGACCAATTAAAATAAGAGGATTCAATTTGGCCAAAGCAACAGGAACCTACAGATAATGCATGTATCTGAAATTGCAGTAGATGCCACACTCTTGATTCGGCCTCTATCATGTTTGTTATGGCATTTTCGCAAATGACCTGCAGCTGCTTGGAACAAACCTTTAATAAAACCCTATAGCGAGATTTTTTTTAATGAACAAAAGATTTGATAAACCTGAGAAGGGTTTGGTTTTAAATCAGGAGTGGAGTGTAAAGACTAAGAAAACATTCGAATTTGATCACACAAACCATTCTGAATTTTAGCTCAATAAACTAAACTCAAAACATATTTTTGTTGCTTGTACAAACTACTTATTTAAAATGAGCTGAAACAACACAATTCTTAAGATTTTGTTGGGACAACTTAATTGTTTTATGTTCAATCCACTTAATTTTGTAAAAACTTTCAACACAAAACAAATCAATTGAATAAAACACAGCATTTTTACTTTTTATTTATATGTTACCGACAATGTGTGAAATCTGGCATTCTATAGAATGGCTAGGAAAATGCCTAAAATCGAATGTCAAAGTATGAAATGACTGCTACATTACTTGATACATTGCTTAGGCATTCCATAGAATGCGGAGTTGCCGTGCGACAAAATATGTAACTGGACTACCCTGGTCGTTGTTTGATGGTGGTGATTGAAGCACGTGAGTGTTTACGTCAGCGTATTGCCAGTGTCATGAGAAATCAAGTCCCCCGCTGACAATTGGGTCTGTCTAGGACCCTGGGTGATCCTATTGGTTCACTGGAGTTGTAATAGGTATAGTTTGTAGTGCCCGATTAAAAATATATATATACAGTTGAAGTCAGAATTATTAGCCCCTTGAATTAATAGCCCCCTTATTTATTTTTTTCCTTAATTTTTGTTTAACGAAGAGAAGATTTTTTTTTACCACATTTGCAAACATAATAGTTTTAATAACTCATTTCTAATAACTGATTTCTTTTGTGTTTGCCATGATTACAGTAAATAATATTTGACTAGATATTTTTCAAGACAATTCTATACAGCTTAAAGTGACATTTAAAGGCTTAACTAGGTTAATTAGGTTAACTAGGCAGGTTAGGGTAATTAGGCAAGTGATTGTATAACCATGGTTTGTTCTGTAGACTATCGGAAAAAAAATTGCTTAAAAGGGGCTAATAATTTTGACCTTAAAATGTCTTTTAAAAAAATAAAAACTGCATTTATTTTAGCCAAAATAAAGCAAATAAGACTTTCTCCAGAAGAAAAAATATTGTCAGACATACTGTGAAAATTTCTTTGCTCTGTTAAACATCATTTAGGAAATATTTAAAAAAAAAAAAAAAAAAATCAAAGGGGGGCTAATAATTCTGACCTCAGCTGTAAATATATGCAGCGAAATCTCGTTTTAATTTATGTAATTTAAAAGAGCGTTATAATGACATAAAACTATTTTAAATTATGTATTTCGTATACTGATGTACAACTAAAGGCATGTGTTGTGGCATGGAAAATTTCTCTTTCTGCTTTTAATTTAGATAGCCTACAACGCTACCACTTCTTATGTAAACATATAATGTTACATATAAATGCATAAAAACATCAAACAGACATTATTCAATGTTTACAAACGTTTCAATTATTTTAACTATGCGTGTCTTTAACTGGTAGTTACCGATAATAATGTTACTAATATGATAAGTCTTGTTAAAATCTCAAGACTGAGAATAGACTATAAAAAGCACTTTTGATCAGGCATTCAACCCATTGGGGTCCTAAGTGGACTCGATTGCAGGGGGACTCGATTTCTCACCACACAGGTATGAGGTTCCACTACCACATCACAGACAATATTGCCATAATTCTTTACACAACGTCAGTGTATATTATCTGGCTGAGGTTTCACAGATGCTCTCCCTTAACGTTTCCCATATAGACCATGTCGGAAGGGAGTGTAGTGCCAGGACAGGAATCACGCCATGTTGACAATGATATGCAACAACGTTTCTTTGATGAATTATCTTAAGTAAGAGCCAATGCTGCTAAAAAAGTGTTTTTTTTTTAACTGAAACCAGTTACCAATAATTGCTTTTCTGACACTTTGCCTAAATGATACTTGTCATTCTAAAGACCTTTTTCTTGGCTGCTGCATGGAGGCCGCCATAGCGACCCAGCGTCTTCCGGTAGAATGTTTAGAACTTCCGTTTACAGTTTACAACTGGTAATTTCCGCTCCGAAAATGGGTTTTAATAGCGTGGATTACGGATTGTGTTTTTGTGACACACAACTTGTGTGTTTTTGTGACATACAACTTTGAAAAGTGTGTGTTAAAGCCGTTACAATCTGTCAGATGTGGTTCAAGCGTAAGAGAAAAACGTTCTCCTAGTTCACGTGTCTGCCATCAGAAATACAGTGTGTGTGTACGCACGCACGCACGCACGCACGCAATACTTCACTGCATCATAGAGCAAACCAGATTACTGGCATAAAATTAAACAGGTATGTAAGTCATGCAATTTACAAAAATGACTAATAAAAGTGCGTTACTGATGCTCCACTGGCTGATTTGCTGTTCATTCTAATCGCGAGTCGTTTGTGTTTCATTTAGTGTGTTGTATTTACCACGGTTTGTGTTTTTCTGTCATTTCAAAACGTCACTTTATTTTCACTTTGTCACAGTTATTAAATCAGTGTGTTAGTGGAACAGTACAGGCAATGTGTGTGTCAAACATTTTGGTGAACTATATTTGTTTGGATTGGCTATATATTTGAAAGAAAGAGAAACTGTTGACTTTAGCCATGACGAGGCTTCATTTAAACGGCACAAGTTGCCATCTGACAACGAAGGGAAAATGCCTCACAGCGGCTGTTTTCCATCCTATTAGATCACATTTTTTTAAATGATCAGTCCAGGAGGTGGCGCTGATCGACAACGGTATTAGTTCAAAGATGATAAAATCAGGTAAAATAAATTAAAACTATCGTTTCAAAGCTGTCCAAATGTGACTGTTTACACGCATCAGCTGCCGACCGGAAGTTCTCAGCATTCCTCTTGCGCATACACGCAAAGCATAATGGGTAATTTTGCGTTCTAAGAAAAAGGTCTATATAATGCCTATAGAATGAAAAGTATGCAAACTCTTTACAAAAACTGATATTTCATTCTTTGCCTAAAACAATTAGGCATTCTATACATTTCCTAGGCATTCTATACAATACTGGGATTTCACACATTGCCAGTAACATATATAATGAGGTATAAAAAAACAACACTTATATAACCTAACACTTTTTTTCTGTCAAATCTAATAAAGGTCCTAACTAACACTTTTAGTTGGCTTTACTTGTTTTACATCTTAAACTTAAAAAATTATTAGTAAATTGAACAGAGGTTAGACTTATGTTTTTCCCTAAGCCAATCAATGTGCATGCTTTCCAGATGTAAGGTTAACTGGATTTTACAATGTTAGAACCATTTCTGATGGATCGTTACTAAGAAATAATGAAATGTAGCATATCTTCACAAGAAATATACTTTAAAACATATTAAACATCTGTTTACAGGTATATTAATGCTCAAATAAATGAATGAGCTTATAGGCATAATTTAAACACAATTAAAAATGTGAATGACCCCCAACTCTTTAATGGTACTACAATATGCAAAGATGCTCATTTTTAATTCACGATACCTATACAACAACTAATGAATTTAATTGAAGCATTTGGTCAAAAAAATATGACAAATGTGGAATCCAACCAAACATTTAGAGCTGAATAAAGTAGTTATGACTAAAAAAATGTTGGGTTCCACACATTTCATTTGTGTTGGAACAACGTGCAATCAAGTTAGCTTATTAGTTTATTAGTTGTTTTACGTTTAATTTAAGCAGATTAAACATAAAACGATTCAGTTGTCCCCAAAAAAACTCAAGAATTTTAAATAAGTAGTGTGAACAAACATCCAGCATAATTTTGTGGTTTACAGGTTTGCAAAATTTGCCACATGTTTTCAATGAGGGATTGGGTCTAGGGTAGGGGTGGCACAGAGCCACATAATAAGTGTTTTTTACTGTATAAATTACATTATGTCTATGGAGTTTCCCTTTAAACCATTTAAGCAAGTATATGTTTGTGTGTGCGTGTCTGTATTTGTGAGACTGAAGATGTGCATGAGGGAGAGTGAGACAGCACATCACAGCATGGGCTCGATGTGGGAGCAATCCAGTTACTTAAACTGATCAAGATTTAATTAACACAACGCTCGGCAATTACTCTGTAATTAAAGTCATTTGTCCTCTTGTGGAGCTGAGAGCGCCACTGCTGCCATAGAGCTGAAATTAAAGAGGGGGATGATGAGGGGCTCAGTGCTGCTCATGTGTTTGTGTATAGCTGCCCTAGACTTATAAATACACTGACTGTGTTTTCATTGCAGAAGAAGAGGGGGAAACTGTAGATGTAAATGTGTATAGAAGCAAATGGCCCTGCTTTGAATTTGTGTATTGGCTTAAAATGAGAACATGCTTGGTCAATCATTCACCGTAAAAAAATGATATGACAAAGTCATGACAACAAATGATTTTATGTTCCTTCAACTCAATTTAATGAGTTAATCAGGTTTCAGCCTGCTTGTTTAGCTACTGTATACAACTGTAAAAATATATATGATCAATAAGTCCTGACAGCATATGTTTTAGGGTCATTGTAACTTATTAAAGTAAGTTAATCTAACTTAATTTTATAAGTTACACAAGCTGTTTTAGGTCAGTTTAACATAATATAAGTTTAATGGAAGTTTTATTTGATTCAGCTTAAAACTTTAACGCAACCAGGATTTTTTTAGTGTACAAAGTTTAACGTAATATCATTAATCAGTTTGACTGATTTAAGTTGAGATGACTAGAAAAGTTAATTTGATTCAACTAAAATATTTACAGCTTTATTATGAATTTCCAGGAGTCTGCTGTAAATATAACAAATTAAATATAGTTTGTTTGTTTGTTTTTTTGCATCACTGTTCTACTATTTTTTTAAGCATATCATAATTTAGATAAATGTGTTTTAGAGGGGTTTATGGGGTTTATTCACTGAATATTTCTTTGGTTCATTATTGAAAGTGAATGTTTTATTAAATTTTTTTAACACTGTCTTTATTTATTTTAGGAGCTTTTAACATGTACTAAAGAAATCAAAAAACATACAAAAAAAATAATAAATAATAATGCAAAACTAAATAAAAATATATATATTTATTTACATATACAAATATATAAGTAAATGCTTGTGCATACACATACAATATAAAAGTACATCATATAGCAACAATGGTATATCAATAGCAGGTGATACGAGTTATACAGAGAAAAGATTTGTATCAGCTTTTTTCAGAAATCCTACAAACGGATTCTAACTTTTGAACTTTTTAGGGTTTCTCTTGACTATATGAAAGTGAAGTTTTGTTATGGTATGTACCTAAAAGTCTTTTCCAATTACTTTTTCAATTAAATTTAAACGTATTTGCCCAAATCATAGCTATTTTATATTTTAGCAAACTGCTAAACTTTTGACCACTTGATAATTGCCCATAATTTTCCTTGCCGCTGTCGCCACTGGCGTGCATGTTTCGGGATCTGTACAGCTGCGCATCGATGGATTTGCTCTTCAGTGCTTGGACCCTCAGTAGTGAATATTAACCCACACTGACCTGAGCTAAACTGAACTGAATTGAACTTAATCTCTGAAAACTGAACTGACACTGTTTCAATTCACTATAATCTTCTATGTGAAGCTGCTTTGACACAATCTACATTGTATAAGCGCTATACAAATAAAGATGAATTGAATTAAATTTAAAAAATAAAACAACAGAAATCCATTGTCTAATCCTACGATAAACCTGAACAATGAAATTAAAGACATAGTTCACCTGAAAATTTATATTCTGTTATTAATTACTCACCCTCGTGTCATTCCAAACCCCTTGAGACCTTCGTTCATCTGCACAACACAAATTAAGATATTTTAGATGAAATCCAAGAGCTCTCTCAACCTGTATAGACTGTATAGGTACCAAAAACATTGTCAAAACCATCCATTCAGTGGTTTAATCGTAAGGTTATGTAACTATGATAATTATTATAATTTTTTTTTTTGCATACAACAGTTTATTCTCCTCAGTGTCAGTGTAGGGTGTGCATTCACAAGCAATCTTGGCTGAAGAATACCCTGGATATCCAGACACAACTTGATTTGAAACAATCCAGGTTCACACAACGCACAGAACAGCGCTCTCTCGTGAACGGGCACTCTATACTGACACTGAAGTAAAATTGTTGAATAAGTTATTGTTACTTTTGTTTTGTTGTTTTGCACACAAATGTATTTTTGTAGCTTTATAACATTACAACAGAATGAATGAACTAAATCGCTTTATTGGAATGAAATGTGTTCAATTCACTCAAATAATGCTGAAAGTATATTGTACTTAATATAGTTATAATGAGTTACATGGACACAAAATTTGATTGCATTAATCTGAACTTAAACTGACTAAGCAGCTTTTAGTTCCCAGCATGCTTGTGTGAGACAATAATAATATTAAATGTTGTAATGTGTTATATGTGTTTTTGCACAAAAACAACACAAGCAGCAATATATTATTCTTTAATGTTGTGCTATGTTGGGATTTTTCTGGGAATTTTTGCTGTGCTGAAATGAGTAGAATAGAGTAGAGCTGTAGTTTGGTTGAGGAAAGTATGTATATGACTCCATATATATATATATATAATGTGGCATTTATGCATCTGAATTGCACATTAGTTTATCCATTATCATTCATACATTCATTTTCTTTTCGGCTTAGTCCCTTTATTAATCTGCGGTCGCCACAGCGGAATGAACCACCAACTTATCAAGCACAATTTTACACAGCGTATGCCCTTCCAGCCGCAACCCATTCCTGGGAAAAGTTTGTCCATTATTTCAATCAAATTGTAATTAACATTAACATGAGTAGGGTAAATTACAGTGGATCAGCCTTCAACAGTGACTTTTGCATTACACTGATATGAATAAACTGAACTGAATTTTACCAGTGACATTTATGCTAAACTGAAATGAATCAGTTTTAATGTAACTAGAACTACACCAGCAATCTACGTTATGCTCCTGTCTGTCATGTTAAGCTGCTTTGACACAATCTACACATTGTAAAAAACACTATAGAAATAAAGATGAATGATTTGATTAGACCTGTGTACACCCATTTCGCCCAGGGGCAATTTAACCAGTAAGTGAGGTAAGCAGCCGCTTAAGGCCCCATAATATCTGGGGGCCACCAATAAATATCTAGAAGTTTAAATTATACCCAAAAACTATGTATAACATTGTTTTCTACTTAATTAAATATTATTTAATATAAAATAAAATGTAATATTATTATAATAATGTAATGTTTTGTAATAATAATATTATAAAATAAAATATTATTATTACTATGCACAAATTTGTCCATCACCTCAAGAAGCAGTCCAGCAGTCAAATTTAAATAAAACTAAATACCTTTTTTTTTGAGAATTCGTTTTAAGAAAACTAATCATTTAAAATGTAGAGATTGCATTAAGATAAAATGTAGAAAAGACGTTTGAGTAATATATAAAAAAAACAGCTAAATAAATAAAAATGAAATAAAAGTAGAAAAGGTGCATTTTAGGACTTTTGGGCCCCGTGGCTGGAATTGCTTAGGGCCCCCAAATCACTAAATCTGCCCCTTCATTCGCCAACATGTTTACAAAGAAAGATGAACTATCATTTATCACAATGAACTAAATATAAATATATATATATATTCATTCATTCATTTTCTTTTTGGCTTAGTCCCTTTATTAATCAGGGGTTGCCACAGCGGAATGAACCGCCAACTTATCCAGCATATGTTTTATGCAGCGGATGCCTTTCCAGCTGCAACCCATCACTGGGAAACATCCACACACACTGCAGACAATTTCGCGTTACCCAATATTTATATATAAATATATATATATATATATATATATTTTTTTTTTTTTTTTTTTTTTTCGTCAAATGTTTAGAGGGAATAAGTTCCCATTAATGTTTTGAACAATCGTAATTTCACATATGGAACATATAATGTGGTTTTGTAAAACTTGGTCGTAAACACCACAGATAAAAGCACTGGCAATGGGATTTCTAACATACTTACAGTGAAGATTTTTGCAGATAATCTGGAACAGTTTATATGACAGATGAAGACACTGTCATTGTGTGCAGACCTGTAATCTGACGTCACGTGCACTATAAAGGGGATTTTAATGAAACAGCAGTGCGCCGCGACTCCGGCGCCTTCGGGTGCTCGTAAACAATCTGCGATGACAACAGAAGACAACTCACGCCGCTCCTTCACACCGAGGCAAAGATTACGCGTTTAAAAGCAATTACAGAGACGTTTCAAAGCGTTTTCAGAGGTGAGTGTGTGTAAGAGGACACTGAATGCGGACCTCTCCCTACCGCACCAAAATCTTCAGACAGTAGCCACGAGCGCATCTCCACTTACAGGCCGTAGATAATTAATGGGACATTTTCAGCAGCAAACAGTGACTAATTGCGCTAGACAGAAATAGCGAGGAATTAATAACATGCATCCAACACTTGCCACGATCCCCTACCGCTTCAATTTGCCGGGAGATTAAAAACGACTGCCAAGTTTACTAAATTAGGAGCGCAGGGGAAACAAACGCACGTCGTCTTGTGTTCCCTCGCGCGCGCGCGTCTGTGTGTGTGTGTGTTTATGTGTAGCTATCTCTTATTTACAGGCGATGATCTGCATATCATCTCTCAGGGTCTCATGCTGGGGGAAAGAAGTAAATATCAAGTGCACCAAGCGAGCTGAATGCAGGTGTCCTATTGATAATTTGGCGTCCAGCCTCCAGCCACCTGTGGCATATCGCCTTGCCAGTGCACCGGGCCGGTGGACAGCGAAAACAGTGAGACTATCGTCCTTGTTTCCCCCTGCAGGAGTAACAGAGTTTAGCAGTCAACACCTTCTTTTACCGTGCTATTAAAAAGCCCTGAAGGAACGCTATTGACATCTGTCACCATTGGGAAGCTAATGGGATCAAGCTAGATTCCTAATGCACACGGTGACATTCTGAAGAGAAAAAGAAATAAAAACTAGGATTTCGGTTTATCCAGCAGGATCGTTTTTGATTATTAGAGGATTCTTGTTTTATCCCATTTAGGATTGGTTCCAAATTAGGATGGAAATTCCATTAGCATTCCCTCAGGATATTTTCCTGCTTTACCAAAGACCTCATGTGGTCAGGACTGATCACAGTGAATCCAAAGGACAGGATCAATGAGTTTCTAAAGAGAAAGGGGGGAAATCTTTCTAAAAAAATATGCTGTGCACTCTTTTTACTTGTGTTAGTTTTGGTTTATAAAGCGCTTTCAAGAAAAGTTCAATTTTATGGTTGTAAAAATGTCATGTGGTGTAGCCAACAAGTTAACGTGCAAAGATTTTTTTTTCCGTATTTACACTTTTAACACATACAAGTTCACATTGTTTACAAAAACAAACACTTTGACATTTTAAAAACTGATTGGCTTAGCTGTCACATTCAAATTATTTCTTCAATGATTCACTAGGCTCATTACAAAAATGCTTTTCTTACTTAGATTTTTTTTGTCTTGTTTCTATTCCAAATATCTACAAATTCTTATATCAAGAATTTTCTAGAAATGAAAAATATTGTCTTGCACTGCAAAAAATGTGTTTCTTACTTAGATTTTTTTTCCTGTTTCTAGTACCAAATATCTAAAAATCTAAATCAAGAAGCATTATCTAGACAAGCAAAACGATATAGTCTTGTTTTAAAAAAATTATATGCCCAAATGAAGCGAGTTTTTTCTTTAAAACAAGCAACATAATCTTATGCCAGAAGATAAAACAAGATTATTTTGCTTGTTTTTAGGAAAAACTCAATTAATTTTGACACATTATTTCTCAAATGAGACATTGTTTTTTTTTACTTGTATAGAAAATGCTTGTTGATTTAAGAATTTTTGGACCTAGAAACAAGACTAAAACTATAAGACAAGCATTTTTTGCAGTGTGTAAATGTTTTTGACAAGTTGTTTTGAGAGTTTTTCCTTAAAACAAGCTTAATAATCTGCCAATGGGGTACGAAAAATAATCTTGTTTTTTATTTAAAATAAGATTATTTTTCTTAACCCATTGGCAGATTATTTTGCTTGTTTTTAAAGGGCACCTATTTACCCCTTTTTTAAGATGTAATATTAATATTATGGTTCTTCTGAGTGTGCCAGTTTAGGTTCAGTTCAAACACAATTCAGATTTTTTATTATGATGTGTTAAAAAGTGTCATTTTGGGGGCGTGTACACAGTTCGCTGTTTTAGGGGCGTGTTGCTTCACATGAAAATTAGTTTCGACTTCCCGCCCAACTTAACAAGGGGGCGGAGCCAGGAGCTCCCCCGGTTTGTGTATGGCTACAGACAGAGAGAAGCAACATGAGTGAGAGGACCAGCATTCAGCTATACATGTACGACTCGGACACAGACCAAGCAGAGACTACAAAATCATTTGTGTCTTTGTATAGTTTTACAGCCAACTGTTTGCTAGTTTAAAGCTCCGAGCTTGTAGCCTACACCGAGACTACTAACCAAGCACACTGAATTAACTTTGACTGAAGAGCATCACACGCCGGATACACCGTGACGCGGCGCGCACATGACAGTTGAAAGTATCGCACACTTGCGGCGCCAGTGTGTGTCACCTGATAGAAACTTATGTTTAGATTTCAGAAATGCATGCCGCTGCGTGGCGCAACGCTGCTTGTCGCCGAGCGGCGCTTCTGGTGTACGACCTGCTTCAGGCTATAACTAAAGGGCGTCATACACCGGATGCGACGCTCAGAGCCACGACACGGCATACTAGACATCCACATTCGCATGTTATTTAAAATGAAAGTATTCAGATAACGCTCTGTGGCGCGGCAGAAATATGAAGTGTCCTGAGCAGGGCTAGCGCGTCCATAGAGGCGGCAGAATAGTGAGCGAACCCCCCGGTCCTCACTTTCATTCGCGACACCCTCCCGGTCCTCATTTTCATCCGCAACACCGCGAAATGCATGGTCGCTGCAGCGTCGTTAGTTTGTTATTTCCAATTTCCCGGCCTTAGCACTTTCCAGCTGCACCTAGTTAAGATGACAGGGAGCTTCTGTGACCGCGGGAAATGCAAACCGCTGAAGTTTGAGGAAGACGCAATGAAAAGTACACATGTATGCAAACCCACCAAAACTCACAAACACTGGCGGCGAGGAGAGCGTAACTTGGTGAATGTTGAGCCCAATGAGCCTTACATGATCTAAAAATAGAGCAAGGGTGTTTCTTTGGTGACGTCGCTTTGACTCACACGCTGAAAATGGCGGACGTGAAACAACATACTGAGGACATGGTAATGCGCACCTGTCAATCAATATTGGTGGGCGGGGGACCGCACTCCTACGTCAAGTTGCGGTCGATCTCAAAACCGCTACAATTGGCCCACCGTTTTTATGTTGTTAAATTGAAAAAAAAGGACTGAGTGCATTTATATCACCCCAATATGACGGTCTATACACTACACCTACACATATGTCTGTCCAAACAGCTTAAAAGTAGATTTTTTACCATAGGTGCCCTTTAGGAAAAACTCCCTTAATTGTGGCATATTATTTCTTAACTCAAGACAATAAGTTTTGCTTGTCTAGAAAATGATTTAAGAATATTTAATTATTCAGACTAGAAGCAAGACAAAAAAATCTAAGTAAGAAAAGCATTTTTGCAGTGTATGCTTCAAACTGCATTATGGGATATTGATCTCTGCTTCAACAGCTTTTGATGTTGATGATTTACCTCTGCAAACTGATTTATATAGACATTGTAGTAGGTTGAAAATGCATATTGTAAAAGAAATATATATGTAAAATAGCAGAAAAAGTCTGTTCTGATTTTATGTACCATTATTTACATAGTTAATTCAGGTAAAATATTTTTTAAACGACTGAAAATGTCACTTTGTTAAACTTTTCAACCTCAAGTTGTTGGAGCAGAGATCATTTGGGGTAAGATGGAGGAGGAGGCATTGAAGATGAATCCAAAGAATCTTGATGAACTCTGGGAGTCCTGCAAGAACGCTTTCTTTGCCATTCCAGATGACTTTATTAATAAGTGATTTGAGTCACTGCAGAGATGTATGGATGCAGTCTTCCAAGCTCATGGGAGTCATACACATTATTCATTCTTTTTCCACTGCACCATGACTTTATATTCTATACTGTACATTATTTCTGTTAAGTCACAAGACTTTTGTCTAAGCAAAGTCAGACCTTACTGTCCTAATTAAATAATTAAAAATCCAGGCATGATCATATTTTATTTTGGTAAAATAAGCGTATAATCTAGAGGCCTTTTGCCTTTCATATAAGCCACTCTGATACCAAATGATGAACTAAAAGTCAAGGTATTATTTGTTGTTCATAAAACTAGGATAGGCGAGTGGTAGTGTATATATTGTAAATCCTATAGAAAATATTCATTTAAAAGAGAGATCTGTGAGGGCTGTACTCATTTAAGTGTATATGTATGTATGCAGAGATGGGCATATTTATGATGCATGTAATTCACATAATATTTTCAAATACAAAATAGTATTTTGTAATTTGTATTTGATAGGGTTTATGAAAGGTCGTGAAAAATTTTGTCATCAAAAAACTTTAGGTCTTGTATTTTATATTTTTAAGATACTGTAAATACTTTGTAAGAAGTCTACATGATGACCATGTAAATGTGGCCTCTGATTGTGCTTTCTCAGTTATTTGCCTAGGCTTGAGATCAGAACAGAAAATTTAATTTGGAAGATAGAAGATGGTCAATGCTTGCAGGTATGGATGGAAATTATGCAACACACATAAAAAACAGACAAATGGCATGGGTATATTTGGGAGCAATTCCACAATCATTGAAAATGTCTACTGCACAATGCTAAGACCAGTCATATTTAATGGCAGTATAGTGTACAATGCATTAGCATTTTGGTTTAAGAAATACGATGGAATAAAAGATCAGTCC
>LR812535.1:50071473-50078973 GCA_903798195.1 Danio kyathit
CAATTTATGTCAGGCCTGACAATGTCATATTAAGTGAAGATAAAGAATCTGTAAGTAGTGCTGAAGACTTCAAGAAATGTACAGTATTTGCAAAAGGCTTAGGGACCCTGTTAGCTTCCAAAATGTAAGATATTTTGCTGTGGTGTCTATAGGAAATATCAGTTCACATTTCAAACATTCTTTTTGACATTAAATGTAATAATCCAAGGAGAGATTTGTTTATGCAAAGCTGTTGAAATTCTAAGGTTGGTCACAGCATAATTGTTTAATATGACTTATTTATTAGAAATGAATTGTTTTATTACATCAAATCATAACATTATTGAATAGATATTTTCACAGTACTGCAGCTTAATAGGGTTCTTCTAATGGCATATTAGAGATGCGCAACAATTCTTCTGAATTTAGTCTGTAACTGTTTCTTTTTTTTTACATTCTAATATGGACTTGTAGATGTAGGATCATATTTCTTTGTGGTGCAACGAATGTTATCAGACTTCCTGTGCCTACCAAAATCAGAATGATTATTAAAATATGTAAAAAAATTAATGTTTGGAAATGTAAATGAAACATTTACTTACTAAATAATATTATATTCCTTTAAAAAAGACTTACAAAAGCAAAATATTAAGATCAAATCAACTGTATTTGACTTTGCACAGTACTGTACATATTCTGTATTTACTTTGTTACTTGTAGTATCCTGTGACAATACACAATTATTCATTCATTTTTCTTCGGCTTAGTCCCTTTATTAATCAGCGGCCGCCACAGCTGAATGAACCGCCAACTTACAGTATCCAGCATATGTTTTAAACAGCTGATGCCCTTCCAGTTGCAACCCAGTACTGGGAAACATCCATACACACTCATACACTACAACCAATTTAGTTTATTCAATTCACCTATAGTGCATGTGTTTGGAGTTGTGGGGGAAACCGGAGCACCTGGAGGAAACTCACGCGAACATAGGGAGAACATGCAAACTCCACACAAAAAGGCCAACTGACCCAGCTGTGACTCGAACCAGTGATCTTGCTGTGAGGCAACAATGCTATCCACTGAGCCACCGTTGCCCAATACACATTTAGTTTGACTGTTTTGTTGTTAGTCTACTGTATTGGAAGAATAATTTATTAAATTATCATTATAAATGTATACATTTGCTTCATTTGACAGTCATGTTCTGATGGTGACAGTAGCCCACAAATATGAATGATTTCACAGAAACACTGGACCCTGACAAATGTGGTAAATACTTTTTTACATTCATTGTTATATACAATATATATTCTCAACTTTTATATCCATAACAAAGTAATGATCAAGCCCTTAATGTGTTCTGTTGGAATATTAATCAAAAATTATATGTTAAAGAACTATTTTTCTTTGTCCTTAAAATCATTGGCTCTGTTCCTGCCAAAGAAGTTCTTCCAGCCATCTCCACTGCTGAGGTCCAGTCTCTCTCCACTAATACGACTTCTGTCTCTAATGGAGATGAAGTTGTTTGGTGTATTGACACTGCAGATATCTGCACCAATGCACCATCAATCTCATCTGACAACCTCACAATGTCTACTGTTGCTGACTATTATTATTGACGAGACAACTGATGAGACTCACAGCTTGTCTACTAAAACATCTGCCATCTCCAGTGGCAACACCCATGGCTTTTCGATTGGTCCCACTATCAGTGGCAGTGGACACACACCATGCTTCCCTGTTAGCAACGTCTCTGAGGGATCTCATAGTTCCATCCAAACCAATGCATCCAGCACAACATACAAGTACAAGAACTTTTCATACATTATATGTGTGGTTATTGTTTAGTGTCTATAGGCATTTTTACAGTAAAATTTTGTTTACAGTACAGTTTCCAGTACATTTTTTGTTGGAATAGTCACTTGACTATTTACACATGTAAAATGGATCATTCAAGTTATTATTCCATCTAGGATGTTATTTTTCCTGTAGCAAGGCTGCTATTGTTAACATCATATACAGTATATGCCTTAACAATGTCCATTATAACATAATAATATAATGATATTTTCAGTACATACCTTGACCTGTTTGAGGAAGAATACCTCTCTGAGGATGCTGATCTCCAGGAAGCCATTTCAAGGTCCTTAGAATCCAGCTCAAATCAGAGGTCAGATAATAAGATATTATTTAAAAATAAAATGTTTTAATTCTAATGCATCATAATAAACAATCTTGTGGAAGTTACATTACGTGTGAGCTAACATTGAAACTGTGTTGTTTTTATTGTTATTTATTATTGTTTCAGTGATTCAACAATGTCATTAGAGAGAATAATGGAGGGAATTACTTGTAAAGTAAATAACGACAGCACTGTACGTTTCAATATCATAAGAAGAAATGTATGGGATGGAACCTGCAGAGCAATGGGCAGATCCAATTTTTCACCCGAAAAGAAGGTGGATGTCAAGTTTACTGATGACTATGGAACATCTGAGGGTGCTGTAGACAATGGAGGACCTACTCGAGAGTTTTTCAGACTTTGTCTACATGAAATCAAGGACAAAATTGGCATCTTTGAGGGGCCATCTAATGCTAAAGTCCTCACATGCAACTCCAAAGGTATACATACATAGAGTTGAAGTCAGAATTATTAGCCCCCCTTTGCATTTTTTCCTTTTTTAAATATTCCCCAAATAATGTTTAAAGAGCAAGGAAATTTTCACAGTATGTCTGAAAATATTTTTTTCTTCTGTAGAAAGTCTTATTTGCTTTATTTTGGCTAGAATAAAAGCAGTAAAAACTTTTTTTAAAACATTTTAAGGTCAATATTATTAGCCCCTTTAAGCTTTATTTTAATAGTCTACAGAACAAACTATCGTTATACAATAACTTGCCTAATTACCCTAACCTGCCTAGTTAACCTAATTAACCTAGTTAAGCCTTTAAATGTCACTTTAAGCTGTATAGAAGTGTCTTGAAAAATATCTAGTCAAATATTATTTCCTGTCATCACAAAATATGAAAATATAAAATATAATACATAAAATAAATAAGTTATTAGAGATGATTTCTCTAATGAAAATCTTCTCTTCGTTACACAAAATTGGGAAAAAAATTAAACAGGGGTGCTAATAATTCAGGGGGGCTAATAATTCTGACTTCAACTGTACACACACACACACACACATATACATATATATATATATACACACACCACACACACACACACACACACCACACACACACACACACACACACACACACACAGTTGCAATCAGAATTATTAAACCACTGAATTATTATCCCCCCCCCCCCCTGTTTATTTTTTCCCCCAATTGCTATTTAAGAGACAAGATTTTTTCAACACATTTCTAAACAGTTTTAATAACTCATTTCTAATAACTGATTTATTTTATCTTTGCCATGATGACAGTAAATAATATTTGACTAGATATTTGACTAGACTAGACACAAGTATTCCGCTTAAAGTGACATTTAAAGGCTTAACTAGGTTAATTAGGTTAACTAGGCAGGTTAGGGTAATTAGGCAAGTCATTGTATAATGATGGTTTGTTCTGTAGACTATTGAAAAAAAAATAGCTTAAAGGGGCTAATAATTGACTTTAAAATGTTTAAAAAAAATTAAAACTGCTTTTATTCTAGCCGAAATAAAACAAATAAGTTTCTACAGAAGAAAAAATATTATCAGACATACTGTGAAAATTTCCTTGCTCTGTTAAACATCATTTGGGAAATATTTAAAAAAAAAAAAATCAAAGGGGGGTTAACAATTCTGATTGTAACTGTATGTGTATATATATATATATATATTATATATATATATATATATATATATATATATATATATATATAGATATATATATATAAAATATACATATATATATGCATGCATGCATGCATACATACATACATGCATACATACATACATATATTGAATATGATTAATATAAATATACAGTATATGAATATATATATAATAATAAAATTATTTCATCTGATAACAGCGATGAAAGACAATGCATACTTCTATGCTGGCCAGATCATGCAATGTCAATTGCCCATGGGGGGCAGAGTCCATGTTTCCTGTCAGAAATTATGTTTGAGTGTCTTCAAAAGGCCCTGACAATGTGAAGGTCAAATCTGAAGATATTGCTGATGCAGAAACAAGGTCACTGGTGCAGTTGGTAGGCTTATTTTCCTTTAATTGTATTATTTGTTGATACAAATTATTCTTTTTGTGGGCACTCATTAATATTGAAGTTAATTTTCAATGATATTTTTCATTCAAATTCTTTTTTTTATTATATTTTTAGATCTTACAGGCCGAACTGAATGGCAACTACAAAATGCAGTGGCACAGGCAGCCAGCTTAATCAGTCTTGCTGGTCACAATGTTCGCATAACACTGGAAAACAAGCAAGAGACTGCTTTGGACCTGGCTCACTGGTATGTCCTTCAGCGGACCCGTGCACCATTTGAAAGGTATGCTTATATCTGAACACTTGTGTTATTATTCTTGTCCAGGAAAACATGACTGTAAAATATAAAAATTAAAGAGATAAAAAAAATCATATCCAAAAAAGCTATTTTAAGTTGCTAACGAAGCGTTACTATATAAGAAAATGTTATGATTGACCCCCACTTTCATGTTATAGTGCACCAGTACAAGTTAGAGAAATATTATGTAGAATTCATTTAGAATTCATTGTGAAACCTCATCTAATTAAACATGAAAAACTAGTGCAAAATGTTTCAAATATGATAAAACATTACAACGTATTTACTTTTATTAGGTTTAGAGATGGCTTAATGTCTCTGGGTGTCCTAGATGCTCTCCAAAGATATCCTGTTCAGTCAAAGTGCCTTTTTGTGAAGACTGAAAAGGCCTTAACCGCAGAAGATGTGGAGAATCTCTTCCAAATCATTCATTCTGAAAGAGGGAGCAATGCATTCCAAGAAGAGTGCCGGACGCTGGCTTTCTGGCAAGACTATCTTCAGGATGCTGAAAGTAAGTTTGGTTTTTCACAGTTTTTCAATGCAATATTTGCCAAATAATTTGGCCTTATCGTAGTGGTACATGAAAATAATTCTGAATTGGTACATAAAAATAATTCTGAAGTTAAGTTTGGTGTTTATGTACTAATAATACATTTATATAGCATTTAAAGTTAAGATGCTTTCATTGTGGACACAATGTAAACTATTAATAAATTATACATGCACATCCACCACCATACTGTATTTCTACAATTTGTAGCTGTATATGCTTTTTAGCAGACTTTTAGGAGAAAGTTTATTTGCTACAGTCTTCAGCAACACTCATAATTTTTACTGCTATATGGTTCTCTATACTAATCAGACTGTTGTTAGTGTTGTCTGTGACATTATGAACAATTCTTTCAAAAGAAACTACACTTAAAACACTTTTGCATTACTCAAGTGGTGTCATTTATTTGTTGTACTCTCTGTTTATGTTTTACAGTTGAAAACAATGTCTCTCTGGAGGATGTTCTTGTTTTCTTCACTGGTTGTGACAGCATTCCGGCACTGGGCTTCTCTCCAACACCAAGCCTTGAGTTTGTTACCTGTTCCCGATTTCCAGTAGCCAATACTTGTGAAAATATTCTACGCATACCTATTCATGCAGGGTACACTGCTTTCAAATCTGACATGGATTTTGCCATACGCAATTCACCAGGATTTGGAAGAGCATGAGAGGTAATACTTTCGATGACAGGAGTCTGAGTTATGTTGATGTTTTTATGCTGTTGCTTTTAATATTCTTTGGTTTTCCTTGATACCAAATTCTGTATTTACTGTTAACAAACACATACACACAGTAAACAAATCAAAGCCTTTGTTACATTTTAAGATCTATTTCAAGCTACATTGTTCCACAATATCTACGCCCCCTATTTTCATTGCTATGGAATTGTTACTCTTTAAAGGTTGTGTATGGCCTTCTTTGAAATAAAATTTTTTTCTGTTCCTACTTTTTATGCACTGGCTTATTGTTTTACAGTGGTGAGAGTGTATGCAAGATTTTAATTTTCAGTATGATTAACAACCAAAATTAGCAGACTAAGTATTTGTTTGAAGTAGGTTACATGCTGTCAAAAAAGTTCTATTCCATGATTTCCATCGTCAGACAAGGGATTAACTGGGATTAACTCAGGTGGACACTGGTGATGATCATAGGGTCTTTGCAGATGTACATGATTGACTTGTGCTTGATGTTCAGGAAGTTGGAGCATTCCAACTGTCCACAGTTGCAATGGAGAGTTATTTTCCATTGTCCTTAAACTATGGTGGTTCCACTGGCTTATAAACTCATTTACAGATCTGTTTATTCTTGGAAGGAACACATGGTGAAGAGCCCTAATGTGAAGTGGGTTGTTGCTATCTAAAATTCCAGTATTTTCCATGAAAAGGAAAAGGTCTTTAAAATAGCTGACACCACCCTGTTAAGTTCTGCCCACATCTTTCGATGCGTTGGTTATGAACACTACATCCAACCATAAAGCTTCCTCTGTTTGCCCCACGATTCTCAATCATAAACCTTGCAACATCCATATTTTCACTACCAGCATCACCTCTAACATGATGTGGGAGTCCAAACAGATCCACAGCATTTTGAAAAAGTTGCAAGGCTGTTGATGCTCTGTTGTCTGTGCAACATCTCAGGTAAGTTATGCAGCGGCTGTAGCCATCAACTCCACCGTGAAACACAAATCCCCATAGATTTAACTTGTGGTTTGTGTCAATATGCCTGGAATAAGAAATGTATTATTATTATTATTATTATTATTATATATTATTATAAACCACATTGGATGTACATCAAAATGTAACTTTTTTGGATTTGTCTTATTTTACGAGAAAATAAATGTAAACATTATGGGGTTATTATTATAATAAAACATGCTTGTAATTGTTAATGTTGCATTATGTTAAAGTTTCATGATGATTTTACAATAATAGTATTATTATAAACAAAATTGGATGTACATCAAAGTGTAATGTCTTTGCTTTGTTGTTTAAAAAAAGATCTATCCCAAAATCTTTCTGAAATATGGGGAAATAATAATCCAAATATTTTTTATTCATTGTTACTTTTTTTTTAATAGTTTTCATAGTTGTTAATGTTGCATTGTTTCACATTTTTGTAATAATTTTACTATAATAACAATAATAACTATTATTATTATTAATATATTATTATTACTACTACTACTACCAATTTCCTCCCAAAATTTACAAAACACATACCACAGTTGATTTGGCACAGAGACATTGTAGACCCTCCGTTGAATAGCCCTTCGTCTTCGTAAGGCTCTTCCCACTGGATCTACTATTCGTAAACGCTCTCGTACTCTCCATCGCTGAACCTTGATCCCTTTTCCTCTCAAACTACCTGCGATGTAGGTCTCCCCCGACCCTGGGGTTTGTTGAAGAACTTCAGCAATAAGACGATCAAGGTCATCACTTGAAATG
>LR812535.1:50083973-50085470 GCA_903798195.1 Danio kyathit
TAAAAAAAAAAAAAAGAAAGTGATAGATAGATAGATAGATAGATAGATAGATAGATAGATAGATAGATAGATAGATAGATAGATAGATAGATAGATAGATAGATAGATAGATAGATATTTAATTCTTGTTGTGAAGAAATAATATTTCAAATAATCACAAAAGTTACTTTAATTTCTGTGCTGGAATATGTCAAATTGTCTCATCACATTCAGTTATGAATATCATAAATAATGCAAATAATGCCATATTTCTAATGTTGTTTGCATCGCTGGATAGCTGTAGGCTGCTTTTAACATTGCAAAACTGCTGTTGAACATTAAATGTTTAACTTAAAAGTCTTACTTTGCTCTACTTAAGGCTTGGTGCTTCATGCTCTGCTTCTGTGAATATTAAACCCCATTTACTTTAATTTAATTTGGCTAGCTCATTATTTTGTCATGGACAATCGCTGTTCGGTGGCATGTAAAGTGACAGTTTACCCAAAATGAAACTTTTCTCATCATTTACTCACATTCAAGTAGTTCCAAACTTTAAAGAATGTATTTCTACTGTTGAACACAAAACAAAGATATTCTGAAGAATTTTGGAAACTGGTAACCACAGACATCTATAGTAAAAAATACTTTGGAAGTCAATAACAGGATACTGTAAAAACAATCATGGGTTCCACATAATTACTTCATGTTGTCCCAACACAAATCAATCAAGTTAACTTAATCGTTTTTACAAATTCAAGTAGATTGAACATAAAACAATCTAGTTGTCCCCAAGAAAACCTTAAGAATTGTGTTGTTTCAACTAATTTTAAATTAGTTTAAACAATGTGATTCATTACAGGTGGTGTGATTAGTGAAGCAGTGAGTGAGCTATTTACAAAACATAAATTAGAAAGACTGGCTAAAGAAACAAAACGCGCTAAAGCAAAGAAACAATCGAAACATAAACAGTCTTACAATATCAAATCCCCTCTAATCTAGTCTAATAAACAAAAATAATATATGTAAAATAGGCCCAATCCCAATTCTACCCCTTAGGCCTTCCCCTTTCCCATTTTGCGCATTCACGTTAGGGGTGTCCAGTTCTCTTTAGCTTGAAGGCCTATAGGGCTAAGGGGAAGGGCTAGAAAACGTTGAAACTGCGGAATTTTTTATTCTTTTTTGTACAAAATTTCCCAGAATACACATCTACATCGGCAGCATGGCTGCACACGGAATTAAGGAGATGCACAAATTAGTATTTTTTGTCATTATATTAAAACTTTTACAACAAACAAGCATATGTTTTAATACATTAAGAAGGGTGTTCGTGTTTTACTGTCATGCTTTAAAAAAATAAAAACCGTTTAAATTTCGCTATCTATAATCCCTAATATAACTCTTGTATAGTGTCCCACAACATTCTGTCACTAGATGACACTCGAATATCCTGTCAGAGAAGTCTAGGGCTGAGAATGAGCTTTTTACAGGTCTGCTGCTATAATGTTAATGTTGTTTTCG
>LR812535.1:50085570-50093070 GCA_903798195.1 Danio kyathit
AGGTATACAAGTTATACAGAGAAAAGATTTGTATCAGTTTTTTTCAGAAATCCTACAAACGGATTCTAAATTTTGAACTTTTTAGGGTTTCTCTTGACTATCTGAAAGTGAAGTTTTGTATGGTATGTACCTAAAAGTCTTTTCCAATTACTTTTTCAATTAAATTTAAACGTATTTGCCCAAATCATAGCTATTTTATATTTTAGCAAACTGCTAAACTTTTGACCACTTGATAATTGCCCATAATTTTCCTTGCCGCTGTCGCCACTGGCGTGCATGTTTCGGGATCTGTACAGCTGCGCATCGATGGATTTGCTCTTCAGTGCTTGGACCCTCAGTAGTGAATATTAACCCACACTGACCTGAGCTGAACTGAATTGAACTTAATCTCTGAAAACTGAACTGACACTGTTTCAATTCACTATAATCTTCTATGTGAAGCTGCTTTGACACAATCTACATTGTATAAGCGCTATACAAATAAAGATGAATTGAATTAAATTTAAAAAATAAAACAACAGAAATCCATTGTCTAATCCTACGATAAACCTGAACAATGAAATTAAAGACATAGTTCACCTGAAAATTATATTCTGTTATTAATTACTCACCCTCGTGTCATTCCAAACCCCTTGAGACCTTCGTTCATCTGCACAACACAAATTAAGATATTTTAGATGAAATCCAAGAGCTCTCTCAACCTGTATAGACTGTATAGGTACCAAAAACATTGTCAAAACCATCCATTCAGTGGTTTAATCGTAAGGTTATGTAACTATGATAATTATTATATTTTTTTTTTTGCATACAACAGTTTATTCTCCTCAGTGTCAGTGTAGGGTGTGCATTCACAAGCAATCTTGGCTGAAGAATACCCTGGATATCCAGACACAACTTGATTTGAAACAATCCGGTTCAACGCACAGAACAGCTCTCTCGTGAACGTGCACTCTATACTGACACTGAAGTAAAATTGTTGAATAAGTTATTGTTATTTTGTTTGTTGTTTTGCACACAAATGTATTTTTGTGGCTTTATAACATTACAACAGAATGAATGAACTAAATCGCTTTATGGAATGAAATGTGTTCAATTCACTCAAATAATGCTGAAAGTATATTGTACTTAATATAGTTATAATGAGTTACATGGACACAAAATTTGATTGCATTAATCTGAACTTAAACTGACTAAGCAGCTTTTAGTTCCCAGCATGCTTGTGTGAGACAATAATAATATTAAATGTTGTAATGTGTTATATGTGTTTTTGCACAAAAACAACACAAGCAGCAATATATTATTCTTTAATGTTGTGCTATGTTGGGATTTTTCTGGGAATTTTTGCTGTGCTGAAATGAGTAGAATAGAGTAGAGCTGTAGTTTGGTTGAGGAAAGTATGTATATGACTCCATATATATATATATAATGTGGCATTTATGCATCTGAATTGCACATTAGTTTATCCATTATCATTCATACATTCATTTTCTTTTCGGCTTAGTCCCTTTATTAATCTGCGGTCGCCACAGCGGAATGAACCACCAACTTATCAAGCACAATTTTACACAGCGTATGCCCTTCCAGCCGCAACCCATTCCTGGGAAAAGTTTGTCCATTATTTCAATCAAATTGTAATTAACATTAACATGAGTAGGGTAAATTACAGTGGATCAGCCTTCAACAGTGACTTTTGCATTACACTGATATGAATAAACTGAACTGAATTTTACCAGTGACATTTATGCTAAACTGAAATGAATCAGTTTTAATGTAACTAGAACTACACCAGCAATCTACGTTATGCTCCTGTCTGTCATGTTAAGCTGCTTTGACACAATCTACACATTGTAAAAAACACTATAGAAATAAAGATGAATGATTTGATTAGACCTGTGTACACCCATTTCGCCCAGGGGCAAATTTAACCAGTAAGTGAGGTAAGCAGCCGCTTAAGGCCCCATAATATCTGGGGGCCACCAATAAATATCTAGAAGTTTAAATTATACCCAAAAACTATGTATAACATTGTTTTCTACTTAATTAAATATTATTTAATATAAAATAAAATGTAATATTATTATAATAATGTAATGTTTTGTAATAATAATATTATAAATAAAATATTATTATTACTATGCACAAATTTGTCCATCACCTCAAGAAGCAGTCCAGCAGTCAAATTTAAATAAAACTAAATACCTTTTTTTTTGAGAATTCGTTTTAAGAAAACTAATCATTTAAAATGTAGAGATTGCATTAAGATAAAATGTAGAAAAGACGTTTGAGTAATATATAAAAAAAAAGCTAAATAAATAAAAATGAAATAAAAGTAGAAAAGGTGCATTTTAGGACTTTTGGGCCCCGTGGCTGGAATTGCTTAGGGCCCCCAAATCACTAAATCTGCCCCTTCATTCGCCAACATGTTTACAAAGAAAGATGAACTATCATTTATCACAATGAACTAAATATAAATATATTATATATTCATTCATTCATTTTCTTTTTGGCTTAGTCCCTTTATTAATCAGGGGTTGCCACAGCGGAATGAACCGCCAACTTATCCAGCATATGTTTTATGCAGCGGATGCCTTTCCAGCTGCAACCCATCACTGGGAAACATCCACACACACTGCAGACAATTTCGCGTTACCCAATATTTATATATATATATATATATATATATATATATATATATATATATATATTTTTTTTTTTTTTTTTTTTCGTCAAATGTTTAGAGGGAATAAGTTCCCATTAATGTTTTGAACAATCGTAATTTCACATATGGAACATATAATGTGGTTTTGTAAAACTTGGTCGTAAACACCACAGATAAAAGCACTGGCAATGGGATTTCTAACATACTTACAGTGAAGATTTTTGCAGATAATCTGGAACAGTTTATATGACAGATGAAGACACTGTCATTGTGTGCAGACCTGTAATCTGACGTCACGTGCACTATAAAAGGATTTTAATGAAACAGCAGTGCGCCGCGACTCCGGCGCCTTCGGGTGCTCGTAAACAATCTGCGATGACAACAGAAGACAACTCACGCCGCTCCTTCACACCGAGGCAAAGATTACGCGTTTAAAAGCAATTACAGAGACGTTTCAAAGCGTTTTCAGAGGTGAGTGTGTGTAAGAGGACACTGAATGCGGACCTCTCCCTACCGCACCAAAATCTTCAGACAGTAGCCACGAGCGCATCTCCACTTACAGGCCGTAGATAATTAATGGGACATTTTCAGCAGCAAACAGTGACTAATTGCGCTAGACAGAAATAGCGAGGAATTAATAACATGCATCCAACACTTGCCACGATCCCCTACCGCTTCAATTTGCCGGGAGATTAAAAACGACTGCCAAGTTTACTAAATTAGGAGCGCAGGGGAACAAACGCACGTCTTCTTGTGTTCCCTCGCGCGCGCGTCTGTGTGTGTGTGTTTATGTGTAGCTATCTCTTATTTACAGGCGATGATCTGCATATCATCTCTCAGGGTCTCATGCTGGGGGAAAGAAGTAAATATCAAGTGCACCAAGCAAGCTGAATGCAGGTGTCCTATTGATAATTTGGCGTCCAGCCTCCAGCCACCTGTGGCATATCGCCTTGCCAGTGCACCGGGCCGGTGGACAGCGAAAACAGTGAGACTATCGTCCTTGTTTCCCCCTGCAGGAGTAACAGAGTTTAGCAGTCAACACCTTTTACCGTGCTCTTATTAAAAAGCCCTGAAGGAACGCTATTGACATCTGTCACCATTGGGAAGCTAATGGGATCAAGCTAGATTCCTAATGCACACGGTGACATTCTGAAGAGAAAAAGAAATAAAACTAGGATTTCGGTTTATCCAGCAGGATCGTTTTTGATTATTAGAGGATTCTTGTTTTATCCCATTTAGGATTGGTTCCAAATTAGGATGGAAATTCCATTAGCATTCCCTCAGGATATTTTCCTGCTTTACCAAAGACCTCATGTGGTCAGGACTGATCACAGTGAATCCAAAGGACAGGATCAATGAGTTTCTAAAGAGAAAGGGGGGAAATCTTTCAAAAAAAATATGCTGTGCACTCTTTTTACTTGTGTTTGTTTTGGTTTATAAAGCGCTTTCAAGAAAAGTTCAATTTTATGGTTGTAAAAATGTCATGTGGTGTAGCCAACAAGTTAACGTGCAAAGATTTTTTTTTCCGTATTTACACTTTAATACATACAAGTTCACAATCGCAATCATTATTTACAAAAAAAACACTTTGACATTTTAACAACTGATTGGCTTAGCTGTCACATTCAAATTATTTCTTCAATGATTCACTAGGCTCATTACTCGCATACATTTTATTACACTGCAAAAATGCTTTTCTTACTTAGATTTTTTTTGTCTTGTTTCTATTCCAAATATCTACAAATCTTACATCAAGAATTTTCTAGAAATGAAAAATATTGTCTTGCACTGCAAAAAAAATGTGTTTCTTACTTAGATTTTTTTTCCTGTTTCTAGTCCAAATATCTAAAAATTCTTAAATCAAGAAGCATTATCTAGACAAGCAAAACATATAGTCTCGTTTTAAAAAATATATGCCCAAATGAAGCGAGTTTTTCTTTAAAACAAGCAAATAATCTTATGCCAGAAGATAAAACAAGATTATTTTGCTTGTTTTGAGGAAAAACTCAATTAATTTTGACACATTATTTCTCAAAATGAGACATTGTTTTTTACTTGTATAGAAAATGCTTGTTGATTTAAGAATTTTTGGACCAGAAACAAGACTAAAACTATAAGACAAGCATTTTTTGCAGTGTGTAAATTGTTTTGACAAGTTGTTTTGAGAGTTTTTCCTTAAAACAAGCTAATAATCTGCCAATGGGGTACGAAAAATAATCTTGTTTTTTATTTAAAATAAGATTATTTTTCTTAACCCATTGGCAGATTATTGACAGGTTGTTTGCTTGTTTTAAAGGGCACCTATTTTACCCCTTTTTTAAGATGTAATATTACTATTATGGTTCTTCTGAGTGTGCCAGTTTAGGTTCAGTTCAAAACACAATTCAGATTTTTTATTATGTGTTAAAAAGTGTCATTTTGAGGGCGTGTACACAGTGCGCTGTTTTAGGTGCGTGTTGCTTCACATGAAAATTAGTTTCGACTTCCCGCCAATCTTAACAAGGGGCCGGAGCCAGGAGCTCCCCCGGTTTGTGTATGGCTACAGACAGGCAGACAGAAAGAAGCAACATGAGTGAGAGGACCAGCATTCAGCTGTGCATGTACGACTCGGACACAGACCAAGCAGAGACTACAAAATCATTTGTGTCTTTGTATAGTTTTACAGCCAACTGTTGCTAGTTTAAAGCTCCGAGCTTGTAGCCTACACCGAGACTAATAACCAAGCACACTGAATTAACTTTGACTGAAGAGCATCACACACCGGATGCGAGGCGGCGCGCACATGACAGTTGAAAGTATCGCACACTTGCGGCGCCGGTATGTGTCACCTGATAGAAACTTATGTTTAGATTTCAGAAATGCATGGCGCTGCATGGCGTGACACTGCTTGTCGCCGAGCGGCGCTTCTGGTGTACGACCTGCTTCAGGCTATAACTAAAGGGCGTCATACACCGGATGCGACGCTCAGAGCCACGACACGGCATACAGACGCCACATTCGCATGTTATTTAAAATGAAACTATGCAGATAACGCTCTGTGGCGCGGCAGAAATATGAATGTCCTGAGCAGGGCTAGCGCGTCCATAGAGGCGGCAGAATAGTGAGCGAACCCCCCGGTCCTCACTTTCATCCGCGACACCCTCCGGTCCTCATTTTCATCCGCAACACCGCGAAATGCATGGTGCTGCACGTCGTTAGTTCGTTATTTCCAATGGAGGGACGTGCACGTGAGGCAACGCGCTAGCACTTTTCAGCTGCACCTAGTTAAGATGACAGGGAGCTTCTGTGACGCGGGAAATGCAAACCGCTGAAGTTTGAGGAAGACACAATGAAAAGTACACATGTATGCAAACCCACCAAAACTCACAAACACTGGCGGCGAGGAGAGCGTAACTTGGTGAATGTTGAGCCCAATGAGCCTTACATGATCTAAAAATAGAGCAAGGGTGTTTCTTTGGTGACGTCGCTTTGACTCACACGCTGAAAATGGCGGACGTGAAACAACATACTGGGACATGGTAATGCGCACCTGTCATCAATATTGGTGGGCGGGGGACCGCACTCCTACGTCAAGTTGCGGTCGTCTCAAAACCGCTCCAATTGGCCCACCGTTTTTATGTTGTTAAATTGAAAAAAAGGGGCTGAGTGCGTTTATATGACGGTCTATACACTATACCTACACATATGTCTGTCCAAACAGCTTAAAAAGTAGATTTTTTACCAAAGGTGCCCTTTAAGGAAAAACTCCCTTAATTGTGGCATATTATTTCTTAACTCAAGACAATAAGTTTTGCTTGTCTAGAAAATGATTTAAGAATATTTAATTATTCAGACTAGAAGCAAGACAAAAAAAATCTAAGTAAGAAAAGCATTTTTGCAGTGTATGCTTCAAACTGCATTATGGGATATTGATCTCTGCTTCAACAGCTTTTGATGTTGATGATTTACCTCTGCAAACTGATTTATATAGACATTGTAGTAGGTTGAAAATGCATATTGTAAAAGAAATATATATGTAAAATAGAAGAAAAAGTCATGTTCTGATTTTATGTACCATTATTTACATAGTTAATTCAGGTAAAATTTTTTAAAACGACTGAAAATGTCACTTGTTAAACTTTTCAACCTCAAGTTGTTGGAGCAGAGATCATTTGGGGTAAGATGGAGGAGGAGGCATTGAAGATGAATCCAAAGAATCTTGATGAACTCTGGGAGTCCTGCAAGAACGCTTTCTTTGCCATTCCAGATGACTTTATTAATAAGTGATTTGAGTCACTGCAGAGATGTATGGATGCAGTCTTCCAAGCTCATGGGAGTCATACACATTATTCATTCTTTTTCCACTGCACCATGACTTTATATTCTATACTGTACATTATTTCTGTTAAGTCACAAGACTTTTGTCTAAGCAAAGTCAGACTTACTGTCCTAATTAAATAATTAAAAATCCAGGCATGATCATATTTTATTTTGGTAAAATAAGCGTAATCTAGAGGCCTTGCCTTTCATTAAGCCACTTCTGATACCAAATGATGAACTAAAAGTCAAGGTATTATTTGTTGTTCATAAAACTAGGATAGGCGAGTGTAGTGTATATTATTGTAAATCCTATAGAAAATATTCATTTAAAAGAGAGATCTGTGAGGGCTGTACTCATTTAAGTGTATATGTATGTATGCAGAGATGGGCATTATTTATGATGCATGTAATTCAAATACATATTTCAAATACAAAATAGTATTTTGTAATTTGTATTTGATTGGGTTTATGAAAATGGGTGAAAAATGTTGTATCAAAATACTTTAGTGTCTTGTATTTTTATATTTGTAAGATACTGTAAA
>LR812535.1:50098070-50105570 GCA_903798195.1 Danio kyathit
GGTTTTAAATATCTAATTTCTTTAAAGTTATACTCATTTAACTGAATTTGCATGAACTGAAAAACTGATATACTGACAGAATCTAAGTTTGTGTGTTTCGACAGTGTATTGAAACAAAACGCTTTCCATGAACTGTTGCGTAGTCTTAAAGATTGAAAAGAAGTTTCATGTGTGCTTTTTATTTCAGATTACAAATATTGATGCCTTGCTTCAACAAATTAGTGGAACCATCCTTGACTTCTAAACAGACTTTAGGTGGAGACCTTCTGAAAAAACTTTTTCATCAGAAGTCAATTTATGTCAGGCCTGACAATGTCATATTAAGTGAAGATAAAGAATCTGTAAGTAGTGCTGAAGACTTCAAGAAATGTACAGTATTTGCAAAAGGCTTAGGGACCCTGTTAGCTTCCAAAATGTAAGATATTTTGCTGTGGTGTCTATAGGAAATATCAGTTCACATTTCAAACATTCTTTTTGACATTAAATGTAATAATCCAAGGAGAGATTTGTTTATGCAAAGCTGTTGAAATTCTAAGGTTGGTCACAGCATAATTGTTTAATATGACTTATTTATTAGAAATGAATTGTTTTATTACATCAAATCATAACATTATTGAATAGATATTTTCACAGTACTGCAGCTTAATAGGGTTCTTCTAATGGCATATTAGAGATGCGCAACAATTCTTCTGAATTTAGTCTGTAACTGTTTCTTTTTTTTTACATTCTAATATGGACTTGTAGATGTAGGATCATATTTCTTTGTGGTGCAACGAATGTTATCAGACTTCCTGTGCCTACCAAAATCAGAATGATTATTAAAATATGTAAAAAAATTAATGTTTGGAAATGTAAATGAAACATTTACTTACTAAATAATATTATATTCCTTTAAAAAAGACTTACAAAAGCAAAATATTAAGATCAAATCAACTGTATTTGACTTTGCACAGTACTGTACATATTCTGTATTTACTTTGTTACTTGTAGTATCCTGTGACAATACACAATTATTCATTCATTTTTCTTCGGCTTAGTCCCTTTATTAATCAGCGGCCGCCACAGCTGAATGAACCGCCAACTTACAGTATCCAGCATATGTTTTAAACAGCTGATGCCCTTCCAGTTGCAACCCAGTACTGGGAAACATCCATACACACTCATACACTACAACCAATTTAGTTTATTCAATTCACCTATAGTGCATGTGTTTGGAGTTGTGGGGGAAACCGGAGCACCTGGAGGAAACTCACGCGAACATAGGGAGAACATGCAAACTCCACACAAAAAGGCCAACTGACCCAGCTGTGACTCGAACCAGTGATCTTGCTGTGAGGCAACAATGCTATCCACTGAGCCACCGTTGCCCAATACACATTTAGTTTGACTGTTTTGTTGTTAGTCTACTGTATTGGAAGAATAATTTATTAAATTATCATTATAAATGTATACATTTGCTTCATTTGACAGTCATGTTCTGATGGTGACAGTAGCCCACAAATATGAATGATTTCACAGAAACACTGGACCCTGACAAATGTGGTAAATACTTTTTTACATTCATTGTTATATACAATATATATTCTCAACTTTTATATCCATAACAAAGTAATGATCAAGCCCTTAATGTGTTCTGTTGGAATATTAATCAAAAATTATATGTTAAAGAACTATTTTTCTTTGTCCTTAAAATCATTGGCTCTGTTCCTGCCAAAGAAGTTCTTCCAGCCATCTCCACTGCTGAGGTCCAGTCTCTCTCCACTAATACGACTTCTGTCTCTAATGGAGATGAAGTTGTTTGGTGTATTGACACTGCAGATATCTGCACCAATGCACCATCAATCTCATCTGACAACCTCACAATGTCTACTGTTGCTGACTATTATTATTGACGAGACAACTGATGAGACTCACAGCTTGTCTACTAAAACATCTGCCATCTCCAGTGGCAACACCCATGGCTTTTCGATTGGTCCCACTATCAGTGGCAGTGGACACACACCATGCTTCCCTGTTAGCAACGTCTCTGAGGGATCTCATAGTTCCATCCAAACCAATGCATCCAGCACAACATACAAGTACAAGAACTTTTCATACATTATATGTGTGGTTATTGTTTAGTGTCTATAGGCATTTTTACAGTAAAATTTTGTTTACAGTACAGTTTCCAGTACATTTTTTGTTGGAATAGTCACTTGACTATTTACACATGTAAAATGGATCATTCAAGTTATTATTCCATCTAGGATGTTATTTTTCCTGTAGCAAGGCTGCTATTGTTAACATCATATACAGTATATGCCTTAACAATGTCCATTATAACATAATAATATAATGATATTTTCAGTACATACCTTGACCTGTTTGAGGAAGAATACCTCTCTGAGGATGCTGATCTCCAGGAAGCCATTTCAAGGTCCTTAGAATCCAGCTCAAATCAGAGGTCAGATAATAAGATATTATTTAAAAATAAAATGTTTTAATTCTAATGCATCATAATAAACAATCTTGTGGAAGTTACATTACGTGTGAGCTAACATTGAAACTGTGTTGTTTTTATTGTTATTTATTATTGTTTCAGTGATTCAACAATGTCATTAGAGAGAATAATGGAGGGAATTACTTGTAAAGTAAATAACGACAGCACTGTACGTTTCAATATCATAAGAAGAAATGTATGGGATGGAACCTGCAGAGCAATGGGCAGATCCAATTTTTCACCCGAAAAGAAGGTGGATGTCAAGTTTACTGATGACTATGGAACATCTGAGGGTGCTGTAGACAATGGAGGACCTACTCGAGAGTTTTTCAGACTTTGTCTACATGAAATCAAGGACAAAATTGGCATCTTTGAGGGGCCATCTAATGCTAAAGTCCTCACATGCAACTCCAAAGGTATACATACATAGAGTTGAAGTCAGAATTATTAGCCCCCCTTTGCATTTTTTCCTTTTTTAAATATTCCCCAAATAATGTTTAAAGAGCAAGGAAATTTTCACAGTATGTCTGAAAATATTTTTTTCTTCTGTAGAAAGTCTTATTTGCTTTATTTTGGCTAGAATAAAAGCAGTAAAAACTTTTTTTAAAACATTTTAAGGTCAATATTATTAGCCCCTTTAAGCTTTATTTTAATAGTCTACAGAACAAACTATCGTTATACAATAACTTGCCTAATTACCCTAACCTGCCTAGTTAACCTAATTAACCTAGTTAAGCCTTTAAATGTCACTTTAAGCTGTATAGAAGTGTCTTGAAAAATATCTAGTCAAATATTATTTCCTGTCATCACAAAATATGAAAATATAAAATATAATACATAAAATAAATAAGTTATTAGAGATGATTTCTCTAATGAAAATCTTCTCTTCGTTACACAAAATTGGGAAAAAAATTAAACAGGGGTGCTAATAATTCAGGGGGGCTAATAATTCTGACTTCAACTGTACACACACACACACACACATATACATATATATATATATACACACACCACACACACACACACACACACCACACACACACACACACACACACACACACACAGTTGCAATCAGAATTATTAAACCACTGAATTATTATCCCCCCCCCCCCCTGTTTATTTTTTCCCCCAATTGCTATTTAAGAGACAAGATTTTTTCAACACATTTCTAAACAGTTTTAATAACTCATTTCTAATAACTGATTTATTTTATCTTTGCCATGATGACAGTAAATAATATTTGACTAGATATTTGACTAGACTAGACACAAGTATTCCGCTTAAAGTGACATTTAAAGGCTTAACTAGGTTAATTAGGTTAACTAGGCAGGTTAGGGTAATTAGGCAAGTCATTGTATAATGATGGTTTGTTCTGTAGACTATTGAAAAAAAAATAGCTTAAAGGGGCTAATAATTGACTTTAAAATGTTTAAAAAAAATTAAAACTGCTTTTATTCTAGCCGAAATAAAACAAATAAGTTTCTACAGAAGAAAAAATATTATCAGACATACTGTGAAAATTTCCTTGCTCTGTTAAACATCATTTGGGAAATATTTAAAAAAAAAAAAATCAAAGGGGGGTTAACAATTCTGATTGTAACTGTATGTGTATATATATATATATATATTATATATATATATATATATATATATATATATATATATATATAGATATATATATATAAAATATACATATATATATGCATGCATGCATGCATACATACATACATGCATACATACATACATATATTGAATATGATTAATATAAATATACAGTATATGAATATATATATAATAATAAAATTATTTCATCTGATAACAGCGATGAAAGACAATGCATACTTCTATGCTGGCCAGATCATGCAATGTCAATTGCCCATGGGGGGCAGAGTCCATGTTTCCTGTCAGAAATTATGTTTGAGTGTCTTCAAAAGGCCCTGACAATGTGAAGGTCAAATCTGAAGATATTGCTGATGCAGAAACAAGGTCACTGGTGCAGTTGGTAGGCTTATTTTCCTTTAATTGTATTATTTGTTGATACAAATTATTCTTTTTGTGGGCACTCATTAATATTGAAGTTAATTTTCAATGATATTTTCATTCAAATTCTTTTTTCTATTATATTTTTAGATCTTACAGGCCGAACTGAATGGCAACTACAAAATGCAGTGGCACAGGCAGCCAGCTTAATCAGTCTTGCTGGTCACAATGTTCGCATAACACTGGAAAACAAGCAAGAGACTGCTTTGGACCTGGCTCACTGGTATGTCCTTCAGCGGACCCGTGCACCATTTGAAAGGTATGCTTATATCTGAACACTTGTGTTATTATTCTTGTCCAGGAAAACATGACTGTAAAATATAAAAATTAAAGAGATAAAAAAAATCATATCCAAAAAAGCTATTTTAAGTTGCTAACGAAGCGTTACTATATAAGAAAATGTTATGATTGACCCCCACTTTCATGTTATAGTGCACCAGTACAAGTTAGAGAAATATTATGTAGAATTCATTTAGAATTCATTGTGAAACCTCATCTAATTAAACATGAAAAACTAGTGCAAAATGTTTCAAATATGATAAAACATTACAACGTATTTACTTTTATTAGGTTTAGAGATGGCTTAATGTCTCTGGGTGTCCTAGATGCTCTCCAAAGATATCCTGTTCAGTCAAAGTGCCTTTTTGTGAAGACTGAAAAGGCCTTAACCGCAGAAGATGTGGAGAATCTCTTCCAAATCATTCATTCTGAAAGAGGGAGCAATGCATTCCAAGAAGAGTGCCGGACGCTGGCTTTCTGGCAAGACTATCTTCAGGATGCTGAAAGTAAGTTTGGTTTTTCACAGTTTTTCAATGCAATATTTGCCAAATAATTTGGCCTTATCGTAGTGGTACATGAAAATAATTCTGAATTGGTACATAAAAATAATTCTGAAGTTAAGTTTGGTGTTTATGTACTAATAATACATTTATATAGCATTTAAAGTTAAGATGCTTTCATTGTGGACACAATGTAAACTATTAATAAATTATACATGCACATCCACCACCATACTGTATTTCTACAATTTGTAGCTGTATATGCTTTTTAGCAGACTTTTAGGAGAAAGTTTATTTGCTACAGTCTTCAGCAACACTCATAATTTTTACTGCTATATGGTTCTCTATACTAATCAGACTGTTGTTAGTGTTGTCTGTGACATTATGAACAATTCTTTCAAAAGAAACTACACTTAAAACACTTTTGCATTACTCAAGTGGTGTCATTTATTTGTTGTACTCTCTGTTTATGTTTTACAGTTGAAAACAATGTCTCTCTGGAGGATGTTCTTGTTTTCTTCACTGGTTGTGACAGCATTCCGGCACTGGGCTTCTCTCCAACACCAAGCCTTGAGTTTGTTACCTGTTCCCGATTTCCAGTAGCCAATACTTGTGAAAATATTCTACGCATACCTATTCATGCAGGGTACACTGCTTTCAAATCTGACATGGATTTTGCCATACGCAATTCACCAGGATTTGGAAGAGCATGAGAGGTAATACTTTCGATGACAGGAGTCTGAGTTATGTTGATGTTTTTATGCTGTTGCTTTTAATATTCTTTGGTTTTCCTTGATACCAAATTCTGTATTTACTGTTAACAAACACATACACACAGTAAACAAATCAAAGCCTTTGTTACATTTTAAGATCTATTTCAAGCTACATTGTTCCACAATATCTACGCCCCCTATTTTCATTGCTATGGAATTGTTACTCTTTAAAGGTTGTGTATGGCCTTCTTTGAAATAAAATTTTTTTCTGTTCCTACTTTTTATGCACTGGCTTATTGTTTTACAGTGGTGAGAGTGTATGCAAGATTTTAATTTTCAGTATGATTAACAACCAAAATTAGCAGACTAAGTATTTGTTTGAAGTAGGTTACATGCTGTCAAAAAAGTTCTATTCCATGATTTCCATCGTCAGACAAGGGATTAACTGGGATTAACTCAGGTGGACACTGGTGATGATCATAGGGTCTTTGCAGATGTACATGATTGACTTGTGCTTGATGTTCAGGAAGTTGGAGCATTCCAACTGTCCACAGTTGCAATGGAGAGTTATTTTCCATTGTCCTTAAACTATGGTGGTTCCACTGGCTTATAAACTCATTTACAGATCTGTTTATTCTTGGAAGGAACACATGGTGAAGAGCCCTAATGTGAAGTGGGTTGTTGCTATCTAAAATTCCAGTATTTTCCATGAAAAGGAAAAGGTCTTTAAAATAGCTGACACCACCCTGTTAAGTTCTGCCCACATCTTTCGATGCGTTGGTTATGAACACTACATCCAACCATAAAGCTTCCTCTGTTTGCCCCACGATTCTCAATCATAAACCTTGCAACATCCATATTTTCACTACCAGCATCACCTCTAACATGATGTGGGAGTCCAAACAGATCCACAGCATTTTGAAAAAGTTGCAAGGCTGTTGATGCTCTGTTGTCTGTGCAACATCTCAGGTAAGTTATGCAGCGGCTGTAGCCATCAACTCCACCGTGAAACACAAATCCCCATAGATTTAACTTGTGGTTTGTGTCAATATGCCTGGAATAAGAAATGTATTATTATTATTATTATTATTATTATATATTATTATAAACCACATTGGATGTACATCAAAATGTAACTTTTTTGGATTTGTCTTATTTTACGAGAAAATAAATGTAAACATTATGGGGTTATTATTATAATAAAACATGCTTGTAATTGTTAATGTTGCATTATGTTAAAGTTTCATGATGATTTTACAATAATAGTATTATTATAAACAAAATTGGATGTACATCAAAGTGTAATGTCTTTGCTTTGTTGTTTAAAAAAAGATCTATCCCAAAATCTTTCTGAAATATGGGGAAATAATAATCCAAATATTTTTTATTCATTGTTACTTTTTTTTTAATAGTTTTCATAGTTGTTAATGTTGCATTGTTTCACATTTTTGTAATAATTTTACTATAATAACAATAATAACTATTATTA
>LR812535.1:50110570-50373070 GCA_903798195.1 Danio kyathit
TGTTAGAGTACGACAATATTTGGGCAAAATACAACTATTTGAAATGTGGAATCTGAGTAAAAAAAAAAACATTGAGGAAAAATCTGCTTTTTATAACTGTATAAATTAATTATTTAATTATGCTTAGCCATGCACATTGTGATTTCGAACGTTTACAGTAGGTAATTAACAAAAAATCTTTATTTTTTTTTTATCTTTAAATAATATTTACTTAATATTCTTTACTTACAGTTTTTCTCAGTCGCTTTGGTGCATTTCTCACAACACTATTTACATTTGCACAACAGTTAATGCATTTCTCAAAACAATTAGTGCAAACTGCAAAACCTAGTTGATAACCTGCAAAAGCGCGTCACTTGCTCAAAATGGAGAGCTCATTCCTCAAAAGCAAGTATTCATTTCAATGAAAGTGTCAGTGTTATCAAAATGAAAAGTCCTGACACCAGTGTTTATGAACAAGACAGTCAAATGGCTTTGTCATGTTTTCATTATGACATTAGTCAATGTGATATTGACTCTGTTAATTTTCTCCAATCGTCCTGAAAATGCTTAAGACAGCACTATATACTATTTGCACAGCCATTTGAAAACTACAGTAAAGTTAGACATCACTGCATTTAGTGAGGTATCGCAGTACAAGACACTGAATATGTATGTTTCACATGTTTACTGCATTTGCTCTTTGCAATTCTAATTTATTCACAGCATTGTGCAAAAGAATAAACACAACCTTATTTACAACAAACATAAACTTCCTTTGGGTAGAGCTGTGCACAACTGTAAACAATATTGCAGTACATACTGGAACTGAACCTACAACATACACAGGTCTGTAAATCATTTATCAAATTGTTCAATTTAGGAGACATTTTCAGAAAAAAAAGATTTAACATTTTAAAAATAAAATTTGCTTGACAGATTTTGACAACTAGTTCAACATTTTTGTATTTAATGACTCAAGTAATGAAATGAGAACTATTAGTTTTATATGGAATGACTTCAGCATTCCCAAGTTTAGTTAATTTTGACATAAGCAAATGATAATGTTATAAAGCAGCAGAGAGTTGTATGAAAGCAATTTATGCATGTCCAAAAGCATTTGCAATTTGTTGGAAGGAATGAGAAACTGCTACTATGATGTGCACAAAGGACTAATTGTTTTGAGAAATGCATGAACTGTTGTGCAAATGTAAATAGTGTTGTGAGAAATGCACCAAAGCAACTGAGAAAAACTGTAATATTATTTGATACTAAATACTTTTGGGCTAAAAGAAAAATGGATAATTTCGACCCAAACAGTGTGTTTTTGGCTTTTACCAAAAAATAAACAGTGCAACAAAAGACAGAATGTGACAGAAAGGCTTTAACCATGTCTTGTGGGCGACCAGTTTGTTTTATTAAAAAAAGGAAACAATAGATAGATAGATAGATAGATAGATAGATAGATAGATAGATAGATAGATAGATAGATAGATAGATAGATAGATAGATAGATAGATAGATAGATAGATAGATAGATATTTAGTTCTTGTTGTGAAGAAATAATATTTCAAAATAAGCACAAAAGTTACTTTAATTTCTGTGCTGGAATATGTCAAAAATGGAACATGTTTCTTGTCTCATCACATTCAGTTATGAATATCATAAATAATGCAAATAATACCATATTTCTAATGTTGTTTGCATCGCTGAATAGCTGTAGGCTGCTTTTAACATTGCAAAACTGCTGTTGAACATTAAATCTTTAACTTAAAAGTCTTACTTTGCTCTACTTAACGCTTGGTGCTTCATGCTCTGCTTCTGTGAATATTAAACCCCATTTACTTTAATTTAATTTGGCCAGCTCATTATTTTGTCATGGACAATCGCTGTTCGGTGGCATGTAAAGTGACAGTTTACCCAAAAATGAAACTTTTCTCATCATTTACTCACATTCAAGTAGTTTCAAACTTTAAAAAAAATGTATTTCTACTGTTGAACACAAAACAAAGATATTCTGAAGAATTTTGGAAACTGGTAACCACAGACATCTGTATTAAAAAATACTTTGGAAGTCAATAACAGGATACTGTAAAAACAATCATGGGTTCCACATAATTACTTCATGATGTCCCAACACAAATCAATCAAGTTAACTTAATCGTTTTTACAAATTCAAGTAGATTGAACATAAAACAATCTAGTTGTCCCAAGAAAACCTTAAGAATTGTGTTGTTTCAACTCATTTTAAATTAGTTTAAACAATGTGATTCATTACAGGTGGTGGTTAGTGAAGCAGTGAGTGAGCTATTTACAAAACATAAATTAGAAAGACTGGCTAAAAGAAAAAAAACGCGCTAAAGCAAAGAAACAATCGAAACATAAACAGTCTTACTAATATCAAATCCCCTCTAATCTAGTCTAATAAACAAAAATATATATATGTAAAATAGGCCCAATCCCAATTCTACCCCTTAGGCCTTCCCCTTTCCCTCATTTTGCGCATTAACGTTAGGGGTGTCCCAGTTCTCTTTAGCTTGAAGGCCTATAGGGCTAAGGGGAAGGGCTAGAAAACCCTAAAAACTGCGAAAAAAAAAAAAAAAAAAAAAAAAAAAAACATTTTTTGTACAAAATTTCCCAGAATACACCATCTACATCGGCAGCATGGCTGCACACGGAATTAAGGAGATGCACAAATTAGTATTTTTTTGTCATTATTATAAATTTTTACAACAAACAAGCACATGTTTTAATACATTAAGAATGGTGTTTGTGTTTTACTGTCATGCTTTAAAAAAATAAAAAACGTTAAATTTCGCTATCTATAATCCTTAATAATAACTCCTGTATAGTAGTCCCACAACATTCTGTCACTCGATGACACTCAAATATCCTGTCAGAAAGTCTAGTGCTGAGAATGAGCTTTTTACAGGGTCTGCTATAATGTTAATGTTGTTTTCGTTTTCGTGTGTATACATAGATGAATTTGGCCACGGTGTAAATGCACAGTACAGTTACTTATTGCCACATTATAGTTGTAGTGCTGCTCCATTTCTTTTTGAAGCCCTTCACACTCAAGGGCCAAGGGGAAGGGGTACAAAAATAGAATTGGGATTGGGCCTTAATCTTCAACATCCAAGGATGTCTTAGATAAACTACTCTAACTATCCACCTAACCAAAAATACATGAGTTGGCGCTCACTTACTTCCCTAGTGCATCTCTAGACAGTTGAACTTCTATGTGTTGAAGTGTATGTCACGTGACCTTCTTACCTACCAGTCTTTCTACCAAACCTCTGTAGAGAAACATGAGGAAAGAGAATGAATGATTACACACATGGTAAGAACATAACTAAACCAAAATGACAACACAATTTAAATAAAGGTGAAGACCAACAATATATATCAACAAAACTGAACAAAATGGGGATATAAGCTCTATCACAAGTTATTAATCAATGAGCACAGAAACCAATACCAAATTGAGCCAAAAAAGACTGACAAACTGCAGTCAGTAGTATATATATAGGAAGCCGGAGTAATCTGATTGGCTGAGACCGGGACCAAGTTGTAACACAGGAACCAATCAGCATAAGCCAGTGTCAGGATTAGTTGCAGGGAGTGAAAGTGAACCAGCCTATCAGGAACCACTAATATCCAGCTGCAGGCCCGCAGAACCACACACGTTTCAGGCACACACAATCCAGCACACACGTTCTAGGCAAGCCATATATGGTAACTAACTAACTCCTTAGGAGCGTTATCGCCACCTAGTGTATTTCACAAGTACGGTGATCGAGAACGCCCGTGATACGATTGCCATTCATTAGACTGTCAACAGTTTATGGTTTCCTATTTCAGTCATTATTTCATTATTATATCGTAACGATAATTTTAACATCGCTACAGTTTCTGAACTCAAATTATGTAAATAAAAATAATTGGTTAAATACTTAAGACTATATTCACATATCCACATACACAAAGAAAACATAACAGACCATCTAATTGTATTAAGTGTAATAAACTAATTCAGGATCTTAATGTTGTCATACTAAAAACCCAAACAATAATGTGTCACATTAAAAATAAATTACTATAGATAATAGTTTAAAATTAATATAGTTATAAACTGATGTAAACTACTATCTTTTACTAAACTGTAGCAACTGTTAGTAATATATATATATATATATATATATATATATATATATATATATATATATATATATATATATATATATATATATATATATATATATATATATATATATATATATATATATATATATAATTTATTTTAGTTAATTATTAATAGTTAATTTGTTTGTATTGCTAAATTTGTTGCAACTTTAATTATCACAAATTACCAGTACTTTATGGTTTAAAAACAATATATTACTTACTATAAATTACTATAGTATTTAATGTGGGAAATCATTAATAAAAAGGTTATTAGAAAATTAAGAAAATAAATATTAAATCGCTTGAGCAAAATATAGTGTTCACATTTATTAAATGTAAAAAAAATTATTACATATAAAGATGTTATTGCCTATGCATATTAACTTGCTATTATTTCCTTCATCCATTATATAAACTAAAACTGTCCAATTTAGATAGTTCAGCAAGGCCAGCAAACGAGTATCTGCTTTATTGACTCTGTCAGATAATAATGACTGATCATCTATGATGACTGATAGAAAACTATTCAGTCTATTATATTGAATGGCGATCGGAAACAATGTTTCCCATTTGCCCGCCTCAATTGCAATATTTGTGAAACAGTAAACACTATTGTTTATTGTGTACAATATTTATCAATATATATAAAAATATATTGGTGACGATGCCCGAGAAGACGTTAATAACATTAACTTCCGTGGTAACCATATATGGTTTGCCTAGAACGTGTGTGCTGGATTGTGTGTGCCTGAAATGTGTTTGGTTCTGCGGGCCTGCAGCTGGATATATCTCTCAGGAACAGCAGTAGACAAAAACCAAGAAAGTGAACTGGGGTGATGGTGAGAAAAACTAATACAAGACACATAATACAAACATAAATAACCAGTTTGTGCTCAATAAGTCATTTTTTAAAGCATATATCTTCTTTTGTCTTCAACAGAATTTTCATTCTTCGGCAAACTATTCCTTTAAAGGTGCAGTATGTAAGTTTGACACCCAGTGGCTGAACTAGGTATTGCAATCCTGGCTCAAAACAAACGCAAGCGCAGATTGCCAGATTGAGGACCAAAATGGCTGATTTAAATCATGTTCTAAGTAAAAGCAACATTGATTATTAAGATTTAATAATGTTAAAGAGGTTTAGTATGTATTTTTAAAGTATAAACCTTACCATTTCGTGAGTAAGTGCATATTCTGTGCTTCTGAATGGCTGTATTTAAATTTCTGTCATATTTCGTCTGGTGCAAACAGCCAAATTTCTTATCACTGGTATGTTTATGCTTTAGAAGAGTCAAAAACGTACATACAGCACCTTTAAAGCTTTTTATCATTCAAATAATAAATTGTTGTGGTTGTCAGTGCCAATAGCCTAATGGTTAAGTGCTCACGGTGATCCGAGTTTGAGTCCTGGCTCGAGATCCACTCCATCTCTTTGCTCACAATGCTTTCCTGTCTGTAATCTCCACTGTCCTATCCTAATAAAAAAAGGTGAAAACCCCCTAAAAAAACATTGTTGTGGTTGCGACCCGACATTATAGTGAGGCATATAATATTACATCACACTTTAGAATTCAGCTCGTTACAAAATAACGTTGCGCAGGAGCCACAAAAGACAAGCCGTAAGCTTCATCACAAATGCAGACATTATGTCATTTTTAATAAACCCTCTTAAATGAGGGCAAGCCAAGCCGAGATTTCCCAACGAGCTTTCTGTCACCTTTACTACGATGACTGTCATTTGGAAAGGCAGCGTAGAGTGGGACCGAGACACATCCCATCTCCACTGCATCTACAGGAGGAAATGTTAATTAGCAGTCATGGCATCCCACTGATCTTCCCTTTCAAAGCAGCTAAATGGCATGCTCAAAATCTAAATCCTTTTATATGCCCTTATTTGCAGAGAGAGCGCGTATGAAAGGGACGAATATGTCATCAGTGTTTGATGGATAATGCGGCTGCCATTATTCTGAGCACTTTCACATTTTAGTGGAATTCAGATGCACAGCGAGTTGGAAACCGAAAACACGCACGGCTGCAGATGAGCCATTGAGTAAATGTATCGAGTAAAAAAACAGTTTATTTTTCCATTTTTTTACAATTCTCTTTATTTTAAAATGGGATATTTACATTTATTTTTAGATTAGCAAGGAGGAGGTCACCTATCCAGGCCCTAACCAAAAGACCTCAAATTAATTCATAGAGTTTACCGTACAAACAAAAATGAAATTAAATTTAATATCGAGTTAAATTGCATATTTATTTTGCTCCTGCCAATATATTCAACATTTTTCATTCATTGCTCTTCATATTTCACAAACGTCTTCCTTGTCTTATAAACCTGTGATTTTTGTGTTATGTTAAGGATCGCTCTTGAAAAGATGCTGGTTTTATTATCAATTTTATTTCACATTCACAAATACATGTTTACAAAAAGCAAACCTCTCTTAATGGTGAGATTATAATGAATATAAATGTGATTTCTAAGTCTAGAACTAGAAAAGCAGTAAAACAATTAATATATACTCCTCCTTTACCATTTTTGCATAAGTGCATTTAAAAACTTAAGAGATATATGTAGAATGGCGGTTTATTCCGCTGTGGTGATCACTGATAAATAAGGGACTAAGCTGAAGAAAAATGAATATGTTGAATTTATTTATATGTAAATTGATGATTATGTATCATCTCCTGCCTTTTATTTTATTTTTTATATGTTTTCATGTTAAATCCTTATTAAGGCATGTGAAATACTTTTGTTTTAAAATGGAACTATATACATTTACCGGCCACTTTCTTAGGTACACCTGTCCGACTGCTTGTTAACACAAATTTCTAATCAGCCAATCACAAGGCAGAAACTCAATGCATTTAGCCATGTAGACATGGTCAAGTCAATCTGCTGCCCTTCAAACCGAGCATCAGAATGGGGAAGAAAGGCGATTTAGGTGACTTTGAATGTGCCATGGTTGTTGGTGCTAGTCGGGCTGGTCTGAGTATTTCAGAAACTGCTGATCTACTGAGATTTTTACACACAGCCATCTCTAGGGTTTACAGAGAATGGTCTGAAAAAGAGAAAATATCCAGTGAGAGGCAGTTCTGTGGGCGCAAATGCCTTGTTGATGCTAGAGGTCAGAGGAGAATGGACAGATTGGTTCGAGCTGATAGAAAAGCAACAGAAACTCAAAAAATCCACAACCGAGGTATGTAGAAGAGCAGAAGACTCCACCGGGTGCCAGTCCTGTCAGCTAAGAACAGGAAGGTGAGGCTACAATTGGCACAGGCTCACCAAAATTGGACAATAGAAGATTGGAAAAATGCTGCCTGGTCTGATGAGTCTCGATTTCTGCTGTAACATTCGGATGGTAGGGTCAGAATTTGGCGTCAATAACATGAAAGCATGGATCCATCCTGCCTTGTATCAACGGCTCAGGCTGGTGGTGGTGGTGTAATGGTGTGGGGGATATTTTCTTGGCACACTTTGGGCCCATTAGAACCAATTGAGCATTGTGTCAGCACCACAGCTTACCTGAGTATTGTTGCTGACCATGTCCAACCTTTTTTGACCACATTGTACCCATCTTCTGATGGCCACTTCCAGCAGGATAACGCGCCATGTCATAAAGCGCGAATCATCTCAGACTGGTTTCTTGAACATGACGATGAGTTCACTGTACTCAAATGGCCTCCATAGTCACCAGAGCTCAATCCAATAGAGCACCTTTGGGATGTTTGGGATGAAACGAGAGATTCACATCATGGATGTGCGGTCGACAAATCTGCAGCAACTGTGTGATGCTATCATGTCAAAATGGACCAAAATCTCTGAGGAATATTTCCAGTACCTTGTTAAATCTCTGCCATGAAGGATTAAGGTAGTTCAAAATGGGGTCCAACCCGGTACTAGTAAGGTGTACCCAATAAAGTGTAGGTCTTGTTAAAAAAAAGCATTAAAACTGCCACCGTACTTTGCGTTCTCGATTTCTTCTCCTGCTTTGTGTTACAGATTGCCTCTTTTTACCTGCTTTTATTTGCGGTCACAGGAGCACAGGTCATTTCAGCTAATTCATTCCACCTGCCTCTCATTCCCTTTTTTTCCTATTATAGCACGTCATTTCCCTTCATGTCTGTCAGTATGTTGTCGATTGTGTGTCTACGTGAAGCATTCTGTTACTCACCCTGTATTTGTGTCCAGGACTGCCAGTGAGCGAGCGTCTCGTTGTTTCAGAATTTTTCCTTGTCAATTTACTAAATGTTGGAGAGCAGCAGCCATTGACTTCCACAGTTTTTACATTAAACATTCTCTTGTTCATTTGTAACACTCCCACTTAAAGGCACAGTATGTAATTCTCGCCGCATACATATTTACAACGAACAAAAGCGTATTTTAATGACGTCGCGACAATGACGAGTGTACAATCACGGGAGTTGTGATCTTCATTCACCCTACAGCAGTGTTTCTCAACCACGTTCCTGGAGGACTATCAGCTCTGCACATTTTTTATGTCTCCTTAACCAAACACACCTGATTTAGATCATTGGCTCATTAGCAGAGACTGAAAGACCTGTAATGGGTGTGAAAGACAAATGAGACATCCAAAACATGCAGTGCTAGTGGTCCTCCAGGAACGTGGCTGAGAAGCACAGTCCTACAGGGCTCCTGCAGAAATAATGTTGATAGAAGAGCTAAAGTATTCAACTTTTATTATCATGATAGAATTAAGTAGAGTAAAGCTGAAAGTTGTTGAATGTTGAAACAATTGCTGATGAGAGACGAGTAATGTAGCACAAAAACAGTCAAGCTTTTATCATGACACACTCCAACTCGTCGGGTTCTTCTATTACGTAGAGAAGAAGCAGAGCTGTTTTATTATGCTAAATACATTTTAGGCTTCTGTTATAATGTTGCTCTGTGCAGTCTAATAAAACACAACATATTAAAGGGTCTTTGGTGTTTCGCCGTTTTCTATCAAAACCGGATATCAAGGGTGTGTAGTGTTATTATCATGGAGACACAGGACACAGTCTATGTCACTAATTAAAATTGCTTAATTCTCTGAATTTGAACATGTACTTATCCCAAATGTTTCGAAGAATAAGTCAGCAAACTATATAATACTTTTGTAGAGGGGTTTGAATATTTTAATAAAAAATATTACATATTGTGGCTTATCACGAAAAGTGAAATCATCATCACATTAACCCATAAGATTTCATAAACAACCCTTTGAAAATCATTCTCCATCTTATTTACATTTACCTTTAGTCATATAGACGAATTACCATGTTTGTAAACATTCAGGATGCGCGCGCAGGGAGGTGGCAGAAAAAACCAGGAGCGCTAGCATTTACAGCGAGGGATAATGACATCTGATGTGGTACAGAGTTTGTTGTTGTCTTAGAAATAGGCATGGGACGATAACCGTTTTCAAGGTATACCGCTGTTTGGAAATGTCAAGGTTTTAAAACCGGCAAAATTTTCTGCAATACCGTCTTAAGGTGTGCACGATTTTTTTTATTTACGTTTTTTTTTTTTGTTTTTTAGGACAACAGTATCTTGAAACTAAGGGCGGCAGCAGAAGTCAATAATTAATTTAGCCTGACATTTTTATTCTTCCAAAATATTTTAGATGTTTCTCAAAATAAAATATATTGTGTTCAAAAGGGTAAAAAGTTTTTGCTTTTAACCCAGACATTTAAAAAGAATATATTTTAGAGCAGTAATCATAATACCGTGATATTTTTATCCAAGGTTATCATACCGTCAGAATCTTATACCGGCGCATGCCTACTTAGAAATAAGATATATTGATTACATATTATATATATTATTTACATAATGATTTCTGCGTATTATAACAGCTTGTCACCCAGTGATAAGCACAGTTATTCGGCAAAATTAAAGTGAGCGGCGTTTGTTTGACAGGTCCTTTTGCGATAGCACCCTCTCAATGGATATTGGATAAGACGAAATGGCCAAGCATCCAGCCCCAAATATACACCATATATACAATCTCATTGAAGCTCCAAGTGTTTTAACAAGATGTGTGGTCATGTGCAAGAAATAATGTTCCATGATTAACAGATTCAAAACTATGTAGTGCTAAAAACCGAGGTTCTGCCTATAGCCAAAGACAAGGGAAAAAAGACGGAGCTAACGTTATACAAGGCTTGGGTGATCATCAACAAGCAAAACTGCATTCTGACAGCGAACTACACCTGAACTTATGGCAGGGTATGTGAACTTACACATAGAGGTAAAGTTGGTTTTATATTCGCACATTCTGACTTTATCCTTAATAATATAATTTTATAAAAATATTTGCAAACTCTAAATAGCGAAATCTTATTAGCAGCCAATGACTGTCAAAGTACAACATTGTTCACAGCCAAATAAACAGTGTTAATGTTGTTTTCAAGTCACACTTGCAGGTTATTTCAGAGTGAATATTCAAAGTGCCGTGGTAAACAATATAGGGAGTGTGTCACAAGTTGTCACTGAATGAATGTGTGAATATAAAACTAACTTTACCTTAATAACTTACACTTTCACGTTTCATTCTGAGCATTCAGTGTCCGCAGTTTAATTAACCATGTTTAACTGTTTATGCTGAAATCATTGCTGCAATTTAAAAAAGAGTAATGTATATGATTCAGCATAGCCTGAACTTACCTGATATAACATGAGAACTGCAGAGTCCAGCATTTTTAATTAGGTCGTCACTTCATTCAGCTCCCTTTTAGACAAAGACGTCTGCAGTCGGCATTAAAGGCCATGTGGTGTATGGTAAAAGTTAAGTTTTCTATTTTTGGACTATATTTCGAATTTGGCATCCTACCGCACAACACGACATGTTTACTATTGCCACCAGTCTCTTTTTGCAACCGGGAACCCGTGTGACATCATGTGTGACGTAGGTTGGTAATTCGTCTATAGCAGACGCTTTTATTCAAAGTGACTTCCAATAGGAAGGCATCAAGAGATTCATTTTAAAGAGACGGTGTTCACATCAAGTGCTACTAATACAATGTTTCTGATAGAAAAATACAAGCTATAGCAGGGAGGAATTAAGAAAATAGTTTCTTTTATTTATTTAGAAGTTTGAGTATGAGTTTTTAGGTACATTTTGAATGTTAGTGGTTCAGCAGTTTGTATGGGATTGGGAAGATCCTTACCCCAGTGAGGAACAGTCAATGAAAAGGTTCTGGAAAGTGATTTGAGCATCTCTGTGGTTGTGCTATGAGGCGTTGCTCACTGACTGAAGGCTTCTGGAGGGGGTTGTAAATTTATAGAAGTGAGTGGAGGTCAGAGGGAACAGAGCCAGTGGCTGTTCTGTAAACAAACATCAGTGTTTTCAATTTGGTACAAGCTTCAAATGGTAACCAGTGCAGGGAGATGTGTGTGATGTGAGCTTTCTTGGGCTCGTTGAAAACCAAATGAGCTGCAGTTTTCTGGATTTGAAGAGGTTTCAAATAGCATGATGGAAGTCCAGCCAGGAGAGCATTACAGTAGTACTTGGACCAGAAGTTGTTTAGCAGGCTCTTTCAGAGGCCTAATTTTGTTCATGTTAGAGCAAACATACATTATTTGCAGTAAGATCTTCTCATAAAATCTCATATAAGAGTCTCAGGATATCGTTCATTTTTAAATAATAAGAAAGCAATTTCACTGTTGCTTCCATCTTGGATTTAAACTACAGTGGCTGAGAGAGCTCAAACGCACTGCAAGCAGGGCCGGTGCGTCCATAGAGGTGACCTAGGCGGCCGCCTAGGGCAGCATAATAGCGAGGGCGGCAAACGCGCCCCGCCGCCCAACCCAATGAGCTCACTTTCATCCTTTTGCAGTATGTGGGCCAGGTAACCAAAAACACATAAGATCCTAGCAAGGTTCAGCTATGGCTGACATCGGTAAACATTGACTTCTGGCTGACTTTGGGATTGCATTTGGAAAACACGCAAAACTGAACAGACATCTGGCACACCACACTTCAGTTGCCAAGACAGTGCAAGTTTGACCTTTTTCCCCCCTGTCATTTGCTTAGTTGCTATTGTAAAAATAACTATAATAACAAATGACCAATACTGTACTTTTCTACAACTGCAGTTAGGCTAATTAACACTGTGTAGTAGCTAAATACTGAAGTATACGTTTTTACTAGTTTATAGTTAATACTACCGTATGCTAGCATTAATAAACAGTTGTAAATATTATTATATATACAGATATAGTATAATACACTCTACTATATGCAATTGATATTTTTATGGGGACATTGAACTCGTAGATTTTCATTTAATTCGATCAATCGTCCAGTAACGTTTGCTTCACTTTAATAATGTAATACATTTTGTACTAAATAGGCAATTAGTTCATTTCTATTCATTTATTCAAGTTAATACGTCATCTTTACCTCGCGAACTGTGATATGTGCGTTGTGAAAGGGCATCCTTCATTGACCTAATAGACTGGAAAAAAGCCTGGCTATTACCTCATAAGTACTGCATTTCCAATAAAACAAAAGAGGTTCATTTTAAAATTCTTCATAAAATATATCCAGTGAATAGCACTTTGGCAAAGTATATGGAGGTTGATAGTTCATGCTCATTTTGTAAAACTGAAGACGAAACCCTGATTCACATATTTTTTCATTGAGAAAACACTAAAAGCTTTTGGAATAGCTTATATCTCCATATAGGTAATTACATTGCTTCTTCCAGACCCTTTCAACTACAAGATATTATTAGTTACTATAAAGGTAAAACTGATATATCAGAGAACTGCATTATTAACTTTTTTATTTTGTATGGAAAATATTTTATTCACAAACAAAAATTCTCGAATTCGCAGCCTTCTTTTTCACATTTTTAAATTGAAATTGATGTTTTTATAAAATCTCTTAGACTGGTTAAAAACAAGAAAAGTGATAGATTCTTGGATTATGATAATTATTTTGGAAATATCATGGATACATAAGTCCCGCTTTCCTCTTGCTGTATTTGTGTGATGTGTCTCTGTTTAACTTATTTTTATTTTTTTATTAAGATTTTTTTCTTGTGTTTGTTTTTATTTTAATTATTATTATATATTTTTTTTGTGTTATATGTGTTTAATATTATTTAACCTGATCTGTTATTATCATTGTTACTATCATTGTCTTTTTTGTGTAAAATTGGATTTTGTATGTTTGTTATTAAAGTCAATTTAAAAAAAAATGTGCGTTGTGAAATATTTTCCACGTCAGTAGATTTGATAACAGCGCCCTCTTGCGCTCGTGAATGATTACTACATACAGTGAAGGAATGTGAATGAGTGGAAGATGTTAGCATTTTTAATCGTGTTTAATGATCTTAATTTTAATAATCTTTTCAGAGTTATTATATATCTCGCAGCATCAGATCTGTGTTGATGATTTTTTGTATTTTGGCAGCCAGTCTTTTAAGCATTATCTTCAAAAAGTTCCTTCTGAAATGTTAACTTCATGTAATGGGATTGATGATGTAATGGAAGAGCAACTGAAGAATAAGATGAGTAGGAGGAAGCACACAGATGCTCTGTACAGGCCTGAAATCAGTGTGATGGATTTAGCATTCATTAGCAAGCACTGCCCTATAAACTTTGATGATGGATCTGAACTCTTTAATATTGCTGTGGTTAAAGCATGAAAAAGAGAATAGTAGCCTAAATGTATCTTTACAAGCTAAAGAGGAAAATAATATCAGCATTCGTTTGTCTTTGTCTTGTGTGATTTTCTTCTGTGATGTTGGCAGTCAGCTCAACAGCTTTATTCAGGCTTGAACATGTGAAAAACAGTTCTCTGCTCTAAAAGCAAACACAATATTCAGATGTTTTGAAAGCTGCAGAAGCTTTTCCCCCCAATACAACGCCAAAGTGTTTCATTATTATCTGTATTGTATTCATGTAATTATCTATACACCTATATTTCTATTAGGTTTAAATGCTTTGTATTTTAAAATGTCTAAAAAATTATTTTAATATTAAATCTAAATCTTTTGAATCTAAACATAAAAATACATTAAATTACATAAACATATGTCTATGTACACTGTGTAAAAACTTCCTGGTAAATAGATTTCTAAAGGAGCTGCTGACATGAACTTGTAATAATGGAATGAAACAACGCCACATCTAAGGATTATTAGAGTAGGAGTATTATAATTATATGTAATCCATTAGACGTAAGCAACTTTAGCAATAATAACCAGTAATAATAAGTTTAATTATATTTACAATTTAAATTGACTTTTATACACATCCGCAATTTAAAGGATTGGTTCACTCAAAAATAAAATGTATGTTATTTGGGCTACTCACCCTGTCATTTCAATCCTGAGACCTTTGTTCATCTTCTGAACACAATTAAAGACATTTTAGATGAAATCCAGGAGCTCTCCTACCCTCCATACATAGCGACAATCCCAAGACTTTCAAAGACCAGAAAATACTGAAAATATTGTCAAAACATTCATGTGACTTTAGTGGTTTATCTGTAATAATAGACTCCAGCCTGATCTTACGTAAGTATTTTATGTTTTGTCAGTTTAGTGGCTAATTCGTACAGTTCAGTCGTACAAAAAATGTAACATTTTAAAAAGGAGGCGTGGCACTCAATTCCACCCCTAAACCCAACTGTCATTGGGGGATGAACAGTCTATGGGATGAACACATCATACTAAATTGTATAAATGAGACTGTACGATTTCACACGAATAAGCCACTAAGTCAAAAAGTTATGAATTGCTGTGAGATCGTGTTAAAAACTCCAAGAATACTTTAGTACGTCAAAAAAAAAAAAAAAAAAAAACTGTACAAATGACTGTTCACCCCTTTCTTATGTCAGATCAGGATGCGCGTTTACTATGGGCAATACAAAACGAAATACGAGAGACGAAAAAGGTACACAAAATAGTTTTTAGCTTTTTGCCACACGAGAGCTTTGTATGTTCAGTTGAACCACTGAAGTCACAGAAATGTTTTGACAATGTTTTTGGTTCATTTTCTGGACTTTGAGGGTCTCGGGACCGTAGCCGTCTATGGAGGATGAGGGAGCTCTCTGATTTAATCGAAAATATCATCTTGTGTGTTTTGAAGATGAATGAAGGTTTCAAGGGATTAGAAAGACATGAGGGTGAATAATTAATGACCTAACTTGGTAACACTATATTAACTACACTATATGAATAATTTATTAATCATTAGCAAATAGTGAATTCATCATCTGTTAAGCATTAACTCGACATTAATAAACATTAGTGAGCAATTTATAACTGCAGATACAAATGCTCTATTCTTGACTATTGTATTGTCATACGTTCTTAATTGTTGTTTTTCATTATTAAATGGAGTGTTGCATCATTTTTGCTGTTTTGTAAAGATTACTCAGAATGCGCAGGTAAATGATTGCTAAACTATTCAATTCAACATTTATATATCTTATTATTCAGGCATATAGTAATGGTTGTATGCTTATAAATGCTTTATTAACTCAACTTCATCCAGTTTTATGACCTGATCTAAAGTGAGGACTATTTATGCTTTATAAATCCCTTATGAATGATGATTAAAGGCTTGGTTATATTCTAAACAGGAAAAAAGAAAATAAACTACTTTATTAATTCCTATTCATTTAAAAGACACACAAATGAAACTGTACCAAATTAAAAATAAATCTTTGCAACCTTATCTAAAATAAAATTAGTAAACATCACTAAATAACATTGAAATGTTATATCATGATATATTGTTAAATGATTATATTGTTGTTTTATTCAATTTTATGTCGTATTTTGACACTCCTGTTATTCAGCAATGTTTAAACTTTACAGTCATTTTACTTTTTAGATAATATCGCAAAGATTTATTGTTCTTTTGATATGGAGCCTTTAATTGTCATTTATAAAGTATTTATAAAGCATAAATAGTCCTCACTTTAGATTAGGTCACAAAACTGGATGAAGTTGAGTTAATAAAGCATTTATTAACTTACAAATTAACTATTAGTATATGCCTGAATAATAAGAGATATAAATGTTGATTTGAATAGTTTATTAATCATTTACTAACTCATTCTGAATGATCTTTAAAAAAAAAAAACTACTCTTAAATACAAATAATTTATAAATAATGTGCTACTTGATTTAGTCATGAAAAATTAGTCAGTAACAAAGTATGAAGGTACAATTATTAAGCATGTTTTAAATGTGCTTATACGGTTTTCCCCAATTGTTTACACACAATTACTTGTACTTCAGACACAATGACTACAACATGTAACTGATGCACAGACCCCCTGAACCATTTCTGCAAAACTACAAGCACAATTCCTGCTTTACACTCAAATTGCAGGTTTAAAACACACTTTTTTTCAAAACACTACACACAATTCTCTGCATTTGGCACAATTTTCATGCAGAAAATCTCATTTTCACAAGGAACACACTGTTATTTAAAATTGTAAAGTCAGTAGTCCTACTTCGCATACTAACTCATCACATGGGTAAACACCTGTCACATAATTGCAATTCAGAAATCAAAGCTCATCTCATATTCTCCATTTCTCAATCCTATTGAGGAATTTTTTTCTGCCTGGGGATGGAAAGTGTATGACCGAAATCCACTGTAACTGTATTCAGTAAATACTTCTGTTGATGGCATATGTAGACCACGTTATGTGCAACTTTGTGTTGGTTGGGATGAACACTGTGTACACTGTTTTTGTGGGAAAAATACAGTAAAATCTATTTGGTATCGTGTATTTGAGTGTTTTGTATAAAAATAATATTCTGAAAATTTTTACAATGCACTTCTGTAGGCCTGTGTACTGTCTGCAGTAAGTGGAACACTGAACAAAAAAAGGCTTACAGTAAGTCATTATGATGAATGGAGAAGAAGTGGTCATAGTGTTTTCCATTAAGCCTATCAGAGTTCAACTGTTCTTATAAATGTCTCTTCATGTGATGGTTTGTGTGTGTCATTTGAAAACAAAATACTATTTTGTGAAAAAATCACATCGTTTTGAATGTAAAGTTTCATTTTGCAGGAGAACTAAAGGGTTTTGCCCAATGTGTGTGTGTGTTTTGTCATTTGTGTGTAGAATTCTGACAATATGAGACATGCTTTCAGAAAATGTGTAAACAATTGGCAAAAACTGTAAGTCAAGAATAGAGCATCTGTCTACTAACGTCTACTAATGTCGAGCTATTGCTTAACAAATAATGAATTCACTATTTGTTAATGCTTAATAAATGATTCAGTGTGTAGTTATTATTAAATGTTACCCAATTATTTACACTGTATTCTTTTAGCTGTTCTCTTTCATGGATGGTGCTTTGCATCTTGCCACATACATTTTTTTATTTTAATTCTTTGTGTTTTTAAAAGCTGTGTGAAATTTAAATAAAGTTTTAAAAATGAAGCTACTAAACACACGCTAGTGTGCTCCATCACAGTGACAATATTTTTATTTAGAAGGTATGAACATCCTAATCTTGCAGTTTGTCACTTCTGCCTAAATGGATCAACAATTTTTGAACATCGCCTCATACTTCAGTTTCTTATCGAATCTTCTGACCAATTGAATGCCCTCTAGACTCTGCCCCGCCCACTTCAAGACACTTCCTTTAACGTCTTCTCATTAATGTCTTTCTGCCAAAACAAAATGCTATTGGCTGTTTTTTAAAAAGGGGAGGAGCTACTGCCATACACTACCTTCATATTTCAGTTGAGATTATGTCAAACATCAAATAAAAAACTGCACATTTCAAAGCACTTCACAGGACCTTTAAAGGCTTTTCATCATTGTGAATCAATTACAATATTTCTGTTTGAAGGCATGTGATTGGCTATTTGGCTGAGTTTGTTCAGCCGCTGTACGGTACAGGGTTAACTGCCTTGCTGCCTTGAGTCTGCAAACACAAACAAACAAAGAAAGAAAAGACATGCTCTTTACATGTTAAAACAATCAAAATATCATTGTAGATGATAAATATACTTGTAATGCATGTATGGCAGCAGAGTAATGACGATTCTTTTATACAGAAAAAAAAAACACATTGAACAGTAAACTTTCACAACATTGTTGACGTTTCAAAGCTGCAAACAAAACACTAAAGAAGTCCTGTAGTGTAAGGTTTATTGTGCCTAATTTTGCACAATTGAAATTTACAATCATTTACACATGAATTGTGCTCCCTGCAACTTGAAATGACAAAAAGTACAAAGAACCCCTTTCCTAAATTCCTTTTTTGGCATTTTCAAAACATGTTTGGCCATTTTTAACTTAACGTCACATGGAAGAGAGCCTTACGTCAGCATCATTAATAAAACAGTAGCTTTGCCAGAGTAAATATACTCCCCAAACCCAGTTCATTTTGCATTTGGTGACAATTTCACAATGATTCATTTTAATAAAATAAAACGCCCATCTGAACGCGCATGTATTCCACAAAAACTGCTTGTACATCGAAACTAATGAAATGAATTCATTTACAAATTAAAGCATACAGTGTTCCTTTAACATCTCATACTGGGTCTGAAAATAACATTAGGAGTCTTGGGATATTTTTCAAAACAAACATGGACAAAAGCTTAGAGCATAGATCTTAAACTGGATTCCTGGAGAGCCGCAGCTCTGCACCGTTTTGCTCCAAGCCTAATCAAACACAGCTAATCCAAATAATCAAGGTGTTCAAGACTACTAGAGACTATTAAGCAGGTGTAAATTAGAGGTGGTTGGAGCCAAGCTATGCAGAGTTACGGAGTTTGAGACTATTGGCCTAGAGTATGAATAAAACAAAAAAACACGACTAGCGCCTGTTCACAGGTTAAGTATCCAGATGCAGCATGCGCTTACAAAGGAGTGATGGCCAGATGTAGTTTAAGCGGATACATTCATACAGACACCTATACCGCATGGTAAAGTACATAACTGAATAAATATATTAGTATCTGATTTCAAACAAACTGTACATGGGCTTTTGTGTAGTAAAATACTTCTCAGTGAGTTAAAAAGGCTCTGTTAATGCAAGCGGTTCAAAAAATACCTCTTCAGTATGCCCAAAATATCTTCTCGACACCCTTGTAAAAATGTCTTCAGGCATAAGAAACCCTCTCTGTATAAATCTTAAGAAAATAGTGGAATAAAAGTTAATCTCATAACAAGCTTATAAAAAAAGTGGAAATAGAATTATTTTTGACCAATGCAAATGGTTATTAAAAGAATGACAGGCTCAAAAGCTCCTGTATATCAGAAAAGTCCATCATCGTCATCGTTTGATTACTTTACAATCGAATCATTTTCTACATTTGATTGCAGAATACTCCATTTTTTAGATCTCCTCTAATTGTACACCAACATCTACGTGTGATAATCAAAGAAGCCAAAATATGTACCGAAATATTTTTGGGACATGGTAAAACATCATCAGGAATACTTCATTTAGTTAAACTCTACAGCCATTTCCAAAAATATTTGGCTGCATCCTTTGTTAATCTTGTTACCGGTTCTCCCGGTATGAATAAAAACACCTTTAAAGATTTTATGTGAAGACATGTTAGTTTCCAAACACTTGACATCTCTGAAGTAGGTGAACACTAGGAGGACTAGGCTAAAAATGTCAAAAATCACTCTAATTCATTTTCAAAATGAAGCTTCCACTGCGTCTGATCAGCATTCCTGCAGAATCATTCAGGAGTGTTAATGTTGCTAAGCTCTTCATATAAAGGATATCATAAAACCTCAAGATCGCCCTTTTTATCTTTGGAAAACCATTTTAGTATTGTAGTTCCCGAATATCTGCTCCAACCCTTCCTGTAGAAGCCCTCAGTAGAGTTTGGGATATTGGATCCGGACCTTTGGGAATATCCCCACACACTGAACTACTTAATGGATAATGGATGTTCACTGCTGCTCCTTGGACTTCAACTATCCTGCACAGTTTTGCTCCAACCCAACACACACTAGAATCAGATAATGGAGTTCTTTGGAAAATCACCGGAAGGACTATTAAAGCAACAAAACTCCACAGGAAGGTCGATCACCAGAAGCAGCACCTCAGGTCTAAAGCGGAGTGTCCTGGATAGAAGAACTGTATTAAATATCCTGAGTGATGTGGTAATGCTGGTGTGATTGACATCTTAAAGGCCTGTAGACAAAAAGGTCAGGAAATTATGAGGGAATTACGCCTCTTGTCATACGCCAAGGCAACGGTCGTCTGAACAGAAACCTGCTCTCCAGCATCAGCAGATCAAGGGCAGCTTCACAGCTTGTGGTTTGAGTCTCTCCTTAAAAATGACACCTTCTACTAATAGTCCTTCAGCCTACTGGATTCCCCTTCAATTAGACAACAATCCACCAGTTCCCAGTGACCTCCTCTACTCTCTTAGTCTACAGGCCCCTGAAAGATGAGCTTGGCCCATTTTTGTGTCAGATTGAGTTGAGTAGCGCAGAAAGGACAGGCGGCGTGGAAAGCGTGGGTGCCGTGTGGTAAAGGAATCTCAGCCCAATAGCGGGTGGACTTTTCAGAGCAAACATGGCCACAAGGTACGAAGACGTGTGTTGGTGCACCAGTGTCTACGTAGAAGGCTGGTTCACATCCGAGCCAGAGTGGCACATAGGGACCAACGGCTCTGCACATGGGACACTCTCTTTGGGCATTGGACTCCCGCTCTGAACGGTGACCCCAGTCATGGTAGCCATGAACATGACCACAGGCAAGGTAGACCCAGGGCTGTTTGTCCTCCTGTGCAGGGACGCTGCTCAGGGAACGACTGCAGCGTTGCATGCTGGGAAAGGCCAGTGTGTTGAGGCCCACAGGGCACTGGGGCCGGGCTGCGTTCAGCTCCTGCCGCAAGGCCTCCAGGTGCTTCTGTGTGGGGGTGTGGAAAAGGCCGTCAGCGGTGCGCCAGAGCAGTGTTGCTCCACAAAGGTCAACCAGAGAGCCGTCCTGCAGAACGTTACTTTCACTCTCCACCTGAGAGAAACAGAAAACAAACATCTCATTGATGCATACAGTCGCATTCCAAAAGGCTTCTCCTACAGCAGGCTTCTTCAAATCTTGGCCTAAAAGGCCAACGAGCTAAAGAGTTTACCTCTAACCTTGATCAAACTCCCCTACCTATTAGGGTTGGGCGATGTTGACCAATTTAGCATCGTACGATGTCTAATGTGAAACATCACGATGGACTATGGCATCGTCTTCATAGGCGGAGGTGAATTAATTATTTATGAAAAATTAATTAAGTCATAACGAATTAATTATTTGTAGCCTACCGTTTCATCCACCACCGCGGTGGATGGCGGAGGGGTGTCGCGGACGAAAGTGAGTGGCGTGGGGGTGTCACGGACAAAAGTGAAGAGGGTTGGGGAGTCGCAGAAGAAAGTGAAAATGAACAGCGGACAGGGGAGGAGGGCGGTTGAGGAGGGAGATCGGTAAAATGAGGTGCCGCATCCGGATTTGGCGTGTTCCGGCACAAATTAAGCCCTTGAAAGAGACAAGATTAATTAAATATCACATTTAACAACTATAGTGAGACACGTTCCAGCGATAGGCCTACATCCTTGATGAACTGTCCGACGTACACTGTTCTTTGGTGCTCAGACGAGCGCATGACAGTGTGCGTGTCTGTGGCTGTCTGTGTGTGTGTGTGTGTGGCTGTGTCTGTGTCTGGTCACGTGATGTGTGTTTTCAGTGGACTGAGGGCTGTTCATAAATGCTAGGTCAAACTCCAGTGTGAACGTGGGTCATTTTCGTTCTAAAATGCCATTTTAAAGGGGTCTGAGTGTGTATTTTTCACGAGCGGGTTTGCGACGGGGGCGGGGCAGAGGATCGGCAATGCCGGCTCAGCATCGTGATGTCTATCGACCATCGGCGATGGACGATGGCATAGTCTATAGTCCAACCCTACTACCTAGAATTTCCTAATGATCCTGAAGACACAGACTAGCAGGTGCAGGTGCGTTTCATTCAGGTTAGAGCTAAACTCTGAGGAAAGTGGATCTCGTGGGCCAGATTTGAGGGTCCCTGTCCTACAGTACTTAAGGTTGGTTTATACTTCTGCGTCGAAAGTGCACAGCAGGTCTAGCTGTGCCTTTGCACAGTCAAATACCTTTCGCCGTAGTCGGACACGCATCTCTCAAAAAAAATTTAACCACACGTAGTGGCAAAAAACAAGAGCTGTGATTGGTCTGCATGTTACAGGAGACGATTGTCCAGTCCTATGCTGGAGCTTCAGATAGATATTTTTGTTGCGGATACGTGGATTAAAATTGTTGCATGTTTGCCAGTTCCTGCCCATTTCTTCCTTTAATAAGTGCAAGTTTGAGCTACTTCTGCAGGAAGTGCATTTCCGGGGTCAACTTAAATCATCCACAAAAGAAATTCAAGACAGAGGAACCTGCTAGAAGTGTTATTGCCAAATAAACGCAAACAGAATGCAGAAGTATACTGTAAATGCACTTCTACATGCACCGTGGGTTACGGCGATCACTCAACACAGAAATATAATTGAGCCTATAGGGTTGCATGAAAATAAATAAATAAAAAAATGGAGGCTATCCCAGCGTGTAGTCTAATGCTGCGTACACACCAGATGCGGATGAAGCGTCAAGTGTGAGTGATTTACATGTTAAGTCAATGCAAAGATGCTGCACGATACACTCAACTCGCGCCGCTTTATTTGCGCAAATTGCTCGAAAAATCTGAACTTCAGCGGACATTCGTGCCGCATTAACCAACCAGGAGCTTTCTCTTGTAGGGACGTGAACAACATCTGTTGTTGGTGTTTGGAGGGGAAATCCTCTTGCCAACACCAGACAACAGTTCATCAAACTGTTGTGAAGTGAATTTGATGCAGGAATGAAGAGAGTAAACTCAAAATGTCCACAGGTCTATTTACACGTGAATAGCTCAATTTCACACATTCCGCGTCTGGTGTGAACACAGCATAAGGCCTGGTTTATACTTCTGTGTTGAGTGATCAGCATGACCCATGGTGTATGCCTTGTGCGTTGCCATGCATTTATACTTCTGCGCGTTGTTTGTGTTGCTCTGGAATAACACGTTCTGAAAAGCTAGCTGGCAGTTGGTTTTTATGTTCTTCTGTGTCAAGTTTCTTTGCTGGTGTTTTGATTTGTTGAAATCTATCTTAATGTAGAAGTAGCTAAAACTCGCTTATTTTGAGGCGGGAACTTGCAGACATGCAACAACTTTAAATCATTAGGTAAACAAAACAAAACTTTCCATCTGGACCCCTTTCACGGGACTCGACACTTGTTAACACGCGCTCCAACGGGTTCATGCGGCTCTTGGTTCGTCTGCTCTACCAAGCCAACCAATCACAGAACTTGCGATACGCTTTGTTGTGACATGTAGTTACATTTCTTGAGAGGTTTGCATCAGTGTTGGTGACGGCCACGGCGAGGGCCATGCAAGCACACACAGGCTGCGCCGTAGCATACGTGTGCGCTTGACACAGAAGTATAAATCAGCCTTTAGGTTGTAGACAGAGAAACATGTGTACAGTCCTTTACCCTCACCGATTCACTCAGACACACACACACACACACACACACACACACACACACACACACACACACACACACACACACACACACAAGTTTAGGAACTAGAGCAGTCTGAGTAAACAAGTTCAACAACTGGTTGATACAGTAGGATTCAATTCCTTTTGACTTGGGTCTGATTAACTAATTTAATAGTTACCTTTTCTTTTATTACTTGTTCTAAAGTCCACTTTGACCTTTGAACTCTTCCAATTTGTTTTCCATTGAGCAGGCCAATGAGTCTTATGAATGGTTTATAGATTAGGTTAAAGGTTTCTGATAATCCGCCTTAATTATTAGCACTATGTAGCCAATATTTAAGTAAGTGAAAAATGATTGTTATACTGAACAATATCTGTAGAGAGGATGCATGTGAGGGGCTTTTTTTAGGCCTCAATACAAAATGAAAACATTTTTGTTTTGAAATTGCATGGCAAAATAACACCTTCACCTCACAGTAAGATTGCTGGATTGAGATCAGGCTTAACAACCTTTCCACTAGAATGTTTCGATAACTGGAGCCTTGCAGCTGCATGTTTCCACAGACTTAAGAAACAAACGATGATGCAAGGCTACTACATGTTTATCTCTGCTCTTCCAAAACACATTCTTGGAGTACTACAGCACTGCACAGTCTGAGCGTCTCCCGTCTGACGCCTATTTCAGGTCTCTAATAATGAGCTGAGGAGTTCAGCTGTGGAATCAGACGTGTTTGTTTGATTGCTAAAAAAAATAAGCAAGTCCAATTTTGAAGATTTGAGATATGAAACTTCATTCACATCCAGGATGTCTCTATCTTGCACTTACATGCAGAGCAGCAAAGTTTCATGAAGTACAAATGAGAGTTGGGCTTGGGCAACTTTGATGTTCTACTGGAATTTGCATGGGGTTCATCTGGGTGCTTTTGTTCGATGGTATATTAGGGGACACTGAATGGTCCATATACAGTAAGCATTTATAACAGCAAGGCTACATAGATCAGATCAGGTATGGGTAATGGACTTCTGAAAACGTATTAGATAAATGTTACTGCTTGATGAACTTAAGTCTCTGCGTTTGTGTATTCTCTACTGCTTAAAATGTTTCAAATGCAGTTAATTTATCAAATAAACAAAAACATACCATCAGTAAAAACATCTTGGACATTTACCTTTAGCAATATGTTCATCTGCAAAATAGTTGTTTTGAATTTGATGGTCTGGTAAGAATGCAGAACCATAATTGTCCCCCAGGAGGCGCTAGATGTTCAGAGACTCAAACAAGCTGCTCAATTAACTGCTTATGATGAATCTACACAATACATCATGTCATTTATAAAGAAAACCTTTCCAAACAAGACAGAGCAAAACAAAGCCTCTTATTTGAGCAAGATATAATATAAAAGAACTAGCAGACTAGAGCACCATATTCAGGACATGGAGTTAGGAGGAGCATCTTTAATATTCATTTTAGGGGTCTTTACCATGATTTGAACTAGTACACTCTGAACTACCAGAATCCTCACTGGTACACCTAGTAGCATCCCACAACCGGAATGAGATTCAAAGAACTCCCTGAAGATGGATTAGACCCCGGATCCTAATAAAAGCTTCAGATCATTGTGTCTAGATAGTTTCTGTATTTGTTCATTTGCACATTTGACCACTTTAAAATGATTGTGAGCAAACCGATGACTGAATGTTACATTGGTTACATTGGCTATGTTTATATGCACCAATTTTCATAAAATTGATTCCAATTGCAGATTTGTTTACATGTACTTTAAACCTTGTAATTGATTAAAATTTCTGTTTATGTGCATTTTACATGCATTCCAATTAAAACCTTAGCACAATGTGATTTTAAGGTGTTTTAAGCATGCTATTGTGTCTGAAACTCAAAATACTAGTTTTAAATTTGGAAAGTCTATTCCAACTGCAGGTGCTTTGTTTTTGTTTGTTTATGCACATTATAAATGACAAAAGAAACCTCTTTAATAGACTTGCCTTTTGTTAACTTTAGTTGACAACGCAATACTGATATCCTTCATAAAATATAATAGAAGTACAATATTAGAAATAATGCAATTTGTATGTTTTTATTTTTTTTGTCTACACTACCGGTCAGAAGTTTGGGGTCAGTTTTTCCATGTTTTTAAGAAAATTATTATGTTCATCAAGGTGCCATTTTTTTATGTAGTAAAAAAAAAAAAAAAAAAAAAAAAAAAAAAAAAAAAAAACTGCTTTCTTATTGTTTGTAGTTCCAAATGAAATTATTACTCCACTCTAATTACTCCACATTATTAATAATAATAATAATAATAATAATAATAACAACAACAACAACAACAACAACAACATGAATAATAATAATATTAATAATAATAATACTTAATATTCGAGTGATTTCTGAAGGATCATGTGACTTTGAAAACTGGTGCAATAAAGTTGAAAATTCATAATTTAAATCACTGGAATAAATTATTAAATTAAATGATAAACTACTTTTGAACAGTTATTTTATAGTGCAATAACATTTCACATTTTGTACTGTACTTCTGATGAAATAAACGCAGCCTTGGTGAGCAGGAGAAGCTTATTTTAAAACATTTAAAAATCCTGCTGACCCCAAACTTGACCGCTAGTGTACATTAAACTTTATTTCATAAAATATTTACATTACAGCAAATTCTGAATCAGTATGTTTCATTAAGCAGCCTAATGCAAATATACAGCCAGTGGTTTCACATGCTTTATAATAATAATAATAAAAATAATAATACATTTATATTGCAATTTTCTGGGCAGACAACCATTCGGCCTTCAGACTACACACTATCATATTTTTGAAGAGGAGACATTTATCAAATTATGTGAAGGCTAATGCACGTCAATATTGCACTGCCCTTTTTGCCTCAGAAGTAGTCAGATTCAAGCGTTTACATGGTCAATTTTTGTTTTTGAATTGGGTCAGAAAAGAAATAAACCACCCTCTCCATTCAGACCAAAATGTCATTCAGATCAAGCTCAATCTGACTATTTAAGGTGTTTACATGAAAATTTTTATCAATCAGATTGAACTATCAATCAAACTACAAATGTATTTGAGTTTGCGTAAATGTAGCGCACTGAACTACGCATGTCATGATTTTGTACGACGCGATCCTGGATTAACATCTATGTTGATCCTGGAACATCATTTTTGATTAAAAATGTTATCCATACCTATACCCTACCCATAAATCCAACCATAATTCTAAATTATTCCCAAAATCAGAGGAATAATAGGTGTATAACAATCATGTAGAAGTGCATAAACCTAACTGTAAATGTACCCCTTATTTCTGATTGGCTGATTACAATGTTGTTCCAGGATCAACATAGATGTTAATCCAGGAACATGTCCTACTTGGTGAAATCAGGTTGGTGGTGAACTACGCTGAACAGATGCAGCTCACATACTAACCAGTTTTCCTCGAGTTTGAGCGGAGCGTGTTTCTCTCAGTGTGTAAACATCTCCACACACTGATATCTCCCTCCACACGCCAGGCTTGGATTCCTCCGTGAACCCGCCCCGCGGGTGCATGACTAGCACCCCATTGGTAGTCAAACCGTCCATGTGACCATCTGGATTCTTCCATTTGGCTGCTTTTTCCTGCAGAGAGATTTAATTACTATACATAAACAAAAATATGTGCACTGCACTTTGTTTTTAGTTACACATGGGCAAGTCATTCCAGTTAGCCAGACACACCTATATTTACCAGGTAAGTTTAGATCAGTTCCACTGGATCAGCAGAAGTGGATACTTCCCCAGACAGCTCATGTACACGTATATTATTCCCCAGACAGCAGTATATATTTATAAATAATAGCTTAATGAAGTATCTAGTAATGCATCTCAGACAATTCCATTTCAGGACCAGGCATAAAAACCGCACTTACTCCGAGAAATATATTCTTGGAAGAATCGAAGCCTGCAGCATAGATCCGTGCGGTGTAGGGAGGGTTACGCTCACACACCACCCGACAGGCAAAGCGGGAGATGGTGCTTTGAGTGATGGGGGTCTCCTCACTCTCTCCTCCCCCTGACACAGTGTCAGTCACCACAAAGTCAATCGGGCCCTCCGTCGATCGGCCGATCTAAGATACAACAGACAAGTGCAAAGCTTCTTAGATGCATCTCCTACTGTTATTCAGACAGCTTGCTGTGACGACATGACTGTGGTGGGGAACATTTTTTTTATAAACACAGGGTTCCCACAGGTCATAGAATATCTGATTTTTTTAATTTCTTGTCCAGGTAAATTGAATGCCAGGGATTTTTTTTATCAATTGAAAAATGTTACTTTAATGATTATATTTTAAGCCTAGTCGATATTAAGCACAGTGAATGATAATTAGGAAGTTAATTTCTGCTAAGTTTGGACTTTTTTTGCCTCTGCAACCATTATTTAATCAAAGAGAAGATCACACTTTCTATTTCACACTTTTAAATGCTATAATCTAGTCATGAAGACTAACAAACCCATTGAATTAAGGCAGCACAGTGGCCAAGTGGTTCGCACTGCTGCCTCACAGCAATACGGTCACTGGTTCGAGTTGGCATGTTCTGTGTTCAAGTGAGTTTTCTCTGGGTGCCCAGGTTTCCCCTAAAGTCCAAAGGAGTGTACTATAGGTGAATTGGCTGTAGTGTATAAGTGTGTGTGTGAGAATGTGCGTGTATGGGTGTTTCCCAGTACTGGGTTGCAGCTGGAAGGGCACTGCGGAAAACATATGCCGGATTAAGGGACTAAGTTTAAGGAAAATGAATGAATGAATGAAGGCAATTCAATTGAACTTCCAGTAGATCTTTGTTTGGGCTTTAGCACTGTATCCTTAACAGATGTGAAGTGAGAATGTGAGATTAAAGATACATTTTCCTTAGTCTGCTCAAGTACTATTAGGTCATGAAAACTCAGCATTTTAGTCAGTGAAAGTCAGGCAAAAGTCAGGGAATTTGACATTTGGCTTAGAGTGAGTTCCCTGTGCAGTAATACCAGTGGTAGAAGTAAAAACAAGTATGTTACACAATACAATTTAAAAGTTAGGGATCAATAAGATTTGATATCAAGATGTTTTTTGAAAAATTTAAAAACACAATTACATTAAAAAAAATAGCAGTTTCCAATGCAATACATAAAAGTAAATAAAAGTACTGCTGTGATGGTAAATTTATATTTAAAGGAATATATACACATACACTTTAACAGTTTATTGAATAGCACAGTAAAACTCACTTTACCCTCACTTTAGGACTTGCATGAGAAACATTGGCAGCAGTACATGTGTGACCGGTATGGACTGGACTAAATCAGAATTTAAATTTGAGTCAACATGCATCTAAGTGGCACTGAAATGAGGCACCAAGGAATCTAAGGCAAAGGAAGCGTCGAAAATGTTTCTTTATAAGAAGCCAACCGGTTTCAATTTTAAATCAGTAACCTTAAGTATTATAACATGTATTTTTATTGTGAACCTGCATGATGTATTAGCAGAGCCTTACATTTTCTAACGACGTAAACATGGTATGTAGTACAAGTTCGCAAATGTGCTTTCAATAGTTTTTGCACAACTTAACTGGTCCACAAGATGTCAGAACTGAATCAGGCTGTTGTTTGTTTTACAGTCTAAAAATAATCAATGACAAACCAACAAAAGCATTGCTGAAGATGGCAACAACCACAAACTTGAATTGACTAATGCATGTTTACACTATTTACATTTGCACAGCATTTCTCAAAACAATTAGTAAAACTGCAAAACCTAGTTGATAACCTGCAAAAGTGCGTCACTTGCTCAAAATGGATAGCTCATTCCTCAAAAGCAAGTATTCATGTCAATGTGTCAGTGTCATCAAGATGAAAAGTCCTGACACCATTGTTTATGAACAAGATAGTCAAATGGCTTTGTCATCTTTTCATTATGACAGTTTACTCTGTACATTTTTTCCAATGCAAAAAAAGTCAGATTTTGGTGACACTTCCTGAAAATGTTCAAGACAGCACTATATACTATTAGCACAGCCATTTGAAAACTACAGTAAAGTTAGACATCACTGCATTTAGTGAGGTATCGCAGTACAAGACACTGAATATGTATGTTTCACATTTTTACTGCATTTGCTCTTTACAATTCTAATTTGTTCCGGCATCGTAAAAAGAATAAATACACCCTAATTTACAACAAACATAAACTTCCTTTGGGTAGAGCTGTGCACAACTGTAAACAATATTATAGTACATATTGGAACTGAACCTACAACATGCATAGGTCTGTAAATCACTCATAAAATCGTTCAATTTAGAAGACATTCAGGAAAAAAAGATTTAAAATTGTTTTATAAAATTAGCTTGACAGATTTTGACAACGAGTTCAACATTTTTGTATGTAAAGACTCAAGTAATGAAATGAGGACTATTAGTTTTATATGGAATGACTATTCAGCATTCACAAGTTTAGTTCATTTTGACTGACATAACATAAGCAAATGATAATGTTATAAAGCAGCAGAGAGTTGTATGAAAGCAATTGATGCACGTCCAAAAGCATTCACAATTTGTTGGAAGGAATGAGAAACTGCTACTGTGATGTGCACAAATGACTAATTGTTTTGAGAAATGAACTGTTGTGCAAATGTAAATAGTGTTGTGTGAAATGTACCAAAGCCACTGAGAAAAACTGTAAACAATTCCCTGATGGTGCAGGATATGCAGCAAGTCAGATGTGTTGTTTATTAGCAGAAAAGGCAAAAATGTACATATTTATGCTAAACAATTAGAGACAGGTTTGTAGCATACCAAGAATAAAGACTGTTATTTAGTAAATTTTTGTTAATTTTGTTGTATTCAATTTGTATTGTTCAGTAGTACAGTACCTGAACAATACCCAACCCTATATTGGAATAGAAAAATCAGTTAAAAACAATCCATATCTAGGTCAGGTATATCAGGAATCTGAGGTGCAAAAACAAATTCTTAAAATGAGCAAACTATTGTATGTGGTTTTGAGTCAAGTGACAATTACTGTCCCTACACCGTTTAGCCTCAACAGTAAACAGGATGGAAAATAGTCCTGCATGTGCTGGGACTTGTTTGAAGAGCCTATTTTGGTTTTAAATGTGGGATGGAAATTCCCAAGAATAGAGAGGTGCTTGTTGCACTAAATCCTGTTTATAAATACATGTACTGAAATAAAAGACGCAACGCTCTCCACTTTATTTCCTTTTTATAGAGAGAGTTTCTGTTTTGTCCTTGTGGGCTGCTGCTGCTGGTTCCTGTTTTTGCTTTTCTTCTCATTTGCCCATTTCCCATCTGTATGATTCATTCCCTCATGCGCAGACCTGGGGCCTGTACCATGAAGCTGGATTAGCTGACTAGTCAGCTAAGTTTCGGTTTAGTTTGCACTGATCCTGGGTTTTTATGTACCAGTAAGAAAGCTCAGCTTTAATTGTTATTTCTTGCCATGGTATTTTATGCTGCACAGCTAAACTGCTCAAGGGCTGTTAATGTTCTGGATTAGAGATCACAAACTAACATTCAACCAATCAACAGATCAAAATTGACATATGACGCAATAAAGACATTCACCTAGTTTGTTGCTACAAATTAAAAGTCACTATGTGGTAAAATACTTATCAAAAAAAAATTCTGGTTTTTAATGCAGAATAATTATTTTATCTATAATCAATTACAAGCCTTCATTATATATAAATTTACTGATATAGGTTTACAATTTAAAAGCTTACATAAGAGTCTCTGTAAGTATAACTATACAGTATACATACATACATACATACATACATACATACATACATACATACATACATACATACATAATTTATTTTATCTTTGCCATGATGAGAGTAAATAATATTTTACTAGATATTTTTCAAGACAGCTTAAAGTGACATTTAAAGGCTTAACTAGGTTAATTAGGGTAACTAGGCAGGTTAGGGTAATTAGGCAAGTTATTGTATAATGATGGTTTGTTCTGTATACTATTGAAAAAATATATAGCTTAAAGGGGCTAATAATTTTGACCTTAAAATGGGTTTTAAAAAATTAAAACTGCTTTTATTCTAGCCGAAATAAAACAAATAAGACTTTCTTTAGAAGAAAAAAATATTATCAGACATACTGTGAAAATTTCCTTGTTCTGTTAAACATCATTTGGGAAATATTTAAAAAAGAAAAATAAATTCAAAGGGGGTTCAATAATTCTGATTGCAACTGTATATATATATATATATGATGTGCATCTCTGTAATGAGGAGGGGTGTGGTCTAATGACATCAACACCCTATATCAGGTGTCTATAATTATTAGGCAACTTCCTTTCCTTTGACAAACTGGGTCAAAAGAAGGACTTGACAGGCTCCGAAAAGTCAAAAATAGTGAGATATCTTGCAGAGGGATGCAGCACTCTTAAAATTGCCAAGCTTCTGAAGCGTGATCATCGAACAATCGAGCGTTTCATTAAAAATAGTCAACAGGGTCGCAAGAAGCGTGTGGAAAAACCAAGGTGCAAAATAACTGCCCATGCACTGAGAAAAGTCAAGCGTGCAGCTGCCAAGATGCCACTTGCCACCAGTTTTGCCATATTTCAGAGCTGCAACATCACTGGAGTGCACAAAAGCACAAGGTGTGCAATACTCAGAGACATGGCCAAGGTAAGAAAGGCTGAAAAACGACCACCACTGAACAAGACACACAAGCTGAAACGTCAAGACTGGGCCAAGAAATATCTCAAGACTGATTTTTCTAAGGTTTTATCGACTGATGAAATGAGTGAGTCTTGATGGGCCAGACGGATGGGCCCGTGGCTGGATCGGTAAAGGGCAGAGAGCTCCAGTCCGACTCAGACGCCAGCAAGGTGGAGGTGGAGTACTGGTTTGGGCTGGTATCAAAGATGAGCTTGTGGGGCCTTTTCGGGTTGAGGATGGAGTCAAGCTCAACTCCCAGTCCTACTGCTAGTTTCTGGAATAGACCTTCAAGCAGTGGTACAGGAAGAAGTCTGCATCCTTCAAGAAAAACATGATTTTCATGCAGGACAATGTTTCATCACACGCGTCCAAGTACTCCACAGCGTGGCTGGCAAGAAAGGGTCTAAAAGAAGAAAAACTAATGACATGGCGTCCTTGTTCACCTGATCTGAACCCCATAGAGAACCTGTTGTCCATCATCAAATGTGAGATTTACAAGGAGGGAAAACAGTACACCTCTCTGAACAGTGTCTGGGAGGCTGTGGTTGCTGCTGCACGCAATGTTGATGGTGAACAGATCAAAACACTGACAGAATCCATGGATGGCAGGCTTTTGAGTGACCTTGTAAAGAAAGGTGGCTATATTGGTCACCGATTTGTTTTTGTTTTGATTTTGAATGTCAGAAATGTATATTTGTGAATGTTGAGATGTTATATTGGTTTCACTGGTGAAAATAAATAATTGAAATGGGTATATATTTGTTTTTTGTTAAGTTGCCTAATAATTATGCACAGTAATAGTCACCTGCACACACAGATATCCTCCTAAAATAGCTAAAACTAAAAACAAACTAAAAACTACTTCCAAAAATATTCAGCTTTGATATTAATGAGTATTTTGGGTTCATTGGGAACATGGTTGTTGTTCAATATAATTAATCCTCAAAAATACAACTTGCCTAATAATTCTGCACTCCCTGTATGTATGTATATATGTATATAATAAACAAATAAATAAATAAAGTGTAATGGAGGCCAGCTAGCGAAGTGCTATGCGGGTAAATCTCACTCCTCTGACCTCTAAAGGTACTCTAGCGACAGACGCTAGAGGTTATGGTCTTTAGCCACCTTGTTAGAGCAACTGACTCCCATACAAAGAATCGCTGGTTCGATCCCAGCTCAGACTGTGTTGGATGCAGTAGGACCAGTGGATTTCACGTGGGGGCTCATCCGGGATGGAGTGTAATGGAGGCCGGCTAGTGAAGTCCTATGCAGGTAAACCTCACTCCGCTGACCTCAAAAGGCTTCTCTAGCAACAGACGCTAGAGGCCTTGGTCTTCAGCCTCCTTGTTAGAGCAATGGACTCCCATACAAAGAATCGCCAGTTCGATCCCAGCTCAGAATGGGTTGGGTGCAGTAGGACCGGTGGGTTTCATATTATTATATAATATAATAATAAAGCATATAATAAAAGCAAAGTGTAGTTTTTTAGCTGTTCTCTTTCACAGACCGCTCTTTTCATCTTGCTGTATACAGGTTTATTAGGGGTGTCAAAATTAATTGTTGTAATCGGTGCACCGTGATGCAGACATAGACAATTCGGTATTGGTTCAGTGATAATCATAACCGGTTATTATGTACTAACGTCATTTATCTTATTTGCGCCATGTCGCCGTAGCTTACTATGGAGAGGGAGGCGAGCGCGAGTATTTAAAACACTCCAACTGCTTAAAAACGCAGAAACTCTGCACATTTTCACTGCCTGTGTGTTTGCTGGACAGTCTTTTACTGACACTTACAGCAGAAGCCCCTATTTCACGGCAATTGAGAGAATGAAAGTGTCAATTGCATGAAACTATTTCTCTCTCTCTCTCTCTCTCTCTCTCTCTCTCTCTCTCTCTCCCATTTGACCTGCTGCTGGCGTGACTTTTCCTCTCCTCTCGGCTGTTACAGCGATACTTCTGGATACAGACACAGAGCGAGTGTCTGCAGAGTTTTCTCCTCCGTGTCTATCATGGATCAGCTGTGATCGCCGCTGTCGTTTATCAGTTTCACTCATCTGTGAAGAGCGCTGGCGCGTAACTGAGCCAAACTGTTAAGAGCCAAATCCCAGCCCTTTCTGTTGAGCACGTGACCAATCATAGGGGTGTAAGAACGAACTTGGTAGGCAAGGCTCAGAAAGCGAGCAGGAAATTTATATTTGTTTATTTGCTATAAATGCTCATGTTGTTTAAAGGAACAGTTTATATATCTGAAACTGTGTATGGAAAGCATCGTCAATGCACTGAGATATTATCGAATTAAACCGAATCGATGACATGATAATCGTAACCGTGAAACCAGTGTAGGTTCACACCTCTAAGGTTTATAAACACTTAGTATTTTTTAATGTTTAGCTGTGAATTGAGCAGACTCAAAATCACAGTATCTTTATGTTTGAGGGCATATGATTGGCTGTTTGCTACTGATGTCTTGCCTTCATCTGCATGCACTCAATGGACTTAGGATCAAAGCCAGTGTAAAAGATAGTTGATGATCAGTGTCATGATACCAACAAAGCCTGAATACACTATGGTTTTGGTTTGTTAACTCAAAACTAATATAGAGTTTGTTCACCCATCATTATGGTACAGGCTCCAGAGCCCTCTCCCAATATATTAGAAATCTTCCAAATACATTAATATTTGTCGTCAAATTAAAATTTTATTCCTGTTAAAATGTAAGTTACCATCATTTTTATTACTTTGAGAAATACTGTCACAATTATGTTCAAATTTACATAACCTTAGGGCTGGCCAATTTTTTTAGATTAATCGAATTTACGTTTTAAGACGATTACATTTTTTATAAAATCGAGGTATCGCGATATTTTTAATAACAATATTAAAGCAGCTTTTCCACCATCGTGCCAAACCGTTCTAAACTGTTAGACAACCGTGCTGAATTGTGCTGATAGATTCTGTGTGTTGACGTTGCGGCTCTGTTGATGAGCTACCACAGCTGGCTCAGCGCAAGCGCGGTAGCCCATTGTCGCAAGGCGCGCACGCGCAGTCAGCAGAGGCGCGCGATGTGGCGCCAGGTGAAAGTATAAATCCAGCTTAACACTCAGGGTCGGCACGTCCATAGAGGCGACCTAGGCAGAATAGTGAGCGAGAGCCCGCCGGTCTTCACTTTTATCCGCGACACCCAGCCCCTCCCGGTCCTCTTTCATCCGCAAACCGGTAAGTTTCTATTTCACTTTCGGGTTAAGGGGTGCATGATTGCCGTTCGCCTAGAGCGCCAGTTCAGCTTGCTCCGGCCCTGATTACACTATATACATTACACAAAATAATAAAATAGGCTAAAAGTTTTATTCGTGGCTAGAGCTTAATTAATTTGATTGACATATAGGCAATGAGACCTTGACTTTGCCTGACTGAGTGTGAGTTTATTGCATGCTGCGCTGTATTCGGTAGCACAGATCGCTCTGATCTGGGTGAGAACTTTAACAGACTACATGCACAGCTGATAGCTTTTTTTTCTGCCTCGCATCGAATCAACAACAACATAAATCCATGAAACACGAACTTGCAGACTCTTTGAACAAAGAGGAAATAATTGCATCTAATTCAAAGCCCAGACGTCTGGTTTTGTATTTTATACCTGCGCACCACCTGAAGGACGGTTACGGTGTGTTGTGAATGTCGGCCGTCACGCAGAAAGTCAAATCTTTCTTTAATTTGGACTTTTGCTGGAAAGCTTTACGAAGTGGCACAGTAGCCGTCCAAGGTACTGTAGCTAGGAATTAAATCATAACCCATATATGCACCATAAACAAGTAAAATGAATGAATAAATAAAATAAATATGGATTCTTAAATGTCGGTATCGTTTTTACTCTAAAAAAAAATATCAATACGTTTGACAAATGCTTTATAAAAATAAACTGAGCAATTTCCAACATTTCAGCTATAGGCTGTTATACGATTCAGTTAAATATAAGATAGGCATTTAAATATAGATAGATATGTAACAGGTTTCTGTGGGGTTTTTTGTTGTTCACGGTGATCTTTAATATATACTGGGTGGTGTAGCTACGCACAAATATTTTCTAAAACGTCAAGCAGGAATTTGTCTATAGGAATGTAATAGGCTACACCTTGTTGACCAATTTATGCATGTATGGCCATTAAAAACACATGTTCCTTAACCAGATGGTTTTTCAAGTTACTTATAAAGAGATTGTTACTTCAGTCATGTTGTTGTAATGTTTTAAGTTGACTATAGTTACACAGCAAAAAAAAAAAAAATTAATACATTTTAAAAAATCGAAATCGGTCAAACTTTATGAAAAAAAAAAATCTAGCTTTTTTTTTTTTTTGCCATAATCGCCCAGCCCTACACAACCTTTATTTTGACAAGCCGTGGCTCTCACCTCATATAATAAAGTTCATGTCTCGTATAGCAAGACAGCAGATGCCAAAAGCAGCAAGAGCGTCACATGTAATTGAGCATGTGTATAGTAAACAAAGTATGTGCAAAAGTCATATTTAAAGTCTTTTTGCAGATCCCATCCACTTATTTATTACGGTTCCCAGCACTGTTATTAATATATTCATCTACACTTTGGCAAATTATAAGCTAAATCCATTAAATGTATTGCCATCTCAGATCTTGACTAGCTGTGGTGGTTCCTTTTTCATAATAGTTTTGCCTTTTTCCAGTAAACCGGCAGATAGGAAAAGCAGAGAAGGGACACTTCAAAGTGATTTTTTGCTTTTGCAGAACAGTACCTGGAACATGTCCGTGTCTTTGTCATGGCTGTACTCCACCACCACCGTCTGGTTTCTGGACAGCGTGTAGGAGATGCTGTGCTGGCCCTTGCAGTTCACTGCCTGTCACAACACAACAAAAGCATCTGTCAGAGAGCACAAAACGACACTGTGCTCATACAGTTGCACAGAGAACAGTTTTTTCACCAAATTAAGCGATTTTTACACTTTCTGAAAACTGTCACACTTGTCAACCAAACAAAATTGCTGCCACAATTCAAGAGCGTTTTTGTAATTCCTAAAGTGTTTAGGAATATTTTTAGGCTGTAGACAAGTTGCTAGATGTATAGGTATAAATAATGTACAGTCTATCAGCTGCTGACATTGGCCATCATTTTGTAGTACACACACACACGATATTGTACTAAATATGAATAGCACTGTTGAAATGAAATTTAGACTAATTTATGGATTATTAACCATTTAAAAATCATTTTAGATTTTATACCTAAAAATACATTAACAATTAAAAATGTAATCAAACCAATATGTAAAATAAACCGTTTAGGAACTTCTGGATTCTGTTATCCCATTAGTAAGGCCAGATGGAATCTGCGGATGTTTTTTGCAATTTCTGCGGAGAATTTTGGTAAAAATCTGCGGATTTCCGCAGAATTATTTTGGGAGTCTCATAACTAAAACCTTAATATGCGAAATATGTGTAATTTAAAAACTGAATAAATTCAGATTTACACACATTTACTCAAGTAAATAAACAGAATTAATGATGGGCTAAAAATCTGCAGAATTCTGCGCGCGCAGATTCCGTGTGGGCCTACCCATTAGTATTTCTCACAAATCGAGAAAGAGATTTTTAAAAAAAAGAATGATTTAAACAAGGGCAGTACTCGTGAATAGTGTAGCTATGTGCAATGGTGACCTCATTTTCTCAAGGACAGAGTAGTGGTGATTTTACATGCAGTTCACGGTGATTGCCATTATTGGCAAATATACACTCACCGGCCACTTTATTAGGTACATCTGTCCAACTGCTCAACACAAATTTCTAATCAGCCAATCACATGGCAGCACCACAATGCATTTAGGCATGTAGACGTGGTCAAGACGATCTGCTGCAGTTCAAACAAAGCATCAGAATGGGGAAGAAAGGTGATTTAAGTGACTTTGAATGTGGCATGGTTGTTGGTGCCAGATGGGCTGGTCTGAGTATTTCAGAAACTGCTGATCTACTGGAATTTTCATGCACAACCATCTCTAGGGTTTACAGAAAATGGTTCAAAAAAGAGAAAAGTGGCAGTTCTGTGCGGTGCAGATGCCTTGTTGATGCCAGAGGTCAGAAGTGAATGGCCAGACTGGTTCGAGCTGATAGAAAAGCAACAGTAACTCAAATAACCACTCGTTACAACGGAGGTATGCAGAAGAGCATCTCTGAAACCACAACACGTCAAACCTTGAAACAGATTGGCTACAGCAGCAGAAGACCACACCGGGTGCCACTCCTGTCAGCTAAGAACAGGAAACTGAGGTTACAATTGGCACAGGCTCATCAAAATTGGACAATAGAAAATTGGAAAAACGTTGCCTGGTCTGATGGGTCTCGATTTCTGCTGCAACATTCGGATGGTAGGGTCAGAATTTGGAATCAACAACATGAAAGCATTCTTGGCACACTTTGGGCCCATTTGTACAAATTGAGCATTGAGTCAACGCCACAGCCTAACTGAGTATTGTTGCCAACCCTGTCCATCACTTTATGACCACAGTGTACCCATCTTCTGATGGCTACTTTCAGCAGGATAACATGCTATGTCAAAGCGTGAATCATCTCAGATTGTCATGTTCAAGAAAACCAGTGAGCTAACAGTACTCAAATGGCCTCCAGTCACCAGATGTCAATCTAATAGAGCACCTTTGGGATGCGGTGGAATGGGAGTATCACAGCATGGATGTGCAGCCGACAAATCTGCAGCAACTGCGTGATGCCAGCATGTCAATATGGACCAAAATCTCTGAGAATTTTTCCAGTACCTTGTTGAATCTGTGCCATGAAGGATTAAGGTAGTTCTGAAGGCAAAATAGGGTCCAACCCAGTACTAGTAAGGTGTACGTAATAAAGTGACCGGTGAGTGTATTAGTCGATCATAAATAGATCACATAACTAGCACAAGGGAGGAGAAATGTTTATTGCCTACCTTAATAAAAAACAACAACAACAACAACAACAATAAACTGTTTCAGAATAAATCAGTTTTCAACAAATAATTTGAGATTCAATAATTCATTCATGCCGAAAAAAGAAAGTGGGTCAGAATTCTTTTTGACCATTTCATACATTTTAGTTGGAAGATTCTTGTTTTTTGGAACAAATTTCATTCAATATAATTTGTTTCTTAATTTTGATACAATTTTGATGTTGATTGAATATTTATAAAATAAGCATGGACACATAAACATGGCTGGAATGAAGTGCGCTGGAAACTAAAGCACAGTACCATGCTCACCCAAAACTTTGGTGACCCATTTCAAAATATCAAACTCAAACCTTCGATTTCAGGTGAAGGAGGCAGATCTGGTAGCCACAGGAGCAGAATTCATTAGTTAAAGTTATTCTACCACTGATATTAACTTCACAAACAATATTAAAAGGTCAAAAACTTTTGCATAGTGCTGCCTTAATTTGCAAAAATGTAGACTCAGAGGGAGCTTGCAAGGATTTATGATAACAATGGGAATTGAGTCTCAATTGTTTGGTTTCCAAATTAATCTGTATTTTGGAAAAAAAAAAAAAAAAAAAAAAACAGCATGAACGAATGAATGATTAAACTAATTACTCAGTAAGACAGGCTTGCTGCCACCTACTGGTGGTTTTAGTACCAATTATCCATTACAAACCTAAGCCAGCAAAAGATACCAACAGAGTAAACTTAAAATGGTTTAATGTTGATAAAACACTTTAGAAAATGCCTGACTGCCTAAATTTATTAGCTAAAGAATATTTACTGAATTATCCAGTAGCCTGAGAGTTCACTGCATTGTTTAATCTTTAATCAACTTGCAAATGAGGTAAACTGTACCGCCACATACTGTACATCACAGGTGCACATGTACAACAGGTGTTGTCTTCTAAATGCTGTAATTCATACACCTCATTTAGTACTAGGCCGGTCACAATAATCAATATATCCACTTATCGCACAACACATGGACATGACATCAATCGTTTTTGGTGATGCAATATAGATCAACCATACATAAAGACCAATTCTAGCAACATTTTAGCTGATTGTGCAACATCTCTATTGGAGGTGTCCATGTCAGTATGGTAAAAAAGAAAGAAAAAAAAAAAAAACACTATAGTATTTACTATAAATTACTTCAGTACGTTTTCATGTGGGTGCCTGACAACGGAAAATACATCTGGTAGCAGATATCGCAGCTTCTGTTACTTTTCACCTTGCACTTTTTTGTTAACATTATTATTTTATGTAGGATATACGTTTTCACATTCTGATTCCAATGCTCAATTTATAAATTGTTAAAATGACTATAATTACATTAAATATTTATAAGAATAAAACGGTGTTCTTTGGAAGAGTGTACTTGCATTGTGATATAATATTGTCATTCTAGCATTACACGAGTGGCATAAAATACCATTAATATCAATTAAATCGCAACATATTCTGGTGCCACATATCGTTCAACAAAAAATAGATGACAGGCCTATTTGGTACTTGCTGTAGATTTTTATTTTTAACTTTGGTGTTAAAGCAAAAGAGAAAGCTGCAATAATATTTGCCATGGCCTCATATGACCTTTATACATGACTTTTACTCTTAAAACCCAGAAACGTGAATAGGTTAGAAGATAATGAATAATGCTGACCTTTGTAAAGGTTTAATGTTGTACCAAAACACCACTGCAACAAACATGTGCAATTCGAGCACTTTACTGTCTGTGAAACACACCCCCATCAAACATTCATTACTCAAACAGCTGTCATATGCAGCTTGTTATAAATAAATGATACATGATTCAAATCAAGTGTGTAAGAAGAGGCAATCACATGTCTATTAAAATGAATATTTATGGCCTGAGATCAGTTAAACGTTTTCAAAACATGAAATTAACAATACATATTCAATCTGAACTATGATGTGAATTGAGTTCACTTCAAACTGTAGTGTGTGTGAACAGTATTTCAGTGGTGTAAGACAAACCACATTGCTGTGATGTTTAAATACAGCCAATTTCCCAGCATGTATATTTCTCACTTCCCGATTCACCCTTTCTCTCCTCTAATCTGTGATTTCCAAATTACCCACATCTCGATCACGTGCGCATGAGAGGGAGTAGAAACTGGGTCATGGTTACTAGACTAGTGTGCAACAATGGAAAAATACAGCCAAGAGAGGAAGGTGGCTTCCATTTGTGCAACAACCAATAGATAGCAGGGTCCAAAAACTCACCATCCACTTACATGGCGAGCACGGGATTGTTTTGGTTCACATGAACCTACAGTAACACTTTTCTCAACACTGGAGGTCACAAGCAGTTCACATATGCATACTAAAAGCCAAAATTTCACGCCCCACATATGCCCTGTAATATCGCACACTAAAGAGTGATGCAAGTATGGGTGTCTGCATGTCTATGTATAGACTATGACACAAACTAAAAAAAGAAGTTCAAAGCCCAATTTCTCGGCCAAAAGACATTCAATTATTTAAAATGTGCTTTGCTAAAAAAAAAAAAAAAAAAGTTGTATGGGAAATGGTTTATTTGCACAAAATGACTTCCTTTGAACAGTCTGCTTAATAAACAGTTTAAAACATATAAATACAAATACTTAGACCAATTTAAGGGGATGTAAACAAAAAAAGAAAAATTGACATTTTTAATTTCCATAGCTTCTGAGAATCCAAAAAGAGCCACATATTGATAAATAATGTTATGATAGCTGTTTTAATATTAAGTTATGATTGAATTGCCTCTTGTTACAGTTATGAAGTAGTTTGATAAGCAGGAAATGTTCATGGGCCAATGACATGACCACATGGAAATAGTCTAGATCAGCTATATTATATTAGTGTTTTGAATAATTCAGTCCTATTATTCAGTAAAAGGCCATTTTGAAACTTTTTCTGGGATTTAAGGCAGTTACACATCAGTTTTAACTGGAAAACCTTGAACTTGGGAAACTCATTTACACGTGTTTTAGAAGATCTTCTCGAAACGTTTTGGAAATCTTTGAAGTTTGTTTGCAAAAACAATACAGATATCTTCATGTACATTTAAAAAAAAATTAATGAGTAACATGCACGAGTACTCAAAACTGCAACTAAGGAAAAAAAAGGATTACTGCGGCACAAAAAACATCTGCCAGCATGATCATTTTACATGCAATAAAACATGCAAAAAATTCAAAAAACTAAAAATGACCAAGTTCTAAGCTTCTGTGAAGAATTTAAGAATGTTTTTAATGCGACTTCGTTTGTCATGGCAGGTGCTGAAAGAGCGCTTGCACAGTTTAATGCTCTCTTGACAGAGAGGCTTTCTCCAGTGCAGAACCTATATTCTGTAAATATTATGAACTGCAAATCATGTTCAAATTTCCATTTCACAAACAGTTTTATAGCAGGTTGATATACTTCAAAGACTACAGGGAGCATGAGTACAAAAACTAGACAGTCCAACAGAGAAAAGACCACAATGCATGACAAAATATGCATTTAAAATAGGCCTGGCAAAAATGCAATGTCAATAATTGTTTTCCATATTGAACGATAATGATATACATTTTAATACAAGTTGTTGATGCTTCCAGATTTCAAAGAGTACCCCAACAATGACTAAAGCCACAAAAATTAGAGGGTCCATTAAATAACATTTTCAGCCGATAACTTTTTGGTGGCCGAAAATGTGGTACATCTCTAATCAACATGCTTCCAGATTTCCATTGTTGCACAATTCTGCTGTAGGGCTGCTCGATTACAGGAAAAATCATAATCACGATTATTTTGGTCATAATTGTAATCACAATTACTCAAAACGATTATCAGTTGAAGTCAAAATTATTCGCCCTTGTTTGAATTTATTTATTTATTTATTTATTTTTTTCATAAATATTTTCCAAATGATGTTTACCAGAGCAGGGAATTTTTCACAGTTTTTCCTATAATATTTTTTCTTCTGGAGAAAGGCTCATTTGATTTATTTTGGCTAGAATAAAAGCAGGTTTAAATATTTTGAAACCTATTTTAAGGTCAATATTATTAGCCCCCTTAAGCAATATACATTTTTGATTGTCTGCAGAAGAAACTACTATTATACAATGACTTGCCTAATTTTTACTGCAAGTTAAAAAAAAAAAAAAAAAAAAAAAAAAAAAAAAACTTTAGCTACAAAAGTCCTTCAGTCAAGAGCAGTGAGTAATTTTTCTCTTTTGGTTGTTTGATTAATGATTAACGGTAGCAGGAATATTGCACGCTGTCACTTTAAGAGCAGTGCGGTTCTGTCTAATGGTTTCTCTTTCACATGTCTTTTGATTCTCAACTTGTTTGTTACACAAATGAGGGTTAAAATGAATAATCCTTAAACACCGCATTTTGACACCTATTTGACCATTAAAGTGCTCACATTAAGATGACTTTAGAGGTGTGTGCTCTGCTCGTCTCTGAGGCCAAGCGCACAGACACACAACAGCATACGCTTTTAAAAACATGAATGATTCGAATGTACATCAATGAAAGATGCGCATCCCGTGCTGCAAAAGTTACATTACCGTACATTGTCATTTTCATGTAAAACTGAGCTTTGCAGAGCAACAAATGTGCACAACTGGAAAGGAAGCAGTATATGATAAAACAATTATTGCATCTCGATTAATGTTTTGTCATAATCGTTAAGCCGAAACCGAAACTGAATTTTCGATTATTTGCACAGCCCTATTCTGCTGTGTGATTGGCTCTTATATCAATATGGAGTAAAAAAAAAAAGTCTAAAGCAGAGATGCCTAAACTAGGGCCCGCAGGCCAAAAAGTTGGCCCATGGTAACCTTTGATTTGGCCTGCCATTCCCAAATGAAAAGAGAGAGAGAGAGAGAATGATGGGGATGGTTTTGAGATTGTCAATTCAAGTTAAATTTAACCCTCTGTTTGTTTTTTTGTTAAAAGCTAACTGATATTAAGGCCCAATCCCAATTCTATTTTTGTACCCCTACCCCTTCCCCTTGGCCCTTACAACCGAGGGTTAAGGGGAAGGGCTTCAAAACTTACCCCTAAGAATTGGGACAGCACAACACCTGCACACGTCATCATATGTCATCGCGATCTCATGCTTCATATGAGATCAGATGATGGCGACTGCTGTAGTTATTCCAGTTGTGTTATTTTATGGTGTTTATCTTCAGGAAATCACTGAAGGGATATATTATGTTATCATAACGATCTAATGTGGCAATAAGATCGTAACTCTATTGTGTATTTACACAGTGGCCATATTCATCTATGTAAACACACGAAAACAACATTAACATTATAGCAGACACTGTAAAAAGCTCATTTTCAGCCACTAGACTGCTCTGACAGGGTATTCGAGTGTCATCGAGTGACAGAATGTTGTGGGACTGCTGTACAGGAGTTATGATTATAGATCATAGATTGCGAAATTTAGCGTTTTTTTTATTTTTTTAAAGCATGACTGTAAAACATGAACTCGGTTATGAATATATTAAAACATGTTTGTTTGTCGTAAAAATTCGTAATAATGACAAAAAAAAATGCTAATGTGTCGATCTCCTTACTTCCGGGTTCAGCTACCCTGCCGTTGTGGCTGGTGTATTCTGGGAAATATTTTTACCCCTTCGTTTCGAATGTGCTCCTCAAAAATCTTCGTTTGAAGGGGTGTATACCCCTTGCCCTTAGCCCTACGCCTTCAAGCTACAGAGAATTGGGACACCCCTACCCCTTGACGGGCACGTGCAAAACGAGTGCTGGGGGAAAGGGGAAGGGCTAAGAGGTAGAATTGGGATTGGGCCTAAATGTTTCAATTAAATGGTGTAAATTAATCAGATTTGGTTTAAAATGTACACAGTCACCTGACAACGCAGAGACTTTGGTGAGCAAATCAAGTCAAGGCACATTCTGCTTGACCTGTGTATACAGCATTGAACTCCACTGTGTTATAGATGTGATTGTTTTTATTGCAATAAGTTATCATTTAAAAAATACCGCATTAGTTAATATGATTTAAAAGTAATATTTTCTATTTATTTTGAAATACTACGAATTAGGAAATTACCCATGGCAACTTTAATGTAATATAGTTTGGTATATTTACCTTTGGCATCACAGCTCTCCATGATATTTGGTTTGTGGTCAGACGAAAACGTTTGGGCACCCCTGGTCTACAGCTTATTGTTATTGACAAATTTCATATATTTTCAATACCGTTTATCAGCCCAGCCATAATTTAAAACAAAATATTTTCATAATGAATAAAATAAACAAAAATGCTCTGTCTAATCCACTTAACTGGCCCATTCAGAATCTGAGAGTCAAAACCAGGTAATTTGTAACAGCTGTCACAGAATTGTTGCCACAGCTAAGGAGGCACCTTAATATATATATAAAAAAAATAAAATAAATAAAAAATAAAAAAAAAACACCTCAGGTGGCTATATGAGTGTCTTGCTAAAACGTTAACTGAAAGTATTGCCAGTGACACTCAATCTAGTAGCAAGCAACAGAAAAGTACAATTTCAGAGTTGTTTGCTAATATAAAAGTTGATATATTTTAACTAACACTCGCTGCATTTTAGCAGTAAGAAGCTACAATAGAGATTATTTAGCTGAAACTTGACTACCAAAAAAAAAAACAACCCCCCCCGCCCCCCCAAAAAAAGCACAGCCCGACTGGCAAAACTTTTTCTGTGTCCATGTTAAATGTACTTGCTGTAAATATAATAGTAAAGTGTGCATAATTGCACACAACAACCCTAATCACCATCTCTCAGAATTTGTAAAGGGTACAATTATACCGTGCCGCACATTCACCAGCCATTTGGTAATAACATATTTGCAATGCATTATACCAATGAATATAAACAACTAAATATTCTTCCTCAATCATAAAGGCTGTAATGGTTATTCATTTTGCGGTATATCGGTGTTAATAACTTTCAGTTTGACTGACTGTGTGGTCATTAACCATGTATCACATTTAATTATGATATTTCAGAACACATAAAATCACTACAGATAAGTTGCGTATTGCCATTTATTTTATTTTAAGTTAGTTATTTTTTTTTTATCTAGCCCAACCAGCTTTAATCCAAAGCCATTTAGTTTTTCTCATAATGGGACTCGGTTTCGTGTGTGACTGACCGGCTTCCAACTGAAAAATTTGGGACGTTATTGCTGGTGCTGCATTTGGTGCCCATAGTGAAGTGGAACAAAGAGGCTTGAGGGTAAAACATTAGGCTGCGCTCCACACTCACAGCAGGGGGTCCATCCATCCGTCCCCACATCCCACCCCTGTTTTACAGTGGGCCACAAAAGCTTTAGAAAAAGACTCCAAACAATAGATCTGCACCCGTTGAACAACAGGGCAAATGAAGCCGCTCCATCTGCGAGACGCCAGAGCAGCTTGAGCCTCGCGTTTGTAGTAAACACATGCGATGAGATTCTGTGACCACCAACCTCAAGCCACAGGATCCAATTTAACTGTACCCTCCACCAGCGCTGGACAGCCCACATTGCAAGTGGCTAAAGAACTGTACTCTCTTTGGAAAAAAAAAACCCCATCAAGACATCCATGAACAATCGCATATTGTTCCTGGAATAGTTAAGTGACATTTTGTGACCCGTTATCTGAAAGGAGCTGCAGAGCCTGTTCTTTGTTAAACTTTAACATTACAATGATGCAGCTGCACTTGTATCACTGCTGGAGAACTGGCCGTTTTGAGGTTAACCCTTTCAGAGCGATGCCTGGAGACATGAATGGCCCTTCCACCTCAGAGCGCTGTGACCCCAAAGAGCAGCGTGATTCACAGATGACTGTGCGCTGGGCTATTTTCAGCTCTGACGAGGCACTGTGGACGGATAATAAGCAGCCAACAGTAACAAACCTCCCCAAAATACAGCATGCCAGCGAGTTTCATGGTGAGAAGAAAACATTCCTTGCGTTCATGGGACTTTAATTACGGAGAGCGTGTCTTTGTGTAAAACAAACACATCACAAATAGATCCCATTTTTATAAATGAACAAAAAGAACTAAACCATAACTAACTAGGACTCTATATAGAAACCATTTTAGTCACTTTCATGAAGGAAAACTACTGTGCCATTGACCCAATCAATGCTCATTTTAAGCTGTATGAAACCAAATGCATCAACACTGCACAACATCTAACAATAATCATGTTGACTCCATGCTTCAAAGGATTAGTTCCCCCAAAAATGTTATTAACTACTCCCCCTCTCTCTTTAATCCAGAGACAATCGTTCATCTTCATCAAGATATTTTAGATGAAACCCAAGAGCTCTCTGATCCTCCATAAACAAAGTGCAGAAAAGTAATCAAAGATGGACAAAACATTTAACTTGATTTTTTAAAATAATAACAACAACAACAACAAATAAATAAATAATAATAAAAATAATAATAAATTTTGTCCATGTATTCTCCTCTGTTTCAGGCAATCAGGGGGAGAGTTTACTTTAAAGGTTTCAAGTCACCAGCACAATATGCACACATTGTATTGCCCATATGCATGGACCAGTATAAGGTTCTGACTGTATGATAAACTCTGATAAAAAAAAAAAACACGATTTCACGGTAACATGGTATTGTGTTTACTACTCTAAAATAAGTCCTTTTTAAATGTCTGGGTAAAAAAAATAATAAATAAAAAATAATAATAATTTCCCCCATTGAACACAATATATTTTATTTTAGGAAACATTGAAAATATATTGCCTTTTTTATTTTAAACTAGTCAGGCTAAATAATTAAAATAAATCATTGACTTCATTAGTATCAAAAACACAGATAGAACTTGAGAAGACATCTTTGGATATCTTTCTTTGTATAGTAACTAAGCCACTCCTTTATTCAGGTCTATAGCATGCTGGATGTTGATGTGTAAGCGACTTGTTTTTCAGTTGTTTGCGGAATCGTGTAGCTTTTGATTTGGAGGGTTATTTTGCTGGAGATCCTGTTGCCCTACAAAAACTAAATTAAATAGTTGTAAAAAATAAAATAAAATAAAAAAAAATGTACATGTACCTTAGGAATGGTATAACATACTTTTTTGGCGGTTTTAAATTTTCCCAAACCACAGTAAACCTTCAAACCGGTTATTGTACCATGTCTAATTGCCTATAGTAAATAGCATGCAGTCGAACAGACGAGGAAGAGAAAAACAGTGGCGAACAAAATAGTTTATAGTTTTCTGACACACACACACACACACACACACACACACACACACACACACACACACACACACACACACACACACACACACACACACACACACACACACACAGTGTAATTACTGTTGAACCACTTACGTCACATGAAATGTTTTGACAATGTTTGATTCGTTTTCTGGACTTTTCCTAAAATATATTTCAGCCCTTGGAGCTCGATGACTGTCAATGCACTGTCCATGTGACTTGCATTTCATCATCATCATCATCATCATCATCATCATGGTCTGTTGACATTTACAAAAACTCTAGTTTTTGTAAGTTTCTTGGTTCTAGGCTGACTAAGGTCACATTTTGCAAGCTTTTTTCCTGCTAGTGAAACTGACAGCGTTCCCATTCTCCTGTATTCGCAAAGGCAGCAAAAGCAGACTAAAACAACACTACTCGATTGAACAAGATGCTACGCTGATTATTTATCAGTTCGGCCCCAAAAACTAAATAACTAAATAAATAAATAAAAAACATCAGCACACCACATGCTGGAGGGCGTTTTCTGCACTGACAAGTCATGATCAAGCTGCTAAACACTGTGATCAGGTGAGAAGTGTATTTGTTTTCGCAACCACGTCTCAGTGACTTACTTTCAAGCAGAAGCCATGTGCAACAATGCTGTTAGAAGGTATTTCAATTCCCAAATCTCCAACATTTACCATTGATTTTACTGCAGTAACACTAAAGGAAACCATAGTATTTGTATTCATGTATGAATGTAATTAATATGATAATATTAGTGTCATATCAATTGTTAATTTGTACAAGTCATCTTTTATTTATATAGTGCTTTTTACAATGTAGATTGTATAAAAGCAGCCTAACGATGAAGGGAGTATTCCAGCATATCAGGCAGACAGGAGAGTCCTGTAGAATGCTGGTGTAGTTCTAGTTAAATTAAAACTGATTCAGTTCAATAAAGGACAATCCAATGAAGAGCAGCAGTTACATTTTTCGTAAATACAATGGAACAGAAGTTAGGGTTTTTCATTGGGAGTGAGGTGCCATGACCAGTGGACATCATGTTCCACAAATACAGGGGCTTGGCAACCCCACTTTTACAATGTCCACTACGCCTCTGCACAAATATAGGGGTTCCACAAATACAAGAGCGTAGCAACCCCACTTTTTAAAGGTCCACTACGCCCCTGCACAAATATATAAAAGATGAGGCTATAACGGTTTCTACAAATGGAAACTGTGTTAGTTCATAAAAATCTAATTCTTTAAAAAGGCTCCTGCCACTGAGTGACATGCAGAAATGCACTTGCACTGTGTGGCCATAAATTTTCTGTTTCCACTCCTAACATTAATTAAAAGGTCCTACAGTGCTTCAAAAGGAAAAACAAAGTTCATTTGAAGTCCTGACTTGTGGGAGTACAACAGTGTGAAAATTAGAACAGGAGTGCATGTGATGAAATATTACATCCATGGTCAACTTCCACAGCAGTATCTGTGGTGATAGTGTGAACTTTGAGGACTGAACCTGAGACAACATAAGTGAAAGCGTAGTACCTGCGAGAAACAGGCAGGTAAAAACTGAGGAGTTAAGAAGGACAATGAATGTAAGGTGGCACAATGCCATGGCTATTCTCAGGCTGTGACCTAATGTAGCTTTAGGGTTCTGCTCTGTTGACTGTGGTCCAAGCAAGCACAATGAACAATTGCCCACTTGTAGATGACTTCCATCAACAAGTTGGCATGGTAAAACAAGACACTGAATTTACATTTTGATTTGCTACAAATTAAAACCAGATTTTAGGTGACTGATTTGCAGTATTTCTCCCATTTCCTTCTAAACATTAGCCAAGAAAATACTAACTACCAGTTGCTATACTTTCAGCATGACAATATATCATTTGCAGTCGGTTTAAATGAAGTTTAAACCTTTAATTGACATTTTAAAAAGGTACTGCATGTAACTTTTCTACTGAGCTCATCAAAAAAGTACTGTCAAGGTTGCATAAAATAAGCACCTGGTATTACAGTGCATTTACCTTATACATTGTGAGCACTTGGCATCACCACCCAGAATTTAACAGGGATGGCTGCATTCTACCAAGACACATGGATTATAAAATAATATTTGCCAAGTATGAACAGCTAGTTTTGGAGAGTAGGTGGTGTTCTTTAGTGCATGTTCTAACACATTTGACCAGATGAACATTTATAAAAGCAATCAAATTGAATGGGTTTTTTAACTAATCCTGAAATGCAGTCAAAAGTACCTAAATGTTTTAGGGTGCTTTCACACCTATAGTACATTTCCTTTGGTCCCGACCAAGGTTTAAAAATATATATATATTAATTGTAGCATTTTTCAGCTGTTTTGGTTCTGTTTCACACCAGACCGACTGCTCTAAACTAGGGCTGTATAATATGGGCAAAAGAAACCCATCCCGATTTTAAGGAAAAATATTGCGATTCTGATTTAATCATGATTTTCACACACACACATTTTACAGTGTAAATCTGAAACATATTTCTGAAGGAAAACAGTTATATCTTTATCAAAGACCTGTAATATGTCCTTCAAAACAAATAAACAGACTACTGTGTGTGTGCTGTCAAACTCAATTAAGGCTCCAATGTTCTGCTTGACCACATATCAGAAGTAGTTGCATGTACATTTGTATTAGTCCAAAGATAATTTTTTTTTTGCCATGTAAAGCTCATAGACCTCTTTGTGGTGCTGCCGTGAAATAGGGCATTCACATATCACGTCTTTTGCACGCACATATTCATTATGTCCAATGGAGGCGCACACCTTGCACATATTGGGAGTGGTGCACATATTCCAGGCGCACTCTATTAAAAACATCTTAACTTTTTTAGAATGATGCAAGCGCACCACGAGTCACGTAACAAGAACTGACCCATTCAGTTTCATACTTTATATAGAATATACACATTTCAGTAGACTAATTACCTCATACAAACAAAGAGCACCCAAACACTGCAGTGCTTTTTAATTTTCTCTATAAACCAAACTTGTATCAGTGCTGCAGTAATGTTTTGTTAGTTTGTAAACCCTTGAGAAAACATTTGATGGTCGCCAAGTAACAACAAAGGAGCGTGAGTGCAAAGAACCTTGGAAATGCTTTTAGATGCGATATGTGACTGACAGGTCTTACATATTGCCTGGATCTGCAATACTTTACTTTCAGGAAGGAAGATACAGAAAGGCTAAAGTAATCTCGCACACCACAGATGTTGACTTTTTTTGGGCACTAAGTCCTCCTGTGCTGAACTCATCATCCCCGTTTATGCAGCCTATTTGTCATTAAGCTCAGTCTCCTGTTCTCAGGCTCGGTTTAGGCATGCTGCATTATGATTTGTTCAAACAGCATACTGCGGAAAAAATGTGCTGTAAGGCGATTTAGAAAACGTGCATGTTCAAATCGTGATTGATACGATTTCAAGTAAACCGCACAGCTCTACTCTGAACATAACCAGTTAAAATTAACCAAAAAGCAGTAATGTGGCAACATCCATATCAGTCATCATCCCCTCACACATAGACTTTTCCAAAAAATTACCACCAAAAGGATCATGTGTGAACAGGCCTTTTTTGAAAATACTGGTAAATTCGTTCCGGTTTTTACGGAATGAGAAGTTGTAAAATTACCGATAATTTGCCGGAATGCTGCTGTGTGAACGCAAAAGAAAATTGCCAGAAAGAGCACATTCATGTTTAGAACATGCTGGCGTGAGAAGTCTACTCCAGCCAATCAGAACATTCACATGCATTCATATCCGCACGGTTTTACTTTTAATGCTTGTTTACCTGTGAGCCCTGCATTCAGCTGCATGGCGCTCGTGCACGTGAAGGAGTGCTCCAGTGAGTACATCTTGACATGCGAAAGTGTTCCTCCATATGTGTTCATCGAAGTTGTTCACAATACTTATCCATCCACAGAAATTGTAATGTAGTCAAATGTGTAAACATTTAGCTGTGGTTCACGCTTCTGCCTTCAGATGTCTCTGGGACAAAGCAGCTGCATGAATGCTAAAGCTTCAAATAAAAGTGAAACTATCAACAAAAGCCCGACCACTATTATATTTACAAACACAATTGCAGCCATTAAAGGCCATTTTTGATTAATGATGTCAGAATTTAACGGTATTTTGGAATGGATGTGTGAATGGTCTTTTCCAGAAAAATTTCGGAACGTCCGTGTCTGTGTGAACAGTGCTTATTTGAATTTATCGATAAAGTCGTTTAGGAATTTTTCCAGATAATTACCGGTATCACTATGTGAAAGAGGCTTTTGGCTGGATTCAATTTGTGCATTTTGATGTGGTCAGAATTAATGCGCAGAAAACTCATGTACACAACACACAAAAGTAAACAAAGAGCGAAGCAAAAGTCAACAGGCAGTATGGACCTCCTCACAACTCCACGTTTGCTTGTGATCTGCCATAATTCCATAGTGTCAAAAAGAAAAAGAAAAAAACTCATCCCAGAATGCATGTCACATCTGATTACGGCAGCTAGTTTAGTCCAAAAAAAGCGTAATACTTTTTGCATTTGGGTTGGTTCAAGGTCAGTTCACATTCCCACCTCGAACCACTCCAGGGTTGGTTTGAAAGTGTACCAAGACCACCTCTTTGAGCCGAACTCTGTACACTTGTTTGGTCCATATTCGGTGTGCACCAGAGTTTGATTGCCACTTTCACACCTGTAAAAATAAGCCCCATCACAAGGACTCTGGTACGTTTTAACTTAACTAAATGCGGCAAGTGTGAAAGCACCCATAGACATACATTTATGTTGGTGGTAGAGACTGGATTGACAAAAATTCATAACACCAGGTGTGAATACGTTTTCAGACGCATGGCTGCTTTCTTTTAGTGAAAAATGAATGAATAAATCGGTCATGTGTATGCCTTAAAATGATGTCCAGTTTGACAGCTTGCTAGGTTTTGGACCAGGAGTAGTGTGCTGTAATGAAGCAGCCCTCATTGAAAAAGATTTCCTCAGACAGTGCTAGTGGTCGGCAGTTTGCCTTCAGCTGACTGGAACGGCAGCAAAATAACAGAGTCATCAGCAAATATCACAGAGGAGCCACGAACCACAATAAAGAAAGATCTAAAAGTCACTGGGATAGATGTCAGGATCAAAATTCGACTATTGTGAGTAGTTAATACAATGTGGGCTGCACTTGAAGAGTTGTGGGCTGGCTGTTCAAAAGTGTTCAAACATTTCAGACAACACGTCACCCATAAAATGTGGAAAATATCAAAGAGACAGTCTCTGCCATCTCCAGATGTTATTGTGAAATTCATGGAGCTGGAACAGAGTATCCGCATGGATTTGTTTATTGGTAGTGGCTGCTGTGAATGACAATAAACATTTTACAACCCAACCACACCCGTTAGGTTTAGTACCACCCTGTAAATCCCTTAAGAATGTCCTAGTAAGCAAGCAGATTTGAAAGTGGGATTAGGTGAGCTATCCTTGCCAGTGCTTTTTGTTATGCTACAACATAATATAATATGATACAATAGACCACAGCATTTCTTACCAAACGTTTCACTGCACAGCTTTACAACTGGGCAAAAATTCAGGATACTCTGCAATTTCTCTGCTATGTGGAGCTGGAAAGTCTTGTGATAGAAATTATCATTTCAAATTCCATGTTTTGCCGTTGCATAAAGTTGATTCTGGGCTTTGCAATCTTCAGATGAGCATGTGTTGATCATGCGCTTTCATTGGTATGGCACGGTTTAAAAAAACAGAAAAGAAAAAAAAAAAAAAAAAAGCCCTAAGCTACCATTTCTCTACAGCCCACAATCTAAAATGAGTTGATCCACCCTGCTGTTAGAAAGTAAAAAAATTAAATGCCACCCCTTCAAAAAGGGCATGGAATTTGGATTTTCTCTTCAACAATTTGCATGCTACAGCATTTGCATGTTAGAGTTGGCAGTATTCTAATTGCTGACAATTACACGAGCATTGACCAATCCATCAGATAATGGTAATATTTCAGCGCTTGCCTATTCAAATACCCCATGAAGGCCTTTTTAAACTGTAAAACTTGATACAAAACTTGTTAATGACAAATCTACTTTCAAATGCACAAACATGCCGTGTGTGAAAGCAACTTCTGAAAGGCATCTGTAAACTTTCTGATATGGAGCAATGGGTTTATAGTTTATAACGGGTTTCTTTTTTTATTATTAGTTTCTTCTTGCTTGTCTTTAAAAGCTACATTAAGTTTGTTAATCAGTCCCAATATTCTGTCATTTTGATTTAATTTTAAATTATTAAATGATATTTGGTCACAAATAACACCAATATTCAGGCATCCTGAGGATGTTCGTCGTCTCATTCAAGTTTATTTGCCCATTTTAAAAAAAAAAAAAAAGTAATAAAGAAAGAAATCTTCCTCAAACGCTACTTCCAAAGTAAACGTTTTGAAAGCATTGTGAAGAGGAATTAAAGTCAAGTCATGTTGACAAGATAACAGGAAACAAAGAAAAATCTCATAGATGATTATATTTCCCAATTACAGCTTCTGACATGCGATTACCTTGCTGGCTTGTGGTGTGTTAAGGATGTGTACAGTGCTGGGCTTGACCCCATTGGCTTTGGCTCTCTTGTAAAGGGCAAACCGGCTTTTCCTTCGCCCTCGGTCTCCATTAGGGAGTGAGCCATTGTACCTGTAAAAGAGGAGAACAGCCAAAATTATAGAACACAGATGGATCGATAGATCGTTATATAAAAAAACTAAAGTGATAAATCACTTTGGAGGGGCCCAACACAGAATATACAGAGATTTCAGACATTTAAGGGGCTTTCCTTGATCCTTTGGTGACGCCAGAGTATGCTTGACATTAAAGTTGGTATCTACTGAGTCAACAGTGCAGCTTCTGCTTAGCAAATCAACTAAAAACCTGTGCTATTGCTATAAATACAACTGGAAAAATAGTTTCAAATATCAACACTTTGACATGTACAATGACAACAGCGTGATTAGTCTGTGCTGGTACCTGCAGCGTACAATTAGACCTTTTAGTGCATCGCTTTATCAGCTGCTAAATTCAAATCTGCTTTTCCGCAAATGGGTGGCATTGGTCGTCACAGACCAAAACTCGATTAAATAATCTTTGCATTTGGTCAGAAACATTTAAATGCACATATTTACTAGCAAAACAAAGAATTTGTGGTTGGTAAAATTTTTTGAGAGAAAAAAAAAAAAAAAAACGCATCAACTGACACCAATCGAGGATCAAAACATGACCTCTCTGGACAGGAATTTAAAACATGGACCAATCGCTCGCTTAATTTTTTTAAATGTCTAAATCATCTGGTTTAATCCCGCCCCTTTACGCAGCACTGTATGACAGAATTTTGCGTTATAAATCCAGCAGCTCTAGTCTCTCCACTGAAATGAATGGGGCTGCATTGTGTCACATAAAAAAAAAAAAAACAGACATCCACCCATCCATATTACAGCATTTAAACATAATTATAACTTCAAAACTGAAAGGCCTTAACTCAACTCCAAAGACTCAAGGTACATAATTTATTCTCCCTCATGTGGTATTAAGCTTTTGAGTTTGTTTCTTTAATTGAACACAAAAGGCGATAGTTTGAAGAATGTTGCTTGTTGGTACCAATTGACTTCCATGGTTATATAAAAAAAATAAAAATAATAAAAAAAACACTATGGATATCTATACCAGCTACCAGCATTTCAAAATATCTTCTGTGTTCAACAGAAACTCAAATGCGTTTTCACTTTTGGGTGAACTATCCCTTTTAAGTCCAGTAATGGTGTGAATGGAAGAAAAGTATGTCTTTCTTTGGCATGCTTCTGAATCAGCAGAGGACCGAGTAGTTTACAGAAAACAAGTGTGAACACCCTTGCAGCATAATTGATTTCTACAGGAAGCACAAACTGAACAGGACTTAAATGGAGATGACCAAAAATCACATGCCGTTCTAACATCAGAGCTGCTATGGGTGAATTGGGTATTCACTCAATTGTCAGTAGTGCACGTTTATGAAAGTGTGTGTATATATATGGGTGTTTCGCAGTGATGGGTTGCAGCCGGAAGGGCATCTGCTGTGTAAAACATATGCTGGATAAGTTGGTGGTTCATTCAGCTGTAGCGACCCCTGATTAATAAAAGGGACTAAGCCGAAAAGCAAATGAATGAATGAATGAATATTATTTAAATGCATAGACAAAAAAAAGATCCATAAGAAAATGATTCCATAACTTGTGTAATAAAAAAAAAATGCCTGCAACAGGAAATCTGATTCTAAGTCACCAAACAATTCAGCATTGTACTCGCTCTACCCTTATCAAGCCAAGATACCAACAAAGTCTACAGATTCTACTGGTTAGGGGCGTAACACATCACGGTTGATCTGTGATTCGTACGGATCACAACCCATGGTTCGGAACACACATGACCAGCGGATTACTACATTTATTTTTTTTTACTTCTAAATTGATCCTACATTTTTTAATGACTGCAGAGAGATGGCTTCCTGTGTCATTCAAATTACATGTATGAAAGCATTTAGGCTTTCTTGTAAAATATAACGATGACAGAAGAAATTGTGATGGGTTATTCAGGATGTGGTGGGTTCCTTAGGATATTTAAGATGTTTTCTGTCGCTACTTGTTTAACCTGCATTAATGCATTCACTGTAAGCTGCACGATTAATTATTAAAAGATTGGGATCTCAACATCCACGCAACAAATTAGAAATGATGGTGATTTGCATACTTTTATTAATCCATCGAATCGCTGCATTCAAATCTGTGTTTGAAAAAAGCAAAAAAAAAAAAAAAAAAGATTCAGTCTTTATTTTTTTGAGTTATGAAGTTACAAACGGTCAAATGACACAGAAGTACTGGAATAACAGTTTATAGTTTAGATAAAAATCACTGATGTTCATGGTAAAAATTTAAAAATCACCATCATGTGCATTTAACTTGACGCTCAAAAATGAAAGTTGTAGGCAGCGATAACATTTAACCAATAGGTGGCGACAACCAGCCATCAAAAATATGCCACTGAATAATTCTTCAAAAATGACACATCTAGCAATAAAACATGAAGTTTTATGAGTGAATAACTGAATCCTTTATTGAAAATAAAATATAGGATGTACAAATTATAAATGTCAGATTTCTATAAACAATGATATTAATCAAAAAAGCCACACTCCTACTAAAAACATCCATCTCATTTATTAAATAAAGTGTGGTTATATTGAAATCAGGTGTGGTTGAAATAAAATATGAATAAAGCGTGTTGGTTTCAGTAAATCGGTGTAATATTCACAACTCATCAGTAAAGAGGAACCATGTTCTCAAGTTGACCAGCATGTGTAGTTCTCATGCAGTTACTTCCCTTGTACAGCTTCCTATGTGTTATGCAAGTTAAATAATAATCTAAAAAAGTAATTGTCACTTACTCTGAGAAAAGAAAAATGACACTGTACCTTAGATCAAACTTATTAAATCATTTAAATTAAGCCACTCATAAATAAAAGGAACTACAATGCTCAAGACGCGTCTCGAATTAAATCCTGTAAACACAAGCTCTTCATGTCTCCTCTAGTTATGAGCAGTCAGGCATTTGTTCTGCTCCATAAGCTTTTCCTGGAAGCCTCCTGGATCTTTCCTATGAGTACAGCATTATATACAGCATTCATGAGAACAAGGATTCAGAGTAAAATGCTAATCTACAATTGGCTACCAACAGCGTGCATGATGTCAGCACCAAAGAGAAGTCCAGACATCCTGTACTGTTGATGCTTATCACTAGACACTTACACAATTACAGAAAGCATCAAGGCATGATTGAGTCCACTGAATGTGTAATATCCTGTCTGCGGAGACGTCTTTAACGGGTCTGATTTTGAAGGTGATGCATCGGTTGCCACTTTTGATTCCACATTGCTGTCAGAGCAGAAAAGTCAATGACTGATTTAATTTTTAGTGAGAAATAGTCATTAAATACATGCTTGGTTGTGACTAAAGCTCATTTGAATTTGTTCTAGATCATTAGATATCACGGGGTCTTGAAAAACTGCCTGAAAGCGATTTCCTAAGAAAACGCCTTTATACGTGAATGCTACTAGCATAGACTGACTAGGAAACAAAAAGCAGGCATTTTAGCTTTCCCACAAAGTTAAGAAAAAATAAATAAAAAGGGTCAAATTCTTAATGTGCAGTGAAAAACAACATGTAACAGGTCATCCGATAGTAAAATAGTTAAATTAGCTTACTTTTTGATAGCGATAATTTCCCATTCCCTAGTAATTCCCAAAGTGGGGGTCATGGGGTTTTATCAAATAACGACACGGTGCTGTGGAATCGATCTGATTCTATTGCCGTGTTAAGCTATTGGTATTGTCATTATAAGGGTTGTGGGCTTAAAAGTTTGGGAATCCCTGCCCCAAGTCAGTGGTTGCAATTCCAGTCCTTGAAACCCACCACCATGCACATATTGCATGTCTTCCTTAATTAACACATCGGATTCAGATCATCAGCTCATTAACAGAGACCCATGAACTGATCCATGTCAAATAACAGACATAAAATGTGTAGGACAAGGGGATCCCAAGGACTTGGGAACCATTTCCCTAGGGTATCCTATCGCAACCAAACGGCAACCTCCCGCTCTCCCTCGTGAAGCAAATACGGAAGTAACAAACTGCAATTCATTGAAATTCTGCTAGTCCTGGCTCCATAATAGAGCAAATTTCTATTGACCCCACTGTTAAAATGGCAAACTTTACAGCAGAAAAAAGATGTTTACAGACTGGCTCAAAGAAAGATTTTGGTTTATATAGCTAATATTACCCCTCATGACAACTGTGAGGGTGAATTTTTTTATAAATCAGTTTCATTTATATTAAGTCTGCATAATTAAGGGCGTGGCCACTTGAGTGACAGCTAGGTCTTGCTGGTTACCGTCACTTCACCTCAGCTTATTCCAGCTGATTAGCCGCTGATCTCGGCATAGACATTGTATTTTCGTTTTGTTTTATGTGGCTTTACATAGTCAGTTGCTTTTTGGAATTATTTCCTACAATTATCAGATGATATGGCATGCTGTGTGCACTTAATTGTGCTCACAAACCATTCACGTGGCCTCCATTTCCAGGTGAGCGAAATTATATACCATATCTATAAATGTATTTGTTTTATTTAGGATTATTTATTATTTATAATTTTCTTTAGAGCTGTAATGCACTCTAGAATCTGACACATTGATTAGCTGTAGGCTATAAAACAGTCATGTGAAACGTTGTTATACAGTGTTATGCCTTGATTTCATAAATAGCCTTGCATTTACTAACACAGACTATATTTGAAGTGTTTGGAGATAATTCACATTTTCCCTTCTGTAGAAAAACGTCATAAGAACAATGTTTAGTGGCTCAATGTATTACAACAGTGTTTTTAAATGACTGAACACTTTATAGTACACAACCAAGCACATGTGCTCAGAACACAGACGAGTCGCAGGTAATGAAGTATTAAGCATTTCTCTCAAAGAAAAGCCCATCTAAGCAAAATGCTAGGAGACGTCTGTAGCTCCGCCTATTTGTCCTTATTTGGTTACTAGAGCTGTGAACCTACACTGGTCCCACGGTTCAGTTAAGATTATCATGCCATCGATTCGGTTCAATTCGATATCTTGGTGCATTGACTATGCTGTCCATACAGTTTTATATTTTCTTCATAGCACAACAATTCTTGTGTTAAAATGTATAAATATATTTATATTTATGTACTATTTGTAATACAATTTTGTCCTTTAATACAAACATTTAGATATACAAACTGTATCTTTAAGCAACATGAGCATTTATAGCAAATAATATAAGCAAATATAAATATCCCGCTCGCTTTCTGATCCTTGTCTACCAAGTTCTTTTACACCCCTTTGATTAGTCACATGCTCATTAGAAAGGCCTGCGATTGGCTCTTGCACGCTGCGCTCTTCTCAGATGAGTGACACTGATAAACGGCAGCTGCGATCACAGCCAATCCATGATAGACGCCTCTGCAGGCACGCGCTCGTGTCTGTCTCCAGAAGTATCACTGTAACAGCCGAGAGGAGAGGGAAAAGACACGCCAGCAGGTCAAACAGGCCACCATGAGAGAGAGAGAGAGAGAGAGAGAGAGAGAGAGAAAGAGAAAGAGAGAGAGAGAGAGAGAGAGAGAGAGAGAGAGAGAGAGAGAGAGAGAGAGAGAGAGAAAGAAATGGAGTTTACTTTCATTCTCTCAAATCGCAGTGAAATACAGGCTTCTGCTGTAAGTGTTAGTGAAAGACTCCAGAAAACACACATGCAGTAAAATTGTGCACAGTTTCTGCGTTTTTAAGTAGTTGGAGCGTTGTAAATACTCGTGCTCACCTCCCTCACCATAGTAACCTATAGCAACATGGCACATATGAGGTAAATGACATCACTACATAATAACCTGTTATGATTATTACTGAACCGCTACCGAATTGTTCGCGTCTGCATCGCGGTGCACCGGAAAAAACAATTAATTTTGACACCCCTATTGGTTACCCCCGGCTGGAGCGATGACGCGCGAACAAAAGGCTGCCGGTTGGCCATGCCCATTTGTAGCTTCTTTTGGGCTCTTCAGAAACCTATGGGTGACGTCACGGATACTATGTCCATGTCTTTTACAGTCCATGATCGTAACCTAGTTTGATTTAATGCCTCACCACAAAGCTGCGGTTTTGTGGGAAAGAGAGGTCCAACAAATTATTATTTGGCAGGTGGTCGTAAATCTAATATCAATATATTTGAATATTTTCAATGCTAAAAAAAAAAAAAAAAAAGTGTAGCAATTTACAAAATCATTGGGGTAGCGTGGTGGCGCAGTGGGTATCGCTGTCGCTTCACAGGAAGGACACTGGTTCGAGCCTAGGCTGGGTAAGTTGGCATTTCTGTGTCGAGTTTGCATGTTCTCCCTGTGTTCATGTGGGTTTCATTCGGGTGCTCTGGTTTCCCCCACAATCCAAACATGTGCGCTATAAGAGCATTGGGCAAGCTAAAATTGTCCGTAGTGTATGAGTGTGAATGAGTGCGTATGGGTGTTTCGCAGTGATGGGTTGCAGCTGGAAGGGCATCTGCTACGTAAAACATGCTGGATAAGATGGCAGTTCATTCCGCTGTGGCAACCCCTGATTAATAAAGGGACCAAGCCAAAGGAAAATGAATGAATGAATACAAATCATATCAACATTCTTGGGTTAACTGATTCAAGGAGGATCTCTGGAGAGCAAAAGCAAGAAAGGTAGAAGAAACCAGGCACAAATTGTGAGTCTGCATCATCTCACAGAGCGAGAGCAAACAATTCGCTCACAAGCGGTGCATATTTGAGGGAGCACAGAAAAATTTGTGCACAAACACAGAAACTGCAGCACCTGATTATACTGTGCTTATGACATTTATCAGTGAAATGGTCATCTTTTCAGGGGTTGAAAACTCCAGGCTAGTGTGGACGGAAGCCATAACTGTAGCAAAATGCATGTGCAAATGGGGTCTGAGGAATAGGATCACAAGAGTTTTGATAATTTGAGAAAATTTAATTTACTCATATGATATTTGTGTGTTCCACCAGAGATGTGGCTGTGATGTGTGATGGTACTTTCTTAGTAAGACTTTGCAGCATGTTATTGTGTGCAACACAAAGGTAGTGTCACATTATGAAAGTGAAGAGAAAGCAGTGTTTCCTTTAGGATTTTTTTCCAGCTGTGGCGGCAGGCTTTTTTTTTTTTTTTTTTTTTTTTTTTTTTTACACAGATCAGCCAACTATTTTAAAGACAAATATTACACGAAGTATCAAGTCGAGATCGCATTCATGTAATACGAGCATGCGAATCTCTTTGCTTGCGCACCGATTTCCTCTGTTCGTGCACAAAACGTCTTGCACGCCCTCAAATATACTCTGCTCAAGTGCAGATCTTTATGTGCGCTGTCAAATAAACACTGCTGAAGTGCAATTTAGTGCGTTTTTGTGTGTTTTGCGACAATAATGCATCCTGAAGTAAAGTGAAACGGCTATAAACTCCAGCAAGATAAAGTCATTGTATGCAGAGCCAAGGACCTTTATCAATAAAGTATACTTTTATGGAAACCGTGTTCATCTTAACTGAAAGCTACGCCATGTTTGCTGGCCTCACGCATCACACAGCTGTCAGTCAGTCAGTCAGCATGTCACCTTAAAGGGTTGAACAAATAGTGCACAGCACTACGGTAACAGAATTCTGTTTAATTCACTTACCTTTCAATATGTTTTGGTGCGATTATAACCCGCTATAAAAAAAACACGACTGAATGTTTTAAATGCGTTGTAATGTAGTCGTGGCGGGATGAATTTTGGTGTGGCGGCCCGCCACGGAAGAATGAATGTAGCGGAAACCTTGGAAAGGGTTTAGAATTATCTGAGAACAATGTGCACAAGCATCAATGCTCCTGCATTGATGCTTGTGCACATTGTTCTCAGATAATTGGAAAACGTCAGTCATTGCAGTACTTTAAAATATTACAAATATCACCAGAGGCTAAATAATTGGTCGACCACTGGTAAATAAATCAAATAAATTCTGTTACTTTATTTATTTTAGTTTCATTACTGAATAATGTGCAAATATTTCAATGTTTAAATGACTCGTGTACAATTTCTTACATTTTTAGTGGGTGTATTATATGAGACCTAATGTAACTAGAGTTGCAATCCATCACCATATCCTAACAACATGACAAGCAATTTAAAAGCTTGTACCAGACATGACAGAAACATTTAAATACCAGCCATTTACCTGCATAGAATAGCACACTGCACTCCCAATGAAATGGACAAGTTTACAATCCAATTAATAAAAATTAAACTTCATTAACATTCTTAAAAAGGAGGCCTACATGCAGACTGATTGACATTGAGTGATTGATATTGACGCTGAAACAGATGGACAAACTCTCCTTTTAAAGAGCCCCTATTATGCATTATAAAAGGTCAGATTTTGGTTTTGGGAGTCTCCAAAAAGAGGCTGATATGAGTGCAAGGTCAAAAAACACTTTCATTGTCTTATTTATATTTACCTAATTAACCCAACGACTCCCATATGATTCGTTCAGCGATTCATTTGTTCCCAAACCCTTCCTTAGCGTGAAGCTAATCTGCGCTGATTGGTCCGATAACCAAGTCTGTTGTGATTGGTCGACTGCAACCATGAGATGGAACGAAACGCCCACCATGGTTATGAAGTAGCCAGAGTATGTTAGAGCCCAATGCAAGAATGCAATAAAGCAATGCGGTTAACACCAGACTATTACTCTACCCTTAAAGGTGCAGTAGGTGACCTGCCAAAATGCTAACCGCTTGGCATATTATCTTTGGACTGCAGGGGAGGGACTGTGCATCAAAGCCACACCTCCTGAAATCGCAAATGCGCGCAGCGCAACATGAGAGCAGACAACCCACTAGTTCATGTCATTCACCAGTTAGAGATGTAGTTAGTGGTTGGCCGGCGGCGTGCAGGAATTACACTTTATATTCAGAGTAGCTGTGAACAATACTGTATAGGGAGCGCGTCACAGGCTGTCATCGATTAAAAATGACCCAATGTGATTAAAAAAGCAACTTCAGCTCAGTAAAGCAGGCTAGGCAGAATAATCTAAACTTGAGCAGCGTATATTTGAGGGTGTGCAAGAAGTTGTGCACAAACAGAGGAAATCGGCGCACAAGCAAAGAGATTCGCATGCTCGTGTAACAAATGCGATCTCGACTTGTAATACTGCGCTCACGACATTGGTCATTGAAATAACGCCACAGGTAGTTGGTAGATCTGTGTAAAAGACCCAACAGAGTCTGCCGCCACAGCTGGAAAAAATCCTCAAGGAAACACTGCCCCCAAGTAATAACAACAACACACATTCAGCATTAATCCACACAGTGACAAAATTTTAACTATTTTGATAATTGACCGCGCCGCATGCGTGTAGAACAGCTGATGGTGGCCAACAACAAACAGCAGGAGATCACAAGCTCAGAAATGCACTTAATTTGGTAAAGGAAGAATCACGCCTCACATTTTCAACGCAATGTGAATAGCCCCATAAAGATTTAACCTGAGAGATACAGTACAAGCACTGATCTATAATAGATAAGTGATTACAAGCCGCACTGAGCGATTACAACTTATAACACACAATTAAAAATATTTTGCAAAGCACAGAAAAAGAGGCAACAATTTTAATTACACTTACATGTTATGATGTGGAGGAAGAAGAAACTGGTTTACATGAACTGTCAAAGTCTGACAAAGTCCCTGTCAAAGTCTGACAATGTACCATACATAATAATCTTTGATGCTCCTTACTTTAATAACAAATGGCTAGCAAATCCCACGTTGCAGCGTAGGTTATTGTATCAATCATCAGTAAAACATCAGGAACAAACACAGCACTAGGTTAGCTATACTGTGGTATTGTTGTGAAAATTAACATTACCCTTGATTCCCCACAGTCAAATCTCCATCTGTCAGTGATTGTCATCTTTGCATCATGACCAGTCACATGATCCCTTGCTCTCTGCAAGTGTTTGAGGGGAAAGGAGCGTTCATGTTTTACCGGATCCAGCACTTTATATTTGGCGATATCATTTACAAAAACCCATAATAGAGGCTCTTTAACGAAGAAAACATAGCTCATGTTGTTAGGACATGGTGTACACTTTAAAAGGTTAAGAAATGATAAGTTTTCACCTCCTATATTCTCAAAAACGCATAAATCTGCAGATTATTTTACTAAATTTTGCACAAACATAGCAAACCCAAGCAGATTCTGTCCCAATATATAAAATATCTCTGGTAAAAAGACTGAATCCAGGCGACGCGGTGGCACAGTAGGTAGTGCAGTCACCTCACAGCAAGAAGGCTGCTGGTTCGAGCCTAGGCTGGGTCAGTTGACGTTTCTGTGGAGAGTTTGCATGTTCTCCCTGCGTTCGCATGGGTTTCCTCCGAGTGCTTCGGTTTCCCCACAATTCCAAAGACATGTGGTACAGGTGATTTGGGTAAGCTAAATTGTCCGTAGTGTATGAGTGTGAATGGGTGTGTATGGATGTTTCCCAGAGATGGGTTGCAGCTGCAAGGGCATCCGCTGAGTAAAACATATGCTGGATAAGTTGGCGGTTCAGTCTGCTGTGGTGACCCCGGATTAATAAAAGGGACTAAGCCGAAAAGAAAATGAATGAATGAAAAAGACTGAATCCATCCTGAAAATTCAGCTGTCATTACATAAAAATCACCCTTTAACATAATTTCTTTGATATATTTTCACAATATTACTACATTTAATGCAGATCAAATTGATTCAGTCTAGATTTGCATAAAAGACGCATCGCAAACACAAAACATTTAGAGGCAGATGCCTATAGTACATCGTAGATCTATTAGGCTGATCATGTCTCCCTTCAGGAGGTCAGAGTTTGAAGGATGATCAGTAAGGTGGATTGTAAGGCCATCTCAGTGAGTTGGCAGAAACTTTAGAGTCAGCAAGACCCATCTCCCCGCAGCCATCAGTCACAGAGGAAAGACACCACCACAAAAGGTGCATTTTAGAGGGCTGTAGTGTCCCACAAAGCCTTATCAAAAAGCTCAGTCAGTCTAATGAAAACAATGAACAGAGAGAGGAGAACTGGAGGCTCAGATCTGCCAGTGCCCAGATCAATAATACCCTCTTTCAGTCTCTGCTCTCTGTGTGCCAGCAGCCAATGCCAGGCTGCCCTACTGAATCAGGCCAGCAGAAAGTTGTTACCGGGATATGCGTTTTAGGGAATAGGTGCTACAGTAGCTCTAGTGGCTCATACACGCAAAGTTTGAAATAATCTATGAATCAAACATTCCAAGAATAACAAACGCATTTCCATGTCAACTGATTACGCATCACAAATAAAAGATACAAACTTCTATGTAACAACTTTTAGAGCTGCATGTGATTAAGTCATATGACAACTTTGTTCTGTATTGTGAAACTATGATGAATTCATGTGGCAAACTCCTTGAATCTGAGACTTATGACAAATATACTGTGAAAGCAGCCTTAATAAAGAATTATGTAATAAAGACTTTCTACATCTAAATAAAAAAAAAATGTAAAAAAATAAATAAAAAATAAATAACTAAAAATAAATATTTTAAAAAATTAATAAACAAAAATAAAATCTGCGTCTCCCCTGCCATTATATTAGGGGGCCGCCCCGCCCTCCCAACCGCTGTACACGCCCTCCTTGAAGTCACGTTAATTGTATTATCTATATAGTTCCATATCACAACTTTTTTTAATAAACAAGCTAAACAGCCATATGTTATATCTAATTTACACGACAGCATGTCATTTCTGTTCTGAGCTCGCATCACAGCAGCTAAAATATATACAAATGCAGACATCCCAAGTCTCTGTCTCCGGGAAGTTCCAGGAGTCTCCAGCAAATGCATAGAGACACCCAGATGCCTGCAATCAAATGATAATCTTCCGGAAATCGCGCATCTCCCGCCCGATTCTCAAATACGTCCCGCATCCCTCCCCGCTCTTTAGATACATCGTGCACATTCCATGCTGTGATGAGAGCGGTGCTATCTCCTCTATCTAGTGTCTTATGGGGCCAGACGGAATCTGCGGACTTTTTTTTTGCAATTTCTGCTGAGAATTTTGGTAAAAATCTGCGGATATCTGCGGAATTATTTTGGGAGTCTCATAACTAAAAACTTAATATGTGAAATATGTGTAATTTAAAAACTGAATAAATTCAGATTTACACACATTTACTCAAGTAAATAAACAGAATTAATGATGGGCTAAAAATCTGCGGAATTCTGCGGAAAATCTGCAGAATTCTGCGCGCGCAGATTCCGTGTGGGCCTACTTATGACCTCTCCTGGAAGCTTTGTGTGTCTTCCGCAAACTCATACCGGCTCCGTGTTCCCCCAAAATGAATTAAAATACCCGGGAATCATGGCGACGACACTGAATGAGCAAAAGAACAGATCGTGAGAGGAGCAATGATGGTCTAAGGATTACATTTGTTAGGTTAAATTAATAGAGCAGTAAAGAGATCGCGAGTGCAAATCCCTCTACTGTATCTCTCTCATTGAGTGACCTGCTGTCAATAGTTGGAGACAAGCAAAATATTTGAATGGTCCTGCATGTATTTAGGCCTTTTTACATATAACAACTAAAAGTTCTGTGTTTTGACAACATTGCAAGTCCACTAAAAGCTGGCTGGAATTATTAGATAACTTTTTAACATAATTATTTAATATAACTTCTTGTAATACACTCATTGCTTTAAGAAGTAGTTTATGGGTCTATTACCTTTTAGTAAACAAGTATTGATTTATAGGTGTGCATTTTAACTAATTTTCATCTATCATCATTTGCAATGTTTCCAAATTGCATTGTTTGTAATTTTTCTGTGGCGGTTCATTCTGCTTCGGTGACCCCTGATAAATAAGGCACTAAGCTGAAGTAAAATGAATGGATGAATTATTTTCTGCAAAGCTGCTTCTGACCATGACATGTTCACATCTAAATTTTTATAAGAGACATGTTTAATAAATGGGCCAGACATTTCTGACTTTCCATACCAAGAGACTCAGGAAATGTTCTTCCAGAAGCCCATAAAGATACATTGTATCAAAAGCTGCACAGTTTGTGAATAAAATAAAAAAAAGATGTAAAATAAATGTTAATTTATAATTTATAAACAGTTGTATAGTTCAAATAGTTGCTCAGTTATTTACTGCCGTCATTAAAAGACCATGACTCCTTGCGTCAGTGTGAGTCTAAACAGCCACGCTGCATCGTGCTGCAGCCCCAATCCACCCCACAAAACTGTAAACTAGAGGTGTGAACCTACACTGGTCTCACGGTTTGGTTACGATTTTACATGCCATCGATTCGGTTCAATTCGATATCTCGGTGCATTGTTGATGCTTTCCATACACAGTTTTATATTTTCTTGTATTACTTGCAGCAATTCTTGTATTAAAATGTATAAATATATTTATATACTATTTGTAATACAATTTTGTCATTTAATACAAACAGTCAGATATATGAACTGTGCCTTTAAACAAAACGAGCATTTATAGCAAATAATATAAACAAATATGAATTTCCTGCTCGCATTCTGAGCCTGGTCTACGAAGTTCTCTTACACCCCTATGATTGGTCACACGCTCAACAGAAAGGGCTGCGATTTGCTCTTGCGCACTGCGGTCTTCACAGATGAGAGAGACTGATAAACTGCAGCGGCGATCACAGCTGATCCATGATAGACGTGATGTAGAAAACTCTGCATCAGGAAGTATCGCTGTAAAACAGCCGAAAAGAGAGGAAGAGTCACACCAGCAGGTCAAATGGGCCACAATGAGAGAGAGCGAGAGAGAGAGAGAAATGGAGTTTACTTTCATTCTGTCAATCGCAGTGAAATAGGGGTTTCTGCTGTAAGTGTCAGTGAAAGACTGTCCAGCAAACACACACGCAGTGAAATTGTGCAGTTTCTGCGTTAAGTAGTTGGAGCGTTGTAAATACTCACGCTCGCCTCCCTTGCCATAGTAAGCTACGGCGACAGCGCATATGAGATTGACGTCATAATAACCGGTTATGATTATTACTGAACCGATACAGAATTGTCCACGTCTGCATCGCGGTGCACCGAAGAAACAATTAATTTTGACACCCCTACTGTAAACCAAGGGGAAACACTGAAAACAAAATTAACAAATATAAAAAACAAATAAATATTTTTTAAAAAAAAAATTAATGAATCAAAATAAATAAATAAATATAAAAATAAATAATTAAATAAATCAGTCTATAAAAGAAAATAGATAGTCTTCTCAAAAATAATTTTACCCAAACAATGTATGGTCAAATCATAATTACGAAACATAATTATGGGCTCTATTTAAATATAACTCACAATGAATATCATTTCTCAGTCATTCATTCATTTATTCATTTTCTTTTTGGCTTAGTCCCTCGATCAATCCGGGGTCGCCACAGCACGTTTTTACGCAGCGGATGCCCTTCCAGCCGCAACCCATCTCTGGGAAACATTTCTCAGTCATATTTGAACTAATAAATATGAAACTGCATACAAAAACTAAACCTGCTCTGGCACCTTTAGGAGTAGCCATTAAATCTTAAAGAAACTTTATTTGGTTTACAAAAAAGTTTAATGTAATGTCGAACGGTTTTAAAGCAGATACATTTTTAAAAAGCTGCTACGAGGAGGACTGCAGGCACCAGAGGGATGTGAAATTAGACAACACTTATGTTACGAAATAAAGCATGAAACAGTCTTCACATAATGTTAACCACAGCTCTTCTTAATTTACTCAAACCATAAACCACTATTCTAAAAAATCCCATAGAAAAAAAAAATTATAATTCCTGAGGGAACCCAGGATGCCTGAAGCCACATTGGCCTACAAATTGACGTTAAATTGGAGAATGAAACAAAGTGCTCTTAGACAAGCTGCTCCAACAAAAACATGTGAAGCCTGGGATACAGACACATGGGTCATAAGCACATGTCGTCACACTGCTATATTAAGCCTGTAACTCATTATATACTATATAATATTATTATTTTAGTACAATAGAAGTTTTTAAAAGCCTTGATAGATGAGAAATACATTTTATAATCAATTTTTTTGCCCAATGTTATGATGAGAACATTGAGCACTCTCTCAAGAAATGTTCAGAGGTAAAAACTGAGCAAATAATAAAAAAGGACCTGCACCAAATACACAAATGTTTAGGCGTTACTAGGCCTGCACGATATTGCAAAACTTTAACATTGCAGTATTTTTTTCTCTCTGCGATATAAATACAATTTAACCAGATGACTTAAATGGCTCTATTTCCCCAAGACATTACTTTAGATTGATTGGGATGTTTTTTTAGGGGAGTGAATATAAACACATTTCAATTTAATTTATTATATACATATAATAAACGAAGTACAGTCCTAAATAAACACAATGGGGCAAATATTGGAGTGAAATAAACAGTGCTGCTTGGTTTTCTAGAGTGAGTAACCGTATTCAGGTACAGAAATGCAATAATCAAATGTAAAATAACATTGCATAGTCTTGATCATATAAATAATTCAAGCAAATTAATCTTTATTAAACTTCTTTATGCACTACACTGTAAAACCCAATAAGTTAAGGTAACTCAAACCATTTGAGGAAACCAATTGCAACAAACCATTTAAGTTCAGAAACTAATCCTATTAAGTACTGTGAACTTAATCCATTTGAGTAAACGAAGCATACTGAGCACTGTAAAACCCAACAAATGAGTACTGTAAAACCCAGTAAGTTAAGGCAGCTCAAACCGTTTGAGGAAACTGATTACAACAAACCATTTGAGTTAAACTAATCTATATGCATACTGTGAACTTACTCCATTTAATTTAAAGTAATAAGGCATTTAACTCATTACCTTCAACACGGAGTTTAAAACTTTTTTCAAATGAGTAGAATTAACTTAAGGTAAATTGAGTTAACTACACTCATTTCATTTGACAAATTTGAATGTTGGGTTTTACAGTGTATTAAAATGATTTAAACTCTCTAAAAATGCTCACGGTCACAGGCCTTAAAAACACATACAGATAATAAACTTTCACTCTATTATGGTTAAATTCTGCAGTGTCTCCACAAATCTCATGTGTTTTGACCTGTGGTTTTTGGTCAACTATAATTTCAACTCAGCATTGCCCATCTTGCGATGTGACTATTGCAGATGCACACATTACGATATCAATGATCAAACGATATATTGTGCAGCTCTAGTTGTTACATTTACCAATAACGTCTTACTAAAATGATACTTAAAATACAGTTTTGTGATTAAAGGTCTCAAGTATTCATTGTGGGAACAAAACAATGCAACAAAACAGCAGGGTTTCTGCAGGTTTCCTTTTCAAGTGGAGTGAATTTAATAAACAATTTGAAAGAAACAAAAAAAGGTCATAAACAGGGCCAGACAGACTCAAGAGACAGACTATTGTGCCATTTCTGCACAGAATATATTTTATATATCAGGTTTTAAGGCCGACATCATATGATAAAACTGTGCACTCAAGATGGACGGACTAAAAATAAATAAATAACACACACCTCCATTAGAGGGCCAAAATGAACAAACTACCCACAAGCATACAAGTAAAGATTGAATGACAGGCTTAATCTATGAAAAATCTGCTGACTTCTGCGGGTACAGATTCCATGTGTGCCTAGTCTTAAATTGTACATTTAAGACAACACAAAATAAAAGTAAATAAGCAGCACCTAGAAGTCTGAAATGACAACTTTGTCCTGATCTGCACTACCTTTTCCAAATTATAAAAAAAAACAACAATAATAATAATACATAACTTTTAATAGAAAACATGCATAATAATAACCTTCTCAAATACCTTCTGATCACTGTTGTTATGTTAAGTATTTTGTGTTGATCAAGTCTTGTTAAACGAGATGTAATTTGTCCAGATAAATTTTTCTAATAATAATAATAAAAAAAAAAGTTGGCATCTCAGGTTAATGTATCATGATTTTCAAATGTTTAGAGACATGCATATTAGACATGGGACGATAATGTTTACTGTTTTCACAATGTTTCAATTTTTACAGCGGTTTGGAAAAGTCAAGGTTTTAATACAGCTAAAATGTTCTGTTATGGCCCATTTCCACTGAGTGGTACAGTACGGTACGGTACATGTCACCTTTATCAGGCTTGTGTTTCCACTGCCAAAAGGGGGCGTGGTGGGCATGGTGTACAACAAAGTTTGTCGACGTCATTCTCACTCCAGGAAATGTCAAAGTAAAGCTGAATGGGGTCATTCATATATTATATGAGAAGCACTTCTCAAAAAACAGATACTTTATACACAAGTACTTGTGTATACAGTGTATAAATGTTCATGACTAACCTTTCTATGAATATAATTTGATTATAAATGCAGATCAATGACAAAAGTAGCCTACTGTAATGTCTGCAATTAACGTTATAAATGCAACATATATGAACACATACAGCCTGATACAGTCTCCGATATGTCATCAATTACAGATAAGGTCTAAATATGTGCTGTATTTAGTTTATTTGGCTTCAAAAACGTGTAACATATAGCCCACTGTCAGTGCAAACCTCTCATCTGTATCTTTAATCTTCACCAGCACAAGTAACCTCTGTTAGAATGTAATTCCGTCATTCGGAGTTAATAATAGCCTTTTGGTACCCTTTTGCCGTGCTATATACCTTTTGCAAAAGGTACCCAAAAAGTGGTACGATACAGTTCGCTTTTAGGTACCTTTTGACACTGGAAACAGCTATAAAAGCATACGGAACCGTACCACTCAGTGGAAACAGGCCATTATACCGTTCCTAAGGTATAAATTTGTTTGTTTTTGTTTTTTTTATGTATTTTTATCTGTTGTAAAGAAATCTGTGTTTTGAAACTAATGAAGCGAGCAGAAGTCAATGATTTTAGAGCAGTGACCACAATACTGTGATACCGTGGTATTTTTATGCAAGGTTATCATACAATCAGAAACTTATAGACCCTTTTGAGGAATGTAAACAAAAACCGTGGTCCCAAGGTATTTCCCGTTTTACATTTTTAATTTCTAAAGCTTCTAAGAATCCAAAAAGAGCCACATATTGATAATGTTATGGTAGCTATTTTAACATTAAGTTATGATTGAATTGCCTATTGTTACAGTTACGAAACAGTTAGAAAACAAGCAGGAAATGTTCACGAGCCAATGACATGACCATATTGAAATGGTCTATACCGGCCCATGCCTAATCTATATACTGTCACATATACAAAACAAAAACACTAAGGTGTATATTTTGGAGAGACGGGAGTTGGGCATGTTGGTTTTGCTTTTGTAACGGATGCAACTTTTAAAAGCAAGACATCAAAAAAAAAATTGATTGATTTGTTGTAGGGTAAGATCTTTAAGAGCTGCAGACATGTTTAAAGAGATTGTTCACCATAGGCATGGAACGATAACGGTTTTCAAGGTATACCGCGGTTAGGAAAAAGGTTTTAAAGGCTTTAAAACGGCCAAAATTTTCTCTAATACCGTTCCTAAGGTGTGTGTAGCAGAACCTACAGAGTATCTCCAGCAGAAAAGATCTCCAAAGATGCTATTTAAATGGTAAAGAAATCTGTGTTTTTTTAAACAAATGAAGACAGCAGAAGTCAATGATGCATTTGAATTATTTAGCCTGACGTTTCCTTCTCCAAAATACTTTGAATGTTTCTCAAAATAAAATATATTGTGTTCAAAGGGGAAAAAAGTTGTTGTTTTTTACCCAGACATTTAAAAAGAAAAAATATTTAACTTTTGTTTCTACTATTTACGTCAATGGCTATTTTTTCAACATTCTTCAGAACATCTTGTTTTGTGTTCAACAGAAAAAAGGGAAAATAAATAAATAAAAGTCTAAACCATTACTAAAACCATTTTAGTAAAAGTAAATGGTGAAAATTTCCATTTATGGGTGAACTGTCCCCTTAAGATTGGTGTTTTTCAAAAGTCTGATATATCAGATAAAAATAAATGCATCAAAAAAACATACATTGCTTCAGTCTGTGTTCGTCTTAGCAACAATAATGTTGTTAGTAGTTTAAGTTGTTCTAACAATTAATTGATAAAAATGCAGGATTTCACAGCAGATTAACATGTAAAACAATATGGAGGTGTGCAGTTTTAGACAGGTGCAGACCCATTCGATTTTGTTGTTGGGCCTTTTATTTGCTAAAAAAGTATAAGGTGTCAATCAGATGACAGAAGACCTATAGTTTGCACAACAGGTTTTTCAGCAGTTTTGGTCATGTTGATCACTTAAACCTGCATTCATTTGCAGGTCAAGTTACAATACAGCAGGCTTTCCTGCATTACCTTCTATTACAAAAACTTTGGGCCGAGTTTGAATGTTGATTGTAATGCCTTAAAACAAATAGTTTAAGGTTTGGGGTTATGCAATTTTGAGATTGTCTTAATTACACACATCCAGACCAGAACCTAACAAACTAATGAAGCAGTTCTCAGGGAATGGGCTGGAAAGCTCTGTTCTAGATCACTGAACAGCACTGTGATTTACAACCAGCAGTGCGAGGAGGGGGCATTGTGTAAAAAAAAAAAAAAAAAAAGAGAGAGAGAGAGAGAGAGAGAGAGAGAGAGACTCTTTGCTCAGTCACAGAAAAGGAGGGGGACAAATAACTTTAGTGGGCTGCTTCCGAATTCCTCCACCGCCCTTCATCTCGTTATGGCTTCCCGTACAGATGATGATGATGATGAACGAGCCCGATGAGGAGGTCCCATCACGATCCCAACACCAGGGCCAAAATACGGGGTCTGAGGATTAAACCAAGTCACAGCTACACCATCCACCCCCACGCTGGAGTAAAACAGGCGTCGCGTTAAATAAACGCCTTTCTGTGTCATCTGCAAATCTCCTTAGCTGCGTATTTTTGTGCATATAAATACGAGTGGTGTGTGTATTTCACAGGCAATCATAAGCTCAGAGAAAGCGCTCGCTAAAGCGCACGTGTTTCATTTGTGCAGTAACGTGAGCGCGTGAATTTTAAGAGCTGGGAGGTCTCGCGCACTGCACACCAATATCAAGTGTGTAAACAAACTATTTCCGTACTCTCCAAAAACGCGGTTTTCAGTTGAACAGCAGCTCAAAAATACGCCCGAGAGTTGCTGAAGCACCCTGCTGTGAGAGTATTAGAAGCACGTGAACTCAGCAAACAAGCAGGTAATACAAGTAAAGTCGGGCGAACTCGTCAACATTAGATAAACATGATGAAAAATAGCTGCGTGTATGTGGGACTCACCCTAAAACCACCAGTTCGCCGTACTTTACTGGCTCTTTGGTGGGCGCACAGTGCTCCTCTTGACCCGGTGAAAACATGAGGCTTTTCGGACAACACGGCGCCTCTCCCTCTCAATTACACGATCAATCCAGCGACGAAAAGGGAAAGACTTCAAAGGACGTTCTTAACTGCCATGTTACCCGTTGTACCTGCGCCCAGTCTTGCGTTGTACTTTTCTGGAAATAATTAAAATCAGCAAAATAACATATCCGACAGATAATACAAAATTAAAGCCTTGAGTCTCGGAGACATTTCATTATAGGAAGAGCGAATAACTTAATGCTTCCATCCGCTGTAAGAAAAACAGTACTAGTAGGGGGTGGACCGTACCATTCACTTATAACGACTTTACAAGGGGTGGCGTACTAGGAAACTTTTTTTTAATATTATAGTGAATATTCTCATACCCTTTATCAGCGGGCTATGCATGCTTAGAAACCTTTTATAATTGTGTTTCCTCTTCGTTAATGATAACGGAAAACATTATGCTAAGACATTTCATCGATCGTTTGAAAACAACGCACCCCCTTTAACGGCACAGTCCAACTCAACGGCGGTCTGAGGCGGCACCTTCAATTATGTAAACAAAGCCTGGAACTTCGACATATTTAAAGAGATATCATTAGGTTATGAAGGTCATTTTTACTATCCTAATTTGAATACATATTACATATTGGGTAAATAATACAAACATTAATATATATTTTTTCCTTAATAATAAAAATTAGGGAAAAAATCTTTTTTTTTTTATATACAGTAATAATTAAATACAACACATTTTTCTTTAAATGGATTATAAAATTATACCGTTTTCTTGTTATATACTTTATTGTCCCCTAAGCAGCTTTGTTTTTAAAATCAAAGGTAGTATTTCAGCATAGCCTGATACATAAATTAATTTTCCTTTGGCTTAGTTTCTATTTCAGAGTCGCCACAGCAAAATGAACCACTAACTATTCCAGCATATGTTTTACGCAGCGGATGTCCTTCAAGCCACAACCCAGTATTGGGAAACAAACATCCATACACACTCATTTACACATACATTCGTATGCTACGGACAATTTAGTTTATTCAGTTCACCTATTGGCGGCCCAGTGGGTAGTGCTGTCGCCTCACAGCAAGGTGGTCGCTGGTTCGACGCTCGGCTGGGTCAGTTGGCATTTCTGTGTGGAGTTTGTATGTCCGTGCTGCCCTAGCCTGAAAAAAAAAAAAGATTAAAAAGCAGTTTTAACAGAAACATATAGACAAAGTCATCACTAACTAGTGGTCAACAGTCTGACACTGGAATAAAAGTTTTTGAACCTGAGCCGCTTGCATCAGTATCACCTGCCAGAGGGTAAAGAGATCATCATAACATGGGTAGAGTACATGGAATGGGATTCTGTTTGAGTCATTCAGAGTCATTGCTCATACAGAGTCTGGGTGCTGGTATGGTCTTTTAGACCTAGTTTTATAGCAGTTTGGTTAATATACAAAAGTTTCAACTTCGAATTTTTACAGAAAGAATGATAAAACAAATATGGACTGATAAAAAAAAGATACATAATTTTCTTATTAACTCAATAGAAATACAATTTGCGTAAAATATAAAGCCTTTTGGTGGAGTTTTTCGCAGACCCAATTAACATGAGTGTCACATGTAGGATTTATCTATGATGAATAAAGGGACAAAGCCAAAGGAAAAAGAATGAATGAATAATCACGCATTCTTCATTTTTTGTGGTTTTAGTGACATTTTCTAGCTTTTACATGATGTTCTAAGTAAAAGAGCAGATTATTGTGTGTGCACAACTACACTTATTAAGTTTACTATGTTCTGAGAGCTGAGGTGCTTATTTTTTATTTTCCTCATACAAATCGAAGTAGGTGTGTAAAGGTCTCTTTACACTCTCACCCACACACTCACAAAACATACGAAGCATAACGAAAACGAAAACATAATGAAAGGGTAGTAAATTTTCCCAAAAGTGTTTCGTTGAGTTTTTGAAATCTTTCAAAGCATTTTCACAAAATATATATGTCAAAATAAGCCTTGTCGTCAAAAATCATGCCTTTTGCTGAAACAGAGAAAGTTATGGCCAAATTAAGACTCAAAATCACCAGAGTGGATGAAAACATCCCCAACCGCAAACAATGGTTAACCACGACCTCTTACCAAAAATCCCGCCCCCTTCTCAATATTTCACTTCATTTGGAAGTACATCAACATACTGAAATAAAAGCCTCAGCAACTTCCGCTTCATGAAGACTTTAAATAGAAAACACCCATAAATCACAAAATATGACAAAAAAAAATCATACAATGAAGGATTTCTGAAGTCTAGATAAAACATTTTTAACTATCCCATTATTTTCAGCAATCTTGACATTTATATGTATACAGGGTGTCCGAGGGGTCTTGAAAAGTATTAAAAGTTGATAAATCAATTATGAAAAAATGAAAGCCCTTAAAAAGTTTTAAAAAGTCTTAATCACGTTTTTACGAGGTTTTATATTTTTGTTCAAGCATTGTCCAAAGTGTTTGACTCCAAAAAACATAAATATATTTATTTTCCTCCTAATATTAACCGCAAATTGGGAAAATGCAAGTTTGCGTACTCCTGTTTGGAAAAAGACGAGTGTAAACAGTGGCTGAAGCCATGTCGCTGAAAACAACTGCGTGATTTATTCTTTCAAGCTTTGTTTCTTCTGAGCTTATCTGAGTTCTGTTGCATTGTTGAGCTTGATTGATTTATACACTACAACTGTTTATTAACAACTGTTAAAGGTTTGATACTGATTAGAACTTGAAGTGGCGATGAGGTCTTAAAATATTCTGAGAAGGTCTGTAAAAAGTATTGAAATTACCTTTAGGATTCCTGCATATACCCTGGTATATTTTTTAACAAAATGTTATGTTATAGGAACACCGGAAGCTGGTTTCCTTCAGAAATAAATGAATTGTCCTTTAATAGTATTGTACTTTGGAAAGCCCCATGTGTTGTGCTCATACTATGTAAACTAGGCCTGAGAATATAAACTGTTGATCTACTGTGCTGTAAACCATCAGCGTGTTAAAATGCCGTCAATTCCAACACCGACATCATGCTGTTCCAACAGCTCAGTACACATGAATGAGCCATTTGCTAGGAGTCTGCCTGTCATCCATACGTGTCTCCACACACACATCCCATCACGGATTATTTTATATTATTTTATATTATTATGATTATATTATAAACCTAGAAACGTGCTTAGACAAAAGTATTCATCAAAACGATGAACAATTTGACTGATTTCTACATTTCTATTACTCTCCTTTGTGCACCAAGCAAGAGATGAGAGTGTGTAAATGATGACAGATTACTTGTTTGTATCTTTGTCAGGATGGAAAAAAATGTCTTGCTGTTCATCCTTCTTTAATTAAATATGTTCTCATTCAAGTAGATGAGTTTTTGTGGATAATCAAGAGCTAAAATAGAGTGTTGTTAATATTGATCACAGGTGGTGGAGCTCCCACTTGTGTGCTTTCAGCCAAAAGCTCCTGATCAGCCGTTAAACTCTCCCACTCGTCCATGTACTTTGACGGCTTTTCAGTCATTCGCACGTTCCTGCTGAATGTGTTACCTCCATACTCTTTTAAAGTCTTGTAATTAGCCCACACTGTCACCGCAGTCTATCCAGCGGGTGTTTTGTCTCCATCCTCCTTCAAAAAAAAAATCATCATCACAAATAACAGTTGTGTATTACCTTAACAAAAGCTGCAAATAATTTATTTACCTTGCAATCATTGTGCGGGCAGATTTCACTAAAAAAGTATTCAAAAGGAAAAGAAAAGGACAGAAAATGAAACGCTGAATAAAAAACAAACTCCAATTTGCTTAAATAAATGAAGCCTACTTCAATAAATATATCACACTGATAGTTTAGCCAAAGATCACTATTATTCACTATTTACTCACACTTGTGTGGTTATGAATCTTTAGGTGTTTTTTTTTATTCTGTTAAACAAAATATTAGACTTCTGCATTACAAATTTTTACCTCACATTAATAATTAATCAGATTTTCCCTTAAGAGGCTTTTAAAATACATGAGATTTAGTTTAAGAGAATTTTAATTAAACATCTGTTTGGAACATCCCAGTTCTGGTCATTACCGCAACGATAATCTGTTAGTTGCACGTTAGGCAGCAAGTTGTCAAAATATGCTTGTATTGTGCTTACATTAATGCCTAATCTCAGTAAACTAACATAAAACATTTGGTTTGGTACATTGATGAATAATAAAATGATGTCTCACAAATATTTCCTTTTTGCGGACATGACCTTATAGGCAGGTTTTTTTTATTTTATGAAATGCAGCAATGCTGCGATGGGGCTGGGGGGGGGAGGGGTAGGATTTCCTTCATACTAGTTTCTTACTCATATTTCTAAAAAAAAGACTTGATTGCTGATTGTTCAAACTACTTATTTAGAATGGGTTGAAACTACACAATTCTTAAGGTTTTTTTGGGGACAACCTAACTGTTATATGTTCGATCCACTTAAATTTGTAAAAACGATTAAGCTAACCTAATCGATTTGTGTTGGGACAACATGAAGGAATTGTGTGGAGCCCAGCATTTTTTACAATATAGTCAAGGATACCAATAATTTTGACCACAACGGTCAATATGGAAAAAAAATCTATACATTATCAATGGCCTATTATAAAAAGGGCATTTCCGTATGTGCTATCATAATTCACAAATTTGTCAAAACAAACACAATAAAAATATATAAATATATATTAGAAATTGTGGCTCTAGAACAAGTTGATTCGCCAGAATTACAGTCTATCCCAAAACACACACACATGCCCAGATCAAAGGTTGCTCACTCATTCCTTCTTGATGGATAGCAGATGCAAAAAAGCTGCTGTTCCTGAAAGGCTGGTGTCTGCTTTAGATTGTTGTTTATGAGTGTATAACTGTATGTACAAAGGAGAAATTATAGTATGACGCATGACCAGAGAGACCGAATGATTGCGCAACTAAAGAGCTGAGCTGAAATAACTTTTTTATATATATGTTAAAGGGCACCAATGATGAAAATCAACTTTTGAAAGCTGTTTGAACAGAAGTTTGTGTAGGCATAGGGTGTGCACAGTCATATTGTAGTGATATAAACACAATAAATCTTTTTTTTAATTTTCTGACATTAAAGTTGGATCCAAATCCCTGCAATTTTGAGGCCAACCGCATTGTGATGTAGAAGTGTGGTTTTCTCCGCCCACCGAATTGATTGCCAGGAGCTGAGCATATTAACATGTCTCCGTAATGCACATATACACATCCACAGAACAGGATTTGCAAAGAAACTGGGATTAAAAGATCTGTTCCAACTCTCTGTGATCAGCTGCACGTCACAAATGTGTTTTACAAGTTTAAAATGTTTTTATAACAGTGAATGTTTGTAATAAAGAAAAGAGAGTAATATAGCTGTAATTCATAACAGCTGGAATCACCACAGCTCTTTCAGAGGATACTTCAAACATACAAGAGTCCTGGTTTGTGGACGTTAAATTTGGTTTAGTTTGAACAACAGCATAAGGGATATTTATACAGCAGTGTATATTAACTTGTATCTTGTCATATTTGCCTCAACTATAGATATGCAAAAACTATGGTGGCCGAGAGAGCTTAATGTGATGCAATTTAAGAAAACACATCCAATTACAAAAAACACCAGCAAACTGAGAAAAGATCTTCATCTGTTTGAGAGCACACATGCTGCAATTCCTCACAATGTAAACACATTTTTAAAAAACGCGCTGCAATTTCTTATAATGCATACAAATTGATAAAAAACATTTTCTCACAACACAACGGAAATGTTTCCAAGGGATCCTAAAACGTGATGGACCCCGCTATTTAGGTTATGGTTATTTAGGCTAATAAATCCTTAAGACACAGGAATCAGGATATTAAAATAAAATAAAAAAAGAAATATAATAATAATAATAAAAAAAAAAAAATTAACCTTTCAAAAATCACCTACTACTTCACTGAGCAATAGTGACGGCACAGTGGCACCTGTCACGTTTTTGGGCCCCTTGAAACATTTCCGTTGTGTTATGTTCTTTTGGCGTTGTGAGAAAATGCAGTGCGTTTTTTTTAATGTGTTATGAGGATTTGCAGCACGTGTTCTTGGTTTTCTTGTATGGTTTTCTTAAATTGCAGCCATTAAGCTCTCTCGGCCACCAGAAAAACAGTGCAAAGCTAAATGTGTGTTTGTTTGTGTGTACTGCAAATTTTGTAACATTTGTGTGTGACTCATCATTGCAGAAAGGCTTGAATAAACTTCACAACAAATACATAAAATAAACTTGCATGGTATTTTGACTCTCAAATATCTGTTACTCTCAAATATCTCAATATCTTCACTTCACTGTCTCTGTCACTAGCTACGTTTCCATCCACCTATTTTTATGTGCATTTTGGATATGCTCATAAAAAAACGGTTGAGAACGCCAAGATGAGTATATATTTTGAAAAACGTGCATAAAAAAAAACATATGCGCATAACTGAATAGGATAAACTTTTTATTTGGTAAGAAAAGATGCGCATAAACTATGATGGAAAGACCGAACAAATTCCAGTATGCACATAAAAAAAAAATTCATGTGATTTTGTTATAAGAGATCATATGACAATAAAAATACGTGTGAATGGATAAACCAGCAGGCTGAGCACATTGTAAAACATCTGAAATGTTGTTTTGGTCATTCTAAAACGCCTTAACGCTTTCAGTATTAGCGGTATTATATTATCAATTACCTCCAGAATAGTCAAGAGCATCTGTGCTCCGCGTCTCACGTCTTCAAATGCCACTGCGTGTCAGCATTGCCACAAGTCATTTATTAAATACAGAAAAGATTGACACAGCTTCTTCTATCGCAGCAAATTCTGTTTTTACCATTGATATTTGCCACCAGATAATTAGGGAGTGACGATTTTGTTCTCTTTGGCATTTTTGGATGGAAACATAACTATAGACTGTTGTTTATGTGATGCAGCAGGAGAAACAGACTCGCTTGAGGAATGTAGGCAGGGAGAACAGGATCATTTGCATTTAAAGGCACAGGCAAAAAATAAAAAATAAAAATAATCCCAAAATTCACATTAGCAGGCTATAATAAATGATCTGGTGGGTATTTTGAGCTAAAACTTTACTGACACTTTCTGGAGACAACATAGACTGAGGGACCTGTACCACAAAGCCAGAGTAGCTTACTAGCCTGTTAATTTTCAGTTTAGTATGCCCCAATTTTGGGTTTTCGGTACCATGAAGGTAGCTCAGCTAAGCTGCTCCATAATACCATGGCGCAAAAAAAAAAAAAATAAGTAATTAAAAGTTGAGCTGCTTTAATGTTACCTAAAACCCAAGACTGGTGCAAACTAAACTAAAACTTAACTGGCTAGCAAGTTAATTCAGCTTCATGGGTGCGTGTTTACCAAAATGGAAACACAACATATTGTCATTTGAATCAACAGCGCAACACACAATCACCTTATTGCTCATTTTCAACACACACCCTGATCTGATACAGAAAACAAAGGCAAACAAAGTCATTTTTGCAGGCTTTTTGCTCTATGAAAGCGTTCCCGGAGCTTTGTATGATAACAGTTGAACCACTGAAGTCACATGAAATGTTTCCTTTTCTGAACGTCACAGAACCGTTGCTGTCTATTAAGGATCAGAAAGCTCTCGGATTTCATCTAAAATATTATAATTTGTGTTTAGTAACTGAACGAAGGTCTCATTGGATTGGAATATCTATTAAAAACAGAATGATCTTTTTTTGGGGGGTGAACTAACACTAAAGTGGCAGCACATTTACAGACATGCAAACATTCTTTAATACAATCCACTAACACAAGTATGCTTAATATACTTTCACTATAATAAAAGCACAGTTTATTATTGTAATAGTGCACACAAATTTTCAATACCTCACACTGTTACCAGTTACATTAATGCAAGTTTCAAAAGAGAATTTATGACTAACCATATAGACTCATTTCTAACTAACAGTGACTGTTTCTTCGACAGTAAATTATTTTGTTATTGCTCAACAACAACTTTGAGAGCTTGTAGTGTAGTGTGAGTTATTGCTTCAGGTCACAGGAGTAACGTCCCGCTCTGAATTCATGTGATATTTTACACCTCTTCCAAAACAGACACAGAAAGTAGGAAAAACCTGTTTAGCTTGTATTATAATCATGTCTTCATAATTTAAGATACATTAGCCATGATATTAAAAGCTTTTTTTTTTTACAATTCAAGTGCCTCGTATTGATTTGTTTGCGGATTTAAAAAATCCTGCATCCAGATCACTGATGTATCGTTTATCCCTGTAGCCTCTTTTGTATGTTAATATATCTGTATAATATCTGTATTATCATTTTAATATCATTTTATAATTTTTCATCCATTTTGATTAAATGTTTTTCCATGAATTAATAAAAAAAAAAAAATCAATTGAGAACGGCAGAAACATTTAAATTCCAGCCACTGCACTTTTAATCTAATCAATACACATTAAAAAGCTACTGAGTGACGGATGCTGTTGGTTTGCACTTGATCACAGTTCTGACTTTTATTTCCAAACCGTCTGCCAGCTATTTTATTTAAACGATCTGAGGTGAACTATCTTCTGCTGCTTTGTATGTCACGTAATATGATATTTAAACTCACATTGGTTGCGTTTAACACAGAATAAAGCACATATTCTGCACCTGAGGTGATTATTGTCATAGTAGTATATGCTGTTGTTCTGCTGCAGAAATAGTAAGCAGACATACCAAGTCTCCTGGAAGCTCCCAGAGTCTCCCACATATATTTATAATGGCTCTCTGATGCCAGTGTATGAGGTATAGGCTGTGTCCAAAAATCGCATACTTCCCTATTATATAGTAGGTTAAAAACAGTATGCGAGCTGAGTTGTATGTCCGCATTGCCAGTATTCGAAAAATAGTAGGCGAGAAGTACCAGGATGACTTACTACTTTGGCCAGATCCTCAAGTGCTCATCCAATAGACGAATTACCATGTACCCCTGTCAGAAACCACGTCCGTCGGTAGGCCATGAATGCAAAAGACGTGATTAACGACCGCAACCGCTGTCTCTCTGGCTGAAGGTAATTTGGGCAGAGAGATAAAATGAGCCGCCTTCGAAGAACCGGTCCACCACGGTTAAAACCACCGTGTTGCCGTTCGAGGATGGAAGGCCTGTAACGAAATCTAACGAGATGTGGGACCAGGGTCTCGAAGGCACTGACAGCGGCTGAAGAAGTCCATCGGGAGGGCGATTGGAAGTCTTAGAAACTGCACAAACAGAACAAGCCAAGACAAAATCTTGCACATCACGAGCCATAACTGGCCACCAGAATCGTTTATCACAGCTTAAAGTGTACAACTCACCCCTGGATGACATGCTACCTTGGAGGAATGTCCCCACCGGATAACGTCAGACCGAAGTTCCTCTGGCACGAATAACCGACCCGGTGGGCATCCGATCGGAGGCGTTACCCCTTCCGAGGCTGCGCGAACCTTCGACTCGATCTCCCATGTCATGCTGGAAACAAAAATCTTCTGTGGGACAATGGGGTCGGGTGACGATGCGCGCTCTGAAAAAATCAAAAAGACGGGATAACGCGTCAGGTTTGATGTTCTAAGAACCTAGTCGATAGGAGATGGTAAAATTGAAACGACCGAAAAATAATGCCCACCGAGCCTGCCTAGAGTTTAATCTTTTAGCGGTTCTGATGTACTCCAAATTCTTGTGATTGGTTCAAACAATAAAAGGGACCCCCGACCCTTCTAACCAGTGACGCCACTCCTCCAAAGCGAGCTTGACTGCCAACAACTCACGATTACCAATATCATAATTTCTCTCTGCCGGTGATAATCAATGGGAGTAAAACGCGCACGGGTGGACCTTGCCATCCAAGGCGAAGCGCTGGGAGAGGATGGCTCCGACCCCCACCTCTGACGCGTCAACCTCCACCACAAACTGCCTGGAGGGATCAGGGGCTATAAGGATGGGAGCTGAAATGAAGCAACCTTTCAGTTTAGCAAACGCGGTTTCGGCCGCGCTGGACCACCTGAACAGCGTTTTGAAAGAGGTCAAGGCGGTCAGAGGTGCGGCGAGCTGGCCGAAATTGCGAATAAATCGCCGGTAAAAATTGGCAAAACCCAGAAACATCAGTAGGGCCATAGGGGAATCTGGAGTTGGCCAATCTACCACAGCCTGAATCTTCTCTGGATCCATGCGCATCCCCTCGACTGACACGATATGCCCTAGAAAAGGAACAGACTGTGCATGAAAAACGCATTTCTCCACCTTGACATAAAGACCATTCTCTAACAGCCTCTGAAGCACTCGTCTGACGTGCTGAACATGTTCCTGGAGAGAATGAGAAAATATCAGTATGTCATCCAGGTAAACATAGATAAACTGATCTATCATATCTCTCAGCACGTCATTGACTAGTGCCTGGAAAACAGCCGGAGCGTTGGAAAGACCGAAGGACAGAACGCAGTACTCAAAATGCCCTCTAGGGGTGTTAAACGCCATTTTCCACTCATCCCCCGCCCTTATGCGCACCAAATGATATGCATTGCGGAGATCTAGTTTTGTGAAAAATTTCGCCCCCTGCAGACGTTCAAAGGCTGAAGACATCAACGGCAAAGGACAAGTATTCTTTACCATGATGTTGTTCAGCCCCCGATAGTCAATGCAAGGACGAAGGGAACCATCCTTCTTTTTCACAAAAAAAAAACCCCCGCCACTGGCGGTGAAGAAGAGGATGATCTTGGCTGCTAGAGAATCAGAAATATATTTCTCCATGGCCTCCCTCTCTGGAGCAGAAAGCGAGTATAATTTGCCTTTATGCGGAGACGTACCTGGTAATAGATCTATGGCACAGTCATAGGGAAGATGCGAAGGAAGAGATGCAGCCCGGGACTTACTGAACACTCCCTTCAGGTCAAGGTACTCACGAGGCACGTTTGATAGATCCATCCGTTCCTCCTGCAATACAGAACGAGACACAGCAGAACAAGCAGAAAATAGACAGGACTCATGACAACTCTCGCTCCAAGAAAAAAACAGAATTTAAACCCCAATTAATGTGAGGTTTATGCAAGACCAACCAACGATGACCAAGAACCACAGGAGTGGCGAGCGTCTCTGTTAAGAAAAACTTAATGGTTTCAGAGTGATTACTAGAAGTTATGAGTTTGATAGCACCCGTGGAATGCGTAATGGTAGGAAGAGAAATACCGCTAAGTGAGTGAACAGCAATAGGAGAGGAAAGAGAATTCACAGGAATCTTCAGCCTATAAGCCAGACTAGAATCAATAAAATTTCCTTCAGCTCCAGAATCAACGAGCGCAAGACAGTCATGAACCTCAGAATCAAAACACAGTCTTATGGGCAACGTAGTGCTGTCTGAAGAAGGTTCATTTATAATGGCCTCACCAACCCTCAAACTCTTACCCCTGACCGGACTCTTGCATTTGACTGGACACAGGGCCACAAAATGTCCAGTGCCCCCAGAGTACATACACAGCCCTGCTGCTCGACGTCGACGTCTCTCCTCTCCGGAGAGACGAGCTCTGCCCATCTGCATGGGTTCGGTCTCGCGGTCGAGTGAGGTGAAATCAGGAGCTGTTGAAGCAAAAAGAGTCTGTGTGGTTAGGAGTGGTGCGTGTCGCTTTTTGTGAACTCCCCTCTGCTGCAGTCAGATGTCAACTCTGATGGCTAACTCAATGAGTTAATCTAAGGTCTTCGGTAAATCTATTGCGTAAATCTCATCCTTTATATAATCCGCTAGTCTATGAAAAAATATATCCCACTGTGCTTCCATATTCCATTTACACTCGGCTGCTAGAGTATGGAAATCGATGGAGAATTCAGCCACACTCAGATTGTTCTGTCGAAGTTCAGCAAGCCTCCGAGCCGCCTCTCTGCCTGAAACTGCTCGGTCAAAAACAGTCTTAAGTTCATCAGAAAATGTCTTAAAAGAAGCGCAACAAGGAAGTTTTCGCTCCCAGACTGTGGTACCCCAAAGAGCCACCTTACCAGTCAGTAGGTTGATAACAAATGCCACCTTACTGTCCTCGGTGGGAAATGACGAGGGTTGTAAATGTAATATATAGTGAACATTTGGCTAAAAATGGACGGCATAAATGAGGCTCACCCGAATAACATGCTGGTGGTGGAAGCCGCGGTTGAGTGGTGCGATGATTCCCCTTTTGTGCAGGACTTGTGGGTGGCATGGTGGGAGGAGCTTGTGAAATCGCTGTGGAACTTAATCCAGAGCTCAGTCTTTGTACCTGAGTTGTGAGCTCAGAAACTTGGGTGACCAACGCCTGAATGGCCTGACTGGTGATCATCATTTGCTTGTCCTATTGGTTCATACGAGCAGAACTGTGTGACAACACTTTGGATCTCTGAGACACTTGCTGGGTCCATCATGGTCAGTCCATTCTGTCACAAATATACACAGGATGCGCAAATGCAAGTGAATGCAAGATGATTTTATTAATAGAGATAACAAGAGTCACAACTGGTATTGATCTCACCAGATATAGAGGAATTGTGTAGAGCAAGGGTGCTCCTCACAAGGAATCCAACACGCTAAACTGCGGTAATAGTTCATCTGAGAAACAGATCCGAAGTGAAGTCTCTCACTGATATCTTACCAGATATCGAGGGAAGGGGAGGTTAGTGCTATGGAGCAACTCTCAAGGAAATCGACACACCAGCGGTACTAGTTCATCAGAGCAGCAGATCCAGGGTGAAGTTTCTCACTGATATGGTTGTCATCAGTGCAGGCAGTTGCAACAACATCAATGAAACTGAGACGTGCATATGGTCCAAATATAACAGACTTATGACGATTCACCACCAGCGGATTTAGCGAGAGTGCCTAACAGGAAGCAGACACCGAGGTGAACAAACAACGGACTGACAACGCTATCTACAAACACTGAACATATAAAGGCGCGCGGTAATGTGCAACAGCTGTGGTAGAATGAAAACAGCTGAGTGAGATGAGTGGTAACAAGACACGTGATAACCCAGCTGATGAATGTAAACACACACACACCACGCGGTGAAGATATACCCAAACAAACACACCCACTTCCCACACACATACAAGAAGAACAGATAGATCCACAACCTAGACACTGGCTGTGTCAGAAGATTTCAGACACTTTCCTGCAGTGTGCCAACAGCTGCGATGAGCGTCAATCCAAGAACCAATAGGAGCTTCGAATTTGATGATGCAATGCATGCGACAATTTAAATGACCACGGGGAAATGTCAAAACAGTTTTTTTCTTCCTGGTTTTATTATTGAGACACGCCGTGTGCAAAATTGCCACAACAGATTGTTTGCGTTTGCTGTTTCAGAACGCGGGATAGTGAAAGTGTCACGGGTGGATGACGTCAAACTCCGAGAGTGTTTTTTTTTTTCTGTGTCATTCTTTATGACAGCTGAGATCTTACAGTGTGACATAAAGAGCCATGTTCATGCAGTCTGAAATGCTACAATCGTTCAGGATTATAAAACAAAAAAAAAAATTATTAAAAAATTGCACAGTGTGAGCCTTCCTTTCTGTAGTTACATTGTGTAATAAGGCTGACTGAAAATGAAAGGTTGCTATTATAGGCCGATGTGACTAAATTACACTTTCATTACAGCGTATTAATCGAGGAATTTTGCTGCCATACCATGGCTCCAGCAGGTGCAATATTACAGAGCACAGAAAAATTGTCCACAGCACTAAGCTCTATATCAGGGGTCATGAACTATATTTGTCAGAGGGCCAGAATTTTACGAGACAGTCTCCTTGGGGGCCGGACCCCCAAGCAGAAATCAAATAAAAATCTCATTTTGGCTTAACATTATGTTTAATGTTTATACTTTTTAATTCTTATACTTTTGCAATTTTTTTTGACAGATATTGCGATTTACTACAGCACAGGCTGTAGTTTTTCTGACAAACTGTTTCAACCAAAATTGCACCTGTTACTCTGAGAGATCAGGAGAACTGGCATACTTTTGCATTTAGCCGTTTATTCTGCAGTTAGTTTTCAGGGCATATTACTCACATACTTTATCAACCTGCTATAACTACAGACTGTGCGTTAAAGCACGAAACACAACACCATTATCATGATGGACTTATTCAGTAGCGAACTCGAGTTAATGTGACTTAACTTTTCGTTGAAAAAAGCTCTTTATGTCCTTTTTTTGCTGCCGCCATCCTCACCTGTGTCAGACCTAACACACCTCGTTTTTTCACGGGGAATTCACCTGCGCTGTTTTGGCATTGCTTTCCTGAACGCAGCTACAGCCTCTCACATGACAGCAGGGAAAGGCACAGCCTTTCTAGGTTAACATGTCTAAGTTAATATTGACAGCGTGATTTTTTTTAAGTGAATTAAATTATTGGTGGGGACATTTCAATAGTTGGTCCTCCTCCGCGTCCCCTCCGTCCATGCTAAATCTACGTCCCTGCAAGAAGCTCCTCATGCAGCCGTTCGCGCTTTCCTGTTTGTTATTGTGGGCATTTCGCATAGTTCAGTTGCGCAATTCTGATTGGGCAGTACGAAAGTGTGCTCACTCGATTGGCTAGTAAGGCTGTCACACAGACGGCAGTCATGCATTTGCTCTGAGCGTGGGAAGTTAAATAATATACATGTCATATCGCAGTCCTCACAATTTTGGAATCCAGTCTGGATTGAACGGCTCAGCCGTTACATTTTTACCATTATAGTCACAATTCATAAAAACAATCTACAAAAACACTTTGATTGACATTCTCCATTTGTACATGTCATCAGAGGGGAAAAGCCCCACCCATTAGTGACCATCTCTCCCTCATTAGCATAGACAGCCCTGAGTGAGAAGAAGCCATCTGCCATTAGAGTTTTGAATCTAACCTAATGCTGACACTTAAGGCCGATTTATACTTCTGCGTCAAACGCACGCGTATTCTACGGAGCAGCCTACGCATGGACGTATAGCCCCTCGCCGTGGCCGTCAGTGACGTTGACGCGCACCTCTCAAAAAATGTAATGTGTACGCGTAGTGCAAGCTTTGTGATTGGTCGGCTTTGTAGCGCTGACGAGTGTGGGCGGAGGTGAGAGCTGCACGCCCGATGCAGCGAGTGTTTACAAGTGTGCAGTCCCGTGAAGGAGCTCTGGATGGAGACTGTTGTTTTGTGTTTACCTTATGATTAAAGTTGTTGCATGTCCGCCAGTTCCCGCCTCAAAATGAGCGAATTTAAGCCACTTGTACATTAAGGAAGCGTACCTACTGCCAGCTAGCATTTCAGAAGTGTATTGCAGAGAAACAGAAACAGCGCGCAGAAGTATAAATGCACGGCTACGCGCGAGGTTTGCACCGCGGGTCACGCCGATCACTTGACGCAGAAGTATAAACCAGGGTTTAGCCGTTTGTAGCTCCGCCCTCTTTTGAAGTGGGCTGGGAGAACCATCTCATTTGAATTTAAAGTGACGGCACAATTTGGATCAAAGGGGCGATCTCAAAGAGTTCTAAAAATTATATGTGAGATATTTTGAGCTGAAATTTCACATACACACTCTAGGGACATCAGAGACTTATTTTACATCTCGTAAAAAGGGGCATAATAGGTCCTTATTAGGAGCATTTACACAGTATGGTATATTAAATGTGATTCATGAGGTATTTTGAGCTGAAAGTTCACACATATTTGGGCACACATAGGACTTGTATTACAACTTGCCTGCAAAAAAAAAAAGACTATGCCATGATTTACATTCATTCATTTTCTTTTTGGCTTAGTCCCTTTATTCATCAGGGGTCGCCACAGCGGAATGAACCAACTTTCCAGCATATGTTTTACGCAGCAGATGCCCTTCCAGCTGCAACCCATTACCCTTGGAAAAGAAACACCGATACACACTCATTCACACACATACACTATGGACAATTTAGCTTACCCAATTCACCTATAACGTGTGTCTTTGGACTTGTTGGGGAAACCGGAGCATCTGGAGGAAACCCACACCGACACAGGGAGAACATGCAAACTCCATACAGAAATGCCAACTGGTCCAGCCAGGACTCGAACCAGCGACCTACTTGCTGTGAGGCAACAGCACTACCCACTGCACACCACACCACCTGCCCTGATTTTGTTTTCCATTTCTGATTTTGTTGAATATTCGTCAGTCATACATATCACGAAGTTTATTAGTTGGTTTATAATAAATCTGTAATTCAAATGGATGCAAAATGTAAATGCAACCGTTATATTAACCTTATATTTAGACCTAAATACTTTTGAGTGAGATTTAAAATAATACACCAAACATGCAAAAGAGGATGCTATACATTAACTGTTGCAACACTGGAAAGTCCACAACATTCTAGAAAAGAGGAATAAAGTTTGTCATGCTAGAAAACACACATAAAGAGCATAACGTCAAGGAACAGTTCCTCAAAATGAAAATGTACCCACTATTCACTCAACCTCGAGTGTTTGCTAAACATTTCTTTTTGCATTGAACACAAAAGAAGATATTTTAAAGGAAGTCAATAGGGGTTTCCAACATTTTTAAAAGTATCTTCTTTGTGTTCAACAGAAGAACGAAACTCAAACAGTTTTGTGAAAAGTGAAGTGTGAGTAAATGATGACAGAATTTTCAGTTTTGAGTGAACTATCCCTTAAAAGGACACCTATTTTACCCCTTTTTCAAGATTTAAGATAAGTCTTTTGCGTCTCCAGAATGCGTCTGTAAAGTTTCAGCTTAAAACACCCATCACATTATTTATTAAACCTTTCAGAATGTTGGAATTTTCTGCTCTGAACACAATGTAGCTGTATTTTGTGACCATTGCCTTTAATGCTAGTTCTCACCGCCCATCAAGTGCCTCAAATCTCCACCTCGGCTGCGTCAGATAAACAGCACAGTAACAGACATGAAGGAAGCAGATCTCAGGTAACGTTTGTGAGAAATACTACTGTAAGAACGTTCCCAAAGATTATTTGATGTAATTGTTGTGGAGTTAATTCAAGCCTTTCTGCAAGGATGAGTCACACACAATGTCGTTACAAAATTCACGCACGCATGCAGTGGAGACACATACAGACAGCAGACAGACACACACACACACACACACACACGTTTAACTTTACACTGTTTTTGTGTGGCAAATGTGACCTGACACATGTTAATATCCACTGCTGTATGGATATCTGTTATGTTAATGTATACAGGGGTGTCCAAACTCGGTCCTGGAGGGCCGGTGTCCTGCTGAGTTTAGCTCTAACTTGCTTCAACACACCTGCAGGAAGTTTCCAGTATATCTAGTAAAGCCGCGGTCACACTGGACTTTACTCCCCATAGACTTCCATTCATACTCATGCGAATGCGTCAGACCGGAAACGCAGGGTCATGCGTCGAGTTTTGCATTTCAATGCGGTGCAAAGTTCAAGCTAGGTGAACTCTGACCTGCAAAATCGCATCACTTGACTGTGTGAGACCACTCCAGGATCAAAACATGACCTCTCTGAACAGAAATTTAAAACATGGAGCAATCGCTCGCTTTTTTTAAATGTCTAATCATCTTGTTTAATCCCGCCCCTTTTCGCAGCCCCGTACGACAGAATTTTGCAAGCTCAAACGCTAGTGTGACTTCTGCCTAAGAGCTTGATTAGCTGCTTCAGGTGTGTTTGATTAGGGTTGGAGCTTAACTCTCCAGGACACCGGCCCTCCAGGACCAAGTTTGGACACCCCTGGTATAAAATAAACCTGATTTAACTTCCACAAATCCAGATTGAAGAGTCTTCTTTTATAACTGTACTGCCATGTGGCTGTGGTGATGAAGTAAAGATGGTTTAAAAAAAAAAAAAAAAAAAAAAAAAAAAAAAAAAACCGCTGTAATTCATTACAAACATGCACTGTTTAAAAAAAACAAGTTAAACTTGTAAAACTCATTTTTGATCACATTTGATGATGATTGATGATCACAGAGCGCTGAACAGATCTTTTAATCCCAGTTGCTTTGCTTGCGTCCCGTCTTGTTGATGTGATTATACGCATTACTACGGAGACATGTTAATACGCAGCTGTCAATCAAATCGGTGGCCGGGGAAACTGCACGTTGTAGTGGGCCTCAGTATAACTGTGGACACATTTTACCTGCACACAGTTCTGTCCAAACAGCTTACAAAAGATGATTTTCATCATAGGTGTCCTTTAAGCAGTACCTCCTGGTGTAGCTAATAAAGCATCCAGTTAGTACATACCTGATTTGTACTTGTCAGCGTATGGGCCTTGAATGATGGTAAAGTGTTAAGAGAGTCATGTATACAGAGGCAGGTCTGGGATCAGCTGATAGTTGTGTGACACTGGAGGGAATGGATGGAATGTGCAGAGACTGTGCTGACCTCAGAAACACACAAAAGTCTTCTTGTTTTCCTTAAACTTGTTCTTCATCCTTCATTAAAATCAAAGTCGTCATAGCCATGTGGAGTGCAAGACAAACAAAATCAAGTGAAATGGTGTGAACTTTAAACACATTTAAAAGGACAGTTCAGTACAACGATTTGAGCATCCTTTTTGTGTTTCATGGGAAGAAGAATTGACTTTATTCTTATTTTATTTTAGCCATATAAAAAAGTACTTGTATTCTAATAGAGTGGAGGAACTATGACGTCACCTTGTAGGCCAATCGGCTGCTAGCATAAAACTGGTTACCTCGATAAAATGTCTATAGGATTTTCCCATAGGCTTTTCGAAGATTGCAAATAATAAGCTCTGTGTTCAAACACTGTTCATTAAACTTACACGTTTTGTCCAGCCGGATAATCCTCACACGAAAATACAAATTTAAGCACTTTTGAACCTTAAATGTAAACGCAAGAATCAAAAAGCTAACATTAGGCTATAAACGGACTACAGCCTTCGGGGCGCTCGCCTGTGACGTCAGCACCACCCTGCTACAGACAACGCTTTAAGCTTAGAAATAACAGACAAATCCAAATGCTCAATGCAAGCTTTCGGACTTTCGGACGAGGGAAGCGGAACTGCTAAAATGCTAACTCGCTTCCGGGTTTTTGCTTACAAATTGACGTCATAGTTCCTCCACTCTATTGGCTGATAATTAATATAATGTCTGTTTCATGGTTGTAATTATGTTTGTGTAAACATACGTTTGTCCTCTTTCCTTTCTTTGAGAATGAGGTAATACTCAGTAATGGCCATGTGTGTATTGTAAAAAAGCATTAATGTGTTCTATTAGACATTGCAAAGAACTTTGTCCAGATCACGGTAGCAAAATGATTTATAATAAGACGGCTGCCCTCTGCTGTAGTGCATGACACATTGCATGCATTTCCTCTCCAAAACTGTAGGACATTAATAACCATACCTGTCAACATAGGGATGTGAAAATAAGGGATATGCCCACAAAAAGAAAAAACATTACTGAATATTTTTATCTGGTGCTGTTTCATTGTAAATAAACAGTTAAACCGCAAGTAATACGTTTTATTATTATTTACAAAAGAAACAAAATAGTATACATTAGGAGCAAATAAATTAGCAAACAGTTTAGCTTATTAAAAATAGCTATTACAAAGAAATAGAATCAAGTTATCAAATCTCATCTTCACTGTAAAACATACACATTCTGATTAAAGAGCAACAAATGAATCTCTCATTTAGATTTTTCATTTGATTACATTAAATAACAGATGTCACTTTAAAAATGCAAATCTAACGTTATAATGAAAGCATTTGATTGCCTTCCTAACTTTATGCACATTTAGGACAAAATTTGTTGTGTTTGGAAAAAAACCCACCAAGATCAACATCTTTAGATGTTGTTATTGTTATTATTATTATTATTATTATTATTATTATTATTATTATTATTATTATTATTATTATGTGTATATATGTCTGTTCAAGCGAGTACCCAAAACCCAGACTTTTGCTCTGCTTTAAATCGTGTGTACACAATTCATTTGAGTCTATTTATCATATTATTGCTATGGGGCGCGTCTGACAGTCACGCACCGCTACAGTATATGACTCCTTTGAGGATTGCATAGAAGGGGCGACGACACCTGTGATGAAAAGGAAGGGAATTCCGCCGTTTTTATATTAATTCCAAAGTGTTTTCATGCCTAAAATAAAACGAAAGCACAGAACAGATTGACATTTAAAAGCATGTAGCGCGCCCTGGTGGTTCAGCGGTATGGGTTGCGTATATTATTGCCACCCTTCATAGAAAGATTGAAAACATGAGAAATACCTTTACAAGATGATAACGAGATAATACTGTAAAATACGGGCGAATCCCAGGAAAAATGGGAGAGATAACAGGTATATAACAACAGCGTTAATAGAAATAAAAAGCGTGAGGCGTATCGCTTCCTTCACCATTTTCAACCCACTTTGAGCTCGTGCTCCCCTGTCCTCCTGAGGAATATAGAAATAAAGCTAATATATCTAGAAAGAGAGAAAAAAAAAAAAGACAATATGTTTTTTTAGGTAAAGTTAAAAGCTTGATGAAGTCATTGATATTTTATTAAATCGTATTAAATAAATCAGAAGCAAAAGTAATTATTAAGAATGATATAATAAAGGAATGGCAGTAGAACTGGAAAATAACTGGCAGACGCTATGACAATGTTCAGGAAAAAGTAGGAGAATATGTATATGCATTAATAAAATAGAAGGTAGTTAAAAGGCTGAGAACTGGACACACGTACAGGACCAAACTAAATCTAATAGGAAAACACTCAACTGAAGCCCGATGGCTTCTGGTGAACAGTCTTTCCATTACAAAATTGTCACGTTTAAGATCTGATTTCTTTAAAAATCACTGATCTTCACTGCCTGTTAGATATATGATATGAAGTGGGTCTTAGATCAAACAAGAAGCACTGCATTAAATTCCATTTCCCCCCGCCCCCCGCCATGTCTTTAAAACGTGACAGTTTATTTTACCCCAGTAATTTCAATGGAATTTCTGTGCTAGCCTGTTGCTAAAGACGATGCTAGTGGTTACAACAGTTTTTATCTCATTTTACACTTGAACAACTAAATAACCGCTTAAGTCTATTTAATTGAATGTATTGTAATTACATTACAATATCGATACTGTAAAAACAACCTTGTGAAATTGAAAATAGCCACATTAAGCTTTCACCGGAAGTTTATGGTTGGCATTAAAACTCTAGCTGTGCATGGAGCACATTGTCATGTTGCAGAATTAGTAGTACATATACTATGTCACAGTCAAAAATACACTAAAGAAAGAGAAATATTAAAGAAAAACACAAGGAATATGAGTTCTGGGAAAGTTGCAATAAAAAAAACACTTAATGGTCAAAATAATAATATTAGGATATATATATCAGCTACCAAATCCGACCTCCAAAGACTACGTCGAATAGTTCGGACTGCTGAGCGAATCATTGGTACATCCCTCCCTACTCTCCAAGAACTGTACTTATCCAGAGCGAGCAGAAGGGCTGCCAAAATCACTCTGGACCCCTCACACCCAGCACACTGCCACCAGAACAGCCCGACACAGAAACAGTTTCTTCCCTCAGGCAATCCATCTTATGAACACTTGATGATAATAATTGTGGAACCAACATCACTACCTGTTATACACTTTTTTTTTTAGACACACATACACTTATTTAACAACACACTTTACATGCCAATTTGCACATAACAGCTGCACATATTATGTTGTATATAGTAATATAGCTGTACATACACTTGTCAATTTGTATATTTGCATTCACTTTTTACAATATATTTATTGTCTGTTTTCTAGTCCTGTCTGTAATTCTGTTGCACTGTAGAAGCTCTGTCACGAAAACAAATTCCTCGTATGTGTGAACATACCTGGCAATAAAGCTCTTTCTGATTCTGATTTTGATATACAGAAAGACTTTTAATTTGCAGTAACCCAGTTAAAGCCCTTCCGGTGAACTGTAGTGCAGTTACAAAAAATAAAATAAAATAAATAAATAAATAAATAAATAGCAGAGTGCGTTTTCTTTTTTTTTTTTTTTTAAATCATTGATCTTCACTGACTAATTAATAGGGGAGAGTGGGGCACAAAGTAACACTTTTTGGTTTTGGCCAAGTAATGAACAAATGAATGGTCTTAGACAAACCATATTTTTTTTACCAGCAACACACACCTCTCCTACAAATGAGCACTGGTTGTATGACCGCCGGACCTATAGCATCTGTGCAGAATTGCCGAAAGTGCCAGGAGTAAAAATGTTACCATTTACTCTACCTGTGGGGCAAGTTGTAACAGGCAGAGGGTTAGTAGTAACACGTTTATAAAGTCAGATTTCACACAATTAATTTAAATTCAGTTTACTTTAAATAGTATATTTCCTCAGTACTTAAAAAATTATATATAGCACAGCATGTTTATTTATTTATTGGATAAACACATTTGGATTTATTTGCATTATTAGCGATAAAATTATTTTTTCTAGTAAACAATATTTTCTATTAAAATTTTTTTTTATATAAAAAGTTCTCAACAATACACTCAAAATTCAAAAATCATTTTGTTCAATTAATTGGTGTCCAACAGTGTGTGGCTAATTTGTAACACCCTGTTACAACTAGTTCGGCTGTGTGGTGTTTTCCTCAAAACTGGCTAGCAGTCACTGTGTTTTATACATCTTTCAAAATGGTTACATCTTTTTGCCTAGAAGACTGTAATCACGACAGTACAAGATTTTACTCACTTTCACAGATTTTTTTTTTTTTAATAAAAAAAAAAAAAAAAAAAAAAAAAATGAAAAAAAGTATGATAAAAAAATAGCCTACTTAAAAAAAAAAATACACTTTGGTGAAAACCTCGGAAGCATGACATGGTTAACCCTGAGCAATTACCTTAAAACTCTGTGCTACATTTTACCACGCGCTCCCCTATACGACATAAAGTGGGCCTCAATGTACAAGAAGCACTGCACTAAATTACATTTTTTTCCATGCCATGTCTTTGAAAATACTGGAGTCAAAACTGTTCATATCTTAATGGAGTTTCTGCGCTTGCCTGCTGATCCTGACGGCATGTGTGTGTGTAAATGGCTTTTCATCTCGTTTTGAACTGGAACAACTAAATGAACGCTGAAGTCTATTTAACTGATTATATTTTAACTACATTACAACATCAATGCTGTAAAAGGAACCTTTTGATATTGAAAAAAATAAAATCACATTAACCGTTCACCAGAAGTTATCAGTAGAATACACACTACCTGTGCATGTACCCAATAATGTAATAAATGGAAACTGGTTTAATTCATTCATTCATTTTATTTTCGGCTTAGTCCCTTTAATAATGCGGGGTCGCCACAGCGGAATGAACCGCCAACTTATCCAGCATGTTTTTACGCAGCGGATGCCCTTCCAGCCGCAACCCATCTCTGGGAAACATCCACACACACTCATTCACACTCATACACTACGGACAATTTAGCCTACCCAATTCACCTGTACCACATGTCTTTGGACTGTGGGGGAAACCGGAGCAACTGGTTTAATTAACAGAGTATAATTCGTTTATTTAATTATTAGGGTAGGTTTTTTTCCCGTTTTCTCATATTTGATGGGAGGTAGTTGACAAACTCCAGTTTGACACGCTCCAGTACAGTATGTGGCGGTAGTGCACTCTTTTTGTTGGATGCCGACTGCCATTAAAACAAGAAGAAGAAGAAGGGGGATGGGATTTCTCTCACGCTGGTGGAACAGAAGTAAGTAGAGGTGTTTCAGATCTCTCTGATTAAATGCTGTGATATTGTGCAATTAAGTAGTGATATTTGCACAGATGCTGTATAAAGACTAGGAACGTGATTAATAAGAGAATTATAAGTTGGTTTTATATCTACGACGCTTCGTTAACACAGTTTGTAAGTAAACGACCGAGTTCTCATAGTTACAAGAGATTAAAAATAGAAATAATTCATGCTTTTAGTGAGTTAACCTTTTAATTTAATGTGTTAATATGTTTGAGACATCCATACGTGTAAAATGTGAAAAAACAATGCCGTGTTGAGTTCATGTTTGGCGTCGTGAGCGTGTTGCAAAGACGATGTGAGGAATTCAGGATGGTTTGTAAACTCTGTGATGTGTTAGGTTCTGAAACTAATATTAAATATTGTTTTTGTGACCTTGTAATTAAGTCATTTTTTGTTGGATTATTTACCTTTTGTTTCTGGTGTTGATTCGTCGTGACCCTGTGCTACAAGCTCTGATCTGGAGTCCTCTGCTTTACAGACTGGGGTCCCACATTTCTGGATCTCCTTCAATTTCCGGCATTCACAGAGGCGGTAGTGAGGACTGGTGCGACACATGGACTTCTCAACAAGTGCTACTGAGTGATATTCACGCTGTTACTGCAGAACTGGACTGTAAGAAAGTGAGTTACTAGCAAAATCCGTTTTTTCAGTTTGGAGAATATAAGAAACAGAAAGACAAACTAAAGGAGGGGTGTCCAAATTTGCTCCTGGAGGGTCGGTGTCCTGCTGAGTTTAGCTCCAACTTTCTTCAACACACCTGCTAGGAAATTTCTAGTATATGTAGTAAGAGCTTGATTAGCTGGTTCAGGTGTGTTTGATTAGGGTTGGAGCTAAACTCTCCAGGACACCGGCCCTCCTGGACCAAGTTTGGACAGCCCTAAACTACAGTGTATATGAACAGATATCCTGCGTCCCAATTCACATACTTGTACTACACAGATGCCATCATCCCACTTGTTTACGCTTTTCTGTTTGTTTATTTTTTTATTGTGGGCATTCCGCAAAGTTCGACTGTGCAGTTCTGATTGGGCTGAATGAAAGTAAGCTTACTCAATTGACTAATAAGACTGTCACACAGCCAGCAGTCACGCATTTGGACTGGGTGGGGGAAATTAAATAATACATATTCCATTTCGTAGCCTCTTGCGATTTGGCTAATTGCAATGTGTCAAATTGTGATTTCCATTAATCGCACAGCCCTAACTGATGCAGTGTCTTTTTGTTGTTTGCTGCACAATGATGTGGTTCCTTTACTGATTACGTTCATTTGTTTATTATAGAACCACGCATGTTCAAGAGTCATAAATCAGCAGCATAATAATTCAGCAACATCCACTAGAGACTGAGGCTCGGAGGATTCATCGCACACCAAAGGACCTCAGACTGCAGCTCAAAGACCAGCTTCATTTCAGTGTCCTGCTATCTGAACTTCTAGAACGAGACAGTTCCACTGGTAAGATCTGTGAAGGTTTAATTAGCAGAGTAAAGCACAATTTTGCTTCAAATATTCCAATCCACACAGCATTATGGGTGACACATCAGAGTTCACAAGGGGACAAATTGTTGGTGCACGTCTTTCTGGTGCATCTGTGACCAAGGCAGCAGATCTTTGTGGAGTATCAAGAGCCACAGTCTCCAGAGTAACATCAGCATACCTTCAAGAAGGACGAACCACATCCAACAGGAGTAACTGCGGAAGCAAGAGGAAGCTGACTGAAAGGGATGTCCGGGTGCTAACTCGGATTGTATCCAAAAACCATATAACCACAGCTGCCCAATTCACAGCAGAATTAAATGTGCACCTCAAATCTCCTGTTTCCACTAAAACTGTTCGTCGGGAGCTCCACAGGGTCAATATATATGGACAGTTTCCTATAGCCAAATCTTTGGTTGACTCATGCCAATGCCAAACGTCCATTTCAGTGGTGCCAGGAGAGAAAATCTTGGGCTGTGGACAATGTGAAACATGTATTGTTCAGGATTCTGATACAGAAAGTACTTGAATCTCAGACTCAATGGTTCCTGGAAGGCCTGGGAAGTACTTGAAAACAAACACAGGTCCTTGAAAGTGCTTGAATTAAATCTGAAATGAAACTCATCTATGACATTATTTTAAAATTTGTACTGTGTTGCTGTCAACAACAGAATGAAAATGCTAATGTGTGTGTGTAGGAGGAGAGTGGACGGAGTAGCAGTTTTATTTTTGTTGCGCAGCCTAATAGTTTAATAACCTAGGATTTCCACTGGACATGTGCGGCCACATTATGGCTCCGACACAGCCACAGGAGCTGATCGCAGCCACAATCAATGCTTGTGTAAAACTGTCGTGTGACAGCATTTATGAAGTCATAGAAATGGTTAAATGCGTTGAAGTTAATCGTTCTCTATATTTATGGGATTTGATATGTAACGTCTTTTATGATGTAGCTATTGGGGGGTTTCTTACATAGAGAATTATGGTGAGGGGTCTACCTGTGTTATTTCATTCCTGGTCGTTTGCAACTATCAAAACATGAAACACAAAAAACTGTGGTCACAGGGTTTGATGGGAACCGTATGAAATAGTGATTAAAAAAAAAAAAATCAGTCAATTTGAGTGGATCAGGGGTTAATTCAGGAACAAAAACATGCTCGTCACTGACAATATGAGTTTTTTGAACCAGTATATAATAGTTGGTTAGTACAGTGTTAAAAGGATACCGTTTTAGGTCAAGAGCTAAAACCAAAATATTTTAATCTTAACTTGCATGATAAGATTTTTATAATGGTTGCATTTATATTTTGTATCTGTTTGAGTTTGATTTTAAACCAACTAATAAAATTAATATTTGTCAGTGATGCATATATGGAACCGTTTGTGCTCTTGAAGAAAAAAAATCTTGACAGTATATTTACTATTTGCTGCCTTATTGTTTCATCCAAACCTTGTTCTATTAATGTTTTTTGCTGGTAAGTTGTAATGCAAGTCGCACAATATGTGAACTTCCAGCTGGGGGTGGGGGGGTGGGGGGGTTTCTACACGTTGCAACTCTCCCGGATGTGGGAAAGACTCAACAATCAGGGTGGGGACTTACTCCAAGTAATTTCAGGGATGTTTTAATGCACCTTTTATTTGAACTCATGCACCTTTGTAATTTACACCCTCAGCATATGTAGAGTCATGAAAGTCCTTACTGTACGTAACGTTTTACTTGCACTTAATATTTACATGTCAGAGTTATGAGATTTCAAATGTGTAGGTTTCATAAATTTAGAAAGGTCATGTTTAAATGACTTTAATCAAATTAATTACATACTGGTAATATTTAAATGCTGTTTACAGTCAAATGTAAGACTTAAAGCCTTTTTAAGACCTGATAAAACTAAAATTTGCATTTATAGAAATTGATATATGCCATATTGGCAAAAATGAATAAGTAAATGAGCATGAGGGGGAATAGATGATGGGTACCAGCTCTCTAGGGAGTAAACGAAATACAAAGGCAGACAAATGAGCAAGAGAAGCATCACAAAGTAAAACAGTCCTAATAAAACTGGGAAAAGGTGAGGGAAGGAGGTATTATAAAATACAAAAATCATGTAAGCATTAGTAAATGTTCAAGATGTGAACAGATAAGAAAAAATGTAATGGCAAGATTGAAAGTGGATCACTCACTGTGTAAAAAAATTTGGGTTCCACACAATCGAGTTTTTACAAATTTAAAAGGATTTAACAAGACAAATAAGTTGTCCCCTAAAAAAACTTAATGATTTTGTTGTTTCAGCGCAGATTTTACAGGACCACACTTGAAACCAAGGGGTAAGAAAATTTCCTAGAATACACCGCTACAACAGCAGCATGGCTGCACACGGAAGTCAGGAGATGCACAAATTAGCATTTTTTTCATTACGAATTTTTACAATAAACAAGCAAGTTTAATATATTCATAACCCTGTTTGTGTTTTACCGTTATGCTTTAGAAAAAATGCTAAAATAAAAACGCTAAGTTTCGCCATCTATAATCCATAATAAGAACTCCTGTATAGTAATCCTACAACACATCTGACACTCAATGATGACACTTGAATCCCCTGCCAGACCTTAGTGTCTGCTATAATGTTAATGTTGTTTTCATGTATTTACATAGATGAATATGGCCACAGTGTAAATGCACAGTACAGTTAAGAGCTTATTGACACAGATAAAAAATAAATACTAAAAAATAACTCAACTGGAATAACTACAGCAGTCACCATCGTCAGTCTCATATGAAGTAAGAGAGCACGATGACATGATGACGTGTGAAGGTGTTGTAATGCTGTCCCAGTTCTTCGGGGTATATTTTGGAACCCTTCCCCTCCACACTCTGTTTCAAGGGCCAAGGGGAAGGGGTATAAAAATAGAATTGGAATTGGGCCAAAATGCAAATAGTAAATATATTATGTCATGATTTTGTGGTTTAAACATGTTTGACGGCAGTTTGTAGGTAAGATGAACACTACAGGGCAGTACAACTACAACAACTTTTGTTCTATTTCACACTTGATTATACTTACAGGGACATATCATCAACAATGAAATGATTGTTTTGTGCAGTTCTTTGCATAACAGCAAATAAATGATGTCTTAAGACTTTGATTTGAAATAGAATGCGTTTTCCTCACCCGTCTATTTCCATGGACTGATTAAACGCGGCCACCATTTTAAAAGCGAAATGGGCAGAAACCCGGAAATACCGCCTGGAGTCACATAGAAACGTTGTGTACCTGGCTGTATATCTTATCAGCGAAGAGAAAGTGACACAAATTTATAATTTCACCACCTTCCAAGTGACCCAAAGAATTGATATTGAAAAAAATGTTCTGAATTGATAGTGAAAATAAAAAAGGGATATCAGACCTAATTGTTAGCTACAGTAAGTTAAGGGAAATAGCAATGGTTAGCTAATGTTTTCTTTCCCAACACGTTTTAGATACCATTTATCAAACTCAAATGAACTGATTCTTTCACTATATTGGACTTGTCATGATACGGAATTTCGGTACTGAAATAAAAAAAAAAAAATCTTCCATTCCCTGCTAATAAGCGTATATGCACAACTTTTCCAGCATGGTCAGTTTGCTCAGTAGCTCACCTTGTATGGTGAAGCAGAGTGCTTGAGTTTGAGTCTTGTAGCACGGTTCCACAATACAAATAACAGCAAGGTAAAACCATGTGGTCACAGTGCGCTTTTCTCTTATGTTTGCTTTTGTATACACTATTGGTTGGGTGAACATGTACGTGAAAATGTTCTGGTGAACATGTACGACAAAACGTACCCTAAATAATGTATCTTACATTTGCTATAATGTAGACCGCACCCTCTAGTAGATGCGTCATCTGAAATGTGCAACAAAACATACCCGGTGCAACATATTTTACGTTTTACAAAAATGTAGGCTGAAATGCATATATAAAAGTGAGCCTGGGCTGGAAAAAAGTTATTAAACTAAAATAAAAAAAACCATGCTGTGCTTTTAATCAAGCATCCCTTTTATTACCAGTCTCCTGTTTTACAATGAAATAATTGTTTTTGTGCAGTTCTTTGCACAACAGCATATAAAGTATGTCTTAAGACTAAGATTTAAAATTGAATACATGTTTTCCTCACCGGTCTATCTCCATATGGACAACTTTTCCAGTATGGTCAGTTTGCTCAGTAACTCGCCTTGTACGGTGTAGAAAAGCTTTCAGGGTTGAGTCTTGTAAAGCACAGGTCCACAATACCAATAAAAGCAAGGTAAAACCATGTGGCCAGTGCGCTTATGTTAGCTTTTGTAAACACTATTGGTTGTGTTTACAGAAGCGTTTTGATCAGTTTCGCTAGGTGATCGCCTTCTGGTGGACGTGTATGTGAAATTTACAAGGAAATGTATTCTAAGTAATGCATCTTACATTCGTTATAATGTAGACAGCACCCTCTAGTGGATTTTATGTTTTACAGAAATGTAGGCTAAAACACATATGTATAAAAGTGAGCCTGGGCTGAATAAAAAAAGTTATTAAACTAAAATAAAAAAACATGCTGTGCTTTTCATCAAGCATCCCTTTTATTACCGATCTCCTGTTTTACAAAAAAAGAATAATAATAACAGTGTTAATGAAATTAGCATGAATATAGATTGTGATGAAATCAGACGAGGAGGAGGATGCCATTGTCCGAGCAGCATTTGAAACAATTGGTTGCTATGGCGTTTAGCGCAGACTCAACCCGCATATCACAAACATCCCCCAGGAAAACAATCACTAAATTCGGCATCATTAGTCAGGAAAAGCATTTATTGGTTTAACCGGGTCTCTCGCATGTGCCTCTGAGTTCAGGGTTTCAAAGCAAGAGCTGAAAACACATAAGTGAGCGTCAGTAGATCCTAACAGTTATATTATTATCATTTAAAACAACACAAATATCCTCAATGTTCTTTATACGAAAGGATAAAAACCTCTGGTCAAAGAGAGCTAACAGAACAAAAATAAGTAGTATTCAAAGTATCGGGACTGAAAAAGCGTGGAACGGAACATGAACGAATCTAACCGTGTCGTCTAGCGGATGCCTTTGTCTACTGAAAATGTGGAATGCCACGAGGAAGGATCCGGTTCACTGAGTTCACGTCTTCATAGTCGGGGTTGGACAGCAGGTTTGGAGTGTGTCTGGACTGGTTTAACTGGAGACCAGCTGGTTGAGCAGGTGTAGTAAACAGGGCTGAAATCTGATGGTTTTTCTGGTATGAAGTCTTGTGGCTTTATCAGAGCACACTGTCGTGTTTATTTCATTACAGTTTATAATTGGAGTATAATTTATCCCCATCATCCTGAAACGGAAAGAGTAAAAGAACTGTTAGCCAAAGTTGTTATTGTTTTATAAATGTGTAATACTAGTTATGTGTTGATTTTTATATGCTCAATATATTATCAATTTATAATAAAGAGGAACCGAATGTTTGGCCGCCAAAAATTTCGTTTTTAGTTTTCGGTTTGTTACTACATTGATTAAAACAGAAAAGCAAGAGCACGTCAAGTAGCTTGATATTCTGCTCATATACACGTATAATTAAGTCTGCTCAATTAATGCGCTGACAGGACATTTCTATGTAGTATATTTGTTCCTGCTGCATACAGTTGTGCTACTGTGCTGTCAAGTCTTCGAATTTAAAAATTCATTCATTATCTTTTCAGCTTAGTCCCTTTATTCAATTAAAAAATGACTTTTTATTAATTTTTAAAACAATAAATAATTATTACAATGCATTTTTAGTTTTGGTTTTTGGAAGTGGATCTAGAATTTTTGGTTTTGGCCCAGAAATCTTATTTTATTGCATCCCTAGTTTTAATGTTAAACATGTGTAATTTAAAGGGATCGTTACCCCAAAAATGTAAATTTCCTGTTAATTTAATTGTCTTAAGAAATCCAAGAAGTAGATGACTTTTTCAGTATAATAATAAAACCTGCTCTTCTGATTCATAAAATGCATGTCAACAGCTACTGGCATTTGGAGTCTAAATAAATAAAAGAATAAAAGACACATAGGCAAATCAAAATCAATAAACGTCTCTCTTGGCATTATATTAGGATTTTAAGAAACTAATGAAATGGTTTGTGCGACAAAACTCATTTGTAGAACTGTTTGTGAAACTTTAGCTGAGGCTGTGGATCTCACAATAATATTTCGAGTAATGTTCAGTTCCGAGTGATAGTTTCAATTCACAAAACCTCGGGTATTTGTTTGTTTTGCCTGTATGCGTTTTTTGACTCAAAATACTTGTAGCCAATACTATAAGGCCATGTCCACACGTACACCAGTGTTTTCATAAACCGTTTTCCCCGCTTTCATTTAAAAAAAACAAAACAAAATCTCCATCTACATGAAAATGCAAAAATGCAGTGTCTTGGCTCTCTGCAACTCTCATATGGGCGGCCACTGAAGATAAGCAGGGCTGCGCCCAGTCAGTACCTGGATGAAAGACCACATGGAAAAGATGCCGAAAGCGGTGTTAATGAGACCAGCAGGGGGTGCTCAACCTGCGGTCTGTGTGGGTCCTAACACACAAGTATATTGATGGGGACTTTATACTGCTCAGTGAATCTGTGGCCGTTAAAAATCCCAACATGTCCTTCGAAAAAGAGTAGAGGTTTAACCCCGGCATCCTAGCAAAATTGGGCCACTTGCCTCTGTCCATCATGGCCTCCTAACCATCCCCATGTCATAATTGGCTTTATCACTCTGTCTCTTTTCCACCAATCAGCTGGTGTGTGGTGTGTGGTCTGGTGCAATATGACTGCCGTCGTGTCATCCAGGTGGATGCTGCACACAGGTGGTGGATGAGGAGATTCCCCTCATTGTGAAAAGCGCTTTGAGTGTTCAGAAAAGTGCTACATATATATGTAAGGAAAGCATTTATTCACACGGGGCTTCAGCGTCAACACTTGACAGAGAGTGTGTCTGAAGTTGGGGCTGACGCGATTGTCATAGCAGCATCAGCCAATGAAATTAGTTCACAATAGGCTACTGTCTGAGCTGAGGTATTTGCATAAAGCGATCTGATTGGCTGATGGTTCTGTTGGCGCTTGAAAAGTTGAGCAATTCCCAACTTCTGCAGCAAGCAATGCTGCTGAAGCGGCGCCAATGGATCCACGATTAAGTTCTGCAAAGCTTGACAGTACCCATTCAAAGTGAATGGGAAGTGTTGAAGCTGACGCCCCATGTGAATCAGGTGTGATTCATGCTAAGGGCATGCAGAACCAACAGATGGCGATAATGACGCTTTTTTGCAGGGTTCACGCCAAACAGGGAATTAAGTATTTTCGAAGGTAAATTGTATATCAAAGTCAATGCAAACGTGAGAACAGAGGTGGATCCCATGACATGGAATTCATGATGTATTTGCCACGAATGTGCGTAATTAGCGTAATTTATTTCTACCATATTTGGTGAGCCAATGTTAACCAATCAGAAATGTAATTAAAAAAAAAAAAAAAACAGCGCACATGCTGATGTCATGAGCCAAAAACTTCAGTTGTAGTGTCCACACTGGACCCAGAGTTTCTGAAAATCTTCCCCCTGGCCAGAATGTTTCAGTTTCAGTCACCTGATACACCGTCATGTAGACAAACAGCAAAACCACAGAGGAAAAAAGTGAGGTTTTGAAAAAATCTGTGTTCCTGTGGACAGAGCCTAATAAATCACCCAGGTTCATGTTTTCAGCTTAAAATACTGAAGAGAAAAATCTCCAAAAATCTTGGGTGAATTGAACGAATTTTAGATTATGTGTACTATATGCTTGAACTGTTAAAACCCATCCTCTGATCTACGGAATAATAACATTTAAAACAAACACACAATGAAGTCCTACCCTTTCATGGCCCTTGGTAAGCTGTCTATTAACAGACTGAAGTAGTTCCTGTAGTTCCTGCACTGTCTGATTCAACCCTGCAGTCATCTTCTCCTTACGGTCAATCTCCTCCTGAAAACATGTCAAAAAGATCGCACAAGATCAACATCAGGCACAATGCAAAAGATCAAATCTGATTTTTATTCAGATATTGAAAAAGTAACATGACTCAAAGCTTCTTGCAAGTAATGACAAGACATCGTAAACTGGGGATGTAATCAATATCATTCATTAAAAAGAAGAAAAATAAAGAGGAATTTTAAACCTGTAGAGCTTAAAACTAATTTGTATTTGCTCAGTATGGACGCATTATCAAACTGAAAGATGCCTGTACTGTTACTTTTAAACTTTTTCATTTTTTAGCTACTGTATATGCTAAACTATGAATTAGCATAATGTAAAGCACAAATGTAGTTTTCAAGTTCATATTAGTCCTCATAAAGCAATACTAATCCATTAACATTTAACAATCTACAGAGTCTCAACATTACAGAAGAGTACATTGTATTGTAATTATCTTTTTTTTTTTTAAATATATATAACCTAAAAGCGTTCTCACCATCTGTGTGAGTCCGCTGGTCTCTATCAGATCAGCTTGGCTGGCTTGTTTTACAATCTCTTCCTGAATCAACTCCAGGGACTGCTGGGCCTGACCAAGACACACAACATACAATGAGAGACTTACTTAATAATAAACAAGTTTACATGTTCTTCTTTACCTCTTAAAGACCAACAGAAAGATCCTCCTGAATCTCAAGATTTACCTTATAAAGATCTCCAGCCACTTTCTGTCGCTCGCTCTCCTCTGCCTCCAGTTTAGACAACGTCTCTGTAAGCTGAGTCTTTAGCTGAAGTGCAACAGAAAAAAAAAAGGAAAAAAGTCAAACATCACTTCACTGGGAAAGTCAATAATGGAGCTCCTAAAGGCACAGGTCCCATTCACTGTCACTGAGCGGAAAAGAGCAGCTTGAACACCGTGTTAAACATCTTCCATCCACTGGAGACAGGAAGATGACACATTTAGAGTTAAATTCAAAACTCAACAAAACTTGAGGAGATTAAGGGTGCTTTCACACTTGGTTCAACGGTCTAGACTGAACCCAAGTCCGATTGTCCCCCTTGCCACCATCTTGGTTGGTTTGTGTTCACAGTCTTTTTTCCTTCTGAATTCCGGCAAAGAGCATAGACTCACCAAGAGGCGACACTGTTGCTGTTTGGGAAACACCCACTAGATGCCACTAGTGTCGCGCGGCGGCCATTTTGGAATGAAAATTCCATTAGAACAACAGCACAGATAACTAACATTAGACAGAATAAATTAAAATATTCAATTAAATATGAGTTAAATGAGTACAACCCCTTTGAAAAGTAACATTTTAAAACAACATCCCAATGAAAACAGACAATTTCTAAAATGTTGACCTGACTAAGTTTACGCAGTAGGTATTGAGGCTGTTGCCTCACAGCAAGAAGGTCGCTGGTTCGAGCCTCGGCTGGATCAGTTGGCATTTATGTGTGGAGTTTGCATGTTCTCCCCGTGTTCGCGTGGGTTTCCTCCGGGTGCTCCGGTTTCTCCCACAAGACCAAAAACATGCGGTACAGGTGAATTGGGTAGGCTAAAATGGTCCATGGTGTATGTGTGTGAATGAGAGTGTATGGGTGTTTCTCAGTGATGGGTTGCAGCTGGAAGGGCATCTGCTGCGTAAAACATATGCTGGATAAGTTGGCGGTTCATTCTGCTGTGGCAACCCCAGATTAATAAAGGGACTAAGCCGAAAAGAAAATGAATGAATGAATGAATGATATCTAAAATATCTGTATCACATTTAACATAAAAGGTTAACAAAATAACTTAATTACTGTGTTTTTTTTTGTTTGTTTCTTTTACTCAAATTAGGGTGAAGCAAAAATGAGTGTACACAACAAAAACTACATTATCTGGCAGTTTGTATGGCCTCCATGATTTTTAATGACAGCATTAAAAATCATGAATAAAACTATATATATATAAAAAATAAATACATTTAGAGAAAGTAGCTTTTTAAATATAAACTTTATTAGTATTTTTTTTAACAGACAACACTGGAAAAATATGTACTATTATAATATACAACAAAAAGTACTGTTAACCTGTTATCAACATCCCATTTTGAAAGTCATGTTAATTTAATTTAACATGTCAGTATTAATATGTTTTATGCCAGTGCGTAACTATTAAATTAAAGTAATATAAAGTAATTTCACCTAAAAGTGGCAGTTCCAAGAAAACAAGTATGGTTAATATATTAAACATTAAGTCTGTAAAATAAACTATTAAATGTGCTGACAATCACCAGTCTATGATTGTAAGTGTTGTATCGTCATCTTTTTAGGTTGTATTTCAGCTCTGATGCGCTTTTTAAATGTATAAATAAAAAACAAAACAGCTGCTTGCCATCAATAGCAATAAGATCAATGGACAGCCGATCGCTTTCACTCCAGAATGGCGGAATCGCTGGGCACTGCTGTTGCAATGGAACGTTCTATTAAGTGTCGCCAAAGAGCGTAGAATGGCGCGGCGGCCATTTTGGAATGAAAATTCCAATAGAACAACAGCATATTATAAATCTGTAAAATAAACTTAAAAGTGCTGATGATTGTGATAGTAAGTGTTGTATTGTCGTCTTTCAGGTTGTATATCAGCTTTATTGCGCTTTTTAAATATATAAATAAAAAACAAAGCAGCTGCTTTCCATCGCGACAGTAATAAGATCTAATGGGCAGCCCATCGCTTACACTCCAAAATGGCGGAATCCGGGGTTGTTGCTGGGCGCTGCTGTTGCAATGGAACGTTCTATTGAGTGTTGCCTCTTGGTGATTCTAAGCTCGTTGGTGTCGCCTCTTAGCGATTCTAAGCTCTTTGACCCCTGTACGCTTGCGTCATCAAGCTGCGTTTTGTGTACACCAGTTGCTAGGTGACGGCCATGAAAGCAAACCGCCAAAATGGAGACGTCTGCATATCACAGTCATTCTGCTTTTACTGAATCTTTTATTTTTGTTATCAAAACTAAAATACAGAGAGGCACTTGCATCTATCTGCCACAAAAATATCAAAAACGTTCAGAACATCATGCGATGGCTGCAGAAGTCGTTTTTGGTGGAGACAAGCAGTCATTATCACTGTTTGCACTGGGTCAGTCCCACTTGTCGCCAAGGTAAGTGATAAACAGAAATACACATACGAATGAACATCATGAAAACTAAAGTTTGTCGTACAGTTGGTGGTTCACTTCCGTTATTTGGTAAGATTACATTCATATCAGAAGGGACCATAGCAGAGTTCGCACGAACCGTACCCCATACCACCTCTTTCAGGCGAACTTGGGTACGGTTCAGGGGTGCACACCCAAGTTCAATAGACACGTTCACACTAGCTAAACGTACCATACTTTGATGTCAAATGAACCCGGGTGTGGACCAAAAGTGCTAGTGTGAAAGCACCCTAAGAAATACAGTAGAAACCTTGAGGAAAGTTTTGGTTACATCTCCCTAAAAAGCTATTTCAAGATTATAATGACAGGAGTAGACATTAAATTGTGGATTTTTAAAAGCAGGTCATGTGCAAATGTCGAAACGCAAAGACTGAGGATTTGACACTAGTTCAGAGAATAAAAGGTTAAAGAAGAACAAAGATTTTACATTAGAAGAATAAAAAACCCATTACAAAACACAAATGTTCAAAGGATTATGGCCAATAAAGCTGCTAAATACACTGAAAAAGCATTCCAGTTAACAAAAAAATTTTTTTCTTAAAGTTTTCCTGTAATCTATTCTTACTTTAGTCTTCAGATTCACATGATCCTTAGGGAAGTTGTTCTACTACACCAATTTACTTTAAAATCAGTTGATTTTGGTCAATGTAACACATCTTTGCTGAAAAAGAGCATCTTACTGACCACAAACCTTTGAACAGGAGTTTACGCATGTAACAAACAGCAGCTGCGGAGTTAGAAATGCATGTGCTTGTGCCTGCAGTTACAAGGTTTAAGCAAAAGTGACAGCAAGTCAAACCGTGACAGCAGAGTAAACAGAGTGAGGTATTAGAGGACATCATCCTGGCAAGGTATATCTGTCATCTCTGAAATGTCAAACGACAGGGACTTTTTCCATCAAGTTAACAGCCATTTAGGATGTCATTTATTCATTACTGAAGCATGAAAGTGGCTTCATGGACCCTTTTCACAAGACTGTTATGACGCATTTAAAGGTCATTATAATCTTAAATCCTTAATTTTCAATTTTTTTTAAAACATTTATGAACATTTTTATGTATGTATTATATTATCTTTGCGTCAAATTACACAAATCGAATAAGCGCTTATGGGAGGTGTTTGTAATGCAGCGTCTGTCAGTGGACAGTACTAATATATTTCAAAAATATATAGTTATTCTATATAAGGGGCTGTTTACACAACATTTTCACCCAAAAACTGGAAACTTTTTGTGTTGTGCCTGTTAATTGGGGACTGAAAACACATAAATTTGAAAGCGTAAACATCCTTTGAAAATGGTAATGTCATGCATATACATAGTATGTTTGTTGTTGCTAAAATTTTAACATAAAGGTGCGTTACTTCATAATACGACCAACAAATTTTTTTAAAAAATGAGCGTCATCATGAGGCCACTCACAATAACCAATATATTGACTTATCGTGCAATACTTGATGACCTCAATAGTTTTTGCCCTTGCAACATATATTTACAAATTCACAAGTAACGTTAAAGCCATTTTACAATGACATTTACATTCTACCTCACTATTGCCAAAGTTTATAATTGGACATTTACCTAATAGGACATTTAATAGTATATATAATAGGACGTTTCCCTTTTTAACATCAAATTACAGAATCTAAATGACCTTAAGAATGCTAAGTATTATCAAGTGGCTATTTGCATTATTCTGCTGTTATATAATCATTATATAAGCAGTGGCATAAAATAATATTAAAATGACAATAATATCGCTTATCGCAACAATTTCTGTGACAATATATCGCACAACAAAAATTCCTTATTGTTACCGGCCTAGTGATCACTTCCCTACAGGTACTGTTTACTAATAAGGTGACAGTGCTAAATATTGGCTAAGCATAATCCAGTATTTATAGTATTTTAGGCTGTTTTCGTAACTGTGTGTAAATGAAGATTATTTTGAAAAACCTTTCTGATGTTGTCTATCTTGTTGTCATGTAAACATAGCGCAAGTCAATGGCGATGGGACTATTTAATCACCAACATTCTTCAAAATATCTTCTTTTTCGTTCATCAAATTCTTAACAACTCGAAGCTGAGTAAATGTATGTTATTGATTGCTCTATCCCTTTAAGAATTCTCACTTACGGCTAAACAAATGTTTGTCATTCAGAAATAGCAGATAATTCCTTGCCATAAACATTCCAGCGAGTTCCCCCACCCGTGTGAGCTCAAGAGGAGAAAAGTGAAAGCTTTGGAGTTTATCCAGGGGTACGGCTTACCAAATTCAACTCCTCATTCTGTCTGACGGCCTCAGTGTAAGAGCCGTCGAGTTTGCTTTGCAACTCGGTCAACAGATCTTTGAGCTGAAATGAAGTTTGAGATGTTTAGGGACTGAAAAACTAGCTAAATTTTAGTCCAGATCTGTGGGATTTCCTGTAATTTCCAACAGGTTCAAAGAATGTCACAATTTCTACTAATGTTCTTTAGTGTTCTAGTGAAATCTGAATAGCTGGGCTTGTTGAATGAAAATCATGTCAGGCTAAAAATGTTTTTGAGTCACACCTGGAGATTAAAATAATGCAGAGTTCAGACTGCACGAATTTCAAAGTAGTTGTGTCACATATGTTTTCACACTGCATGACCATCTAGGGTAGCATTTCATCGCTGCGGTGTTAAGGCTCGTACACACCGGGATGCTTTTCGTTTTTCGTTGCGTTTATCGTCAGCGTTTTTTCAAGACGTTTTTCCCCAGATTCAAACCCAAGCGATTTTCACAGGCATCGAGCAGAAGAGTATGCAAAATCACTCCTTGACGTTAGATGGTGCTACACAACTTTAAGCTTCTGACACCCGGTTGTAACACAGAAGAAGACGACAAAGTTGACACGATTTTTGTTATGGATGGTTCAAGTAGCAGCTCCAGCTCTAGCGATGAAGAAATGATTATTGTTCACCAGTGCAATAAGCAGCTCCACGTTCATATCGCCTCTGGGCATCTTCTCAATGTGCGCTCGCATTGACAGTTTTGCGCTTGAGCACCTCCAAGTGCTGTTTACTGTAACTTCAGCAGCTCCGTGCACGTGAACAAAAATGCCAATCTGATTGGTGGAGAAGGTTTTGACACGGCACGTCCAAAAAAAAAAAACGAGCATGAGGCATTTTTTTTTTTAAATGATGCTTTTGCGCCTGCCGTTTTGCACGTTGGTGTGCACGATCACATTGACAGCCTTTATTTAGTCACTAGGCGTTAAACGTCGAGGGAAAATGCGAGCAAAAAACGTCTCTGTGTGCACGGGCCTTTACACAGCAAGATGGATCGGCGACAGGGGGTTTCACACTACATGACTTTACAATAGTTAGAATCGCTAAAAATTTTGTCTCGATCCGCAAACTACTCCATTAGCAATTTCTCTTCAACTTTTTTCTTTTTCAACCCCGTTGTGGTATTGCTCAGATGACACATCAAACAGACACAGGTGCTCCTGCCAAATTTCCAATAGTTTTTCCTCCATTTCTTGGGTCCATATAGACCAAAAAGTCTACTCCCCCAACTTCCCGCTGGCCTGAATGCTGCTCTCTCATTGGCTGTAGGTAATCGCCAATGTTATTTTCAATCAGAACACATTTCACACAGCATGATTTTTCACTGACAGGTCCAGATATTTAGCATGCCAAATATCTCACGGGTGTCGTAACTCAACGATTCTCTCAGACAGAGTCTTTGATAGTTCACACTGTGTGATCACAGCAGAGATTTGCCTGTGATTTCGGACATTTGTCGACAATTTCCCAAACCTGTCGGGCCTAAAATCTTGCAGTCTAAACTAGTCATGAGTCCCTTTTTTATTGCCTGCTTTAATTTTACCAGGATTTTACAAATGTACTAAGACAGGATTATTTGAGATAAAACTAAGTAAGCTGATGAGCAAAAAAAAAAAAATTGAAACATAATAAATTTTGCATTATGTGTTTTCACATGGGTTTCCCATGCTCCATGTGGCTTAATGCATTAGGACAGTAATTTAAGATGAAATATTTAGTTAAAACATTTAAGAAGCTTGTCTCACACAGGTGAGTGGGCTTGACAAACCACTTGTAGAAACTCTTCTCTCTCTCTCTCTCAAGGCTGATTTATACTTTTGCATCAAGAGCACGATCTGGCGCAGCTTTCGCACGGTCGCATACCTCTTTTGCTGTGGCTGATCCTAAAAAGCACCTATCAAAAAATGTAACTACACGTCGCAACCACAGAGTGCAAGCTTTCTGATTGGTCAGCTTGGTAGCGGTGACGAGTGTGGGCAGTTGGAGAGATTGTTTACAAGTGTGGAGTCCCGTGAAGCAGTTCCAGATAGAATCTTTTGTTTTGTGTTTACCTTATGATTAAAGTTGTCGCACGTCTGCTGGTTCCTGCCTCTGAATGAGTAAGTTTTAGCTACTTGTAGCGTTCAGAATAAAACAAAATACCCGCGAAGAAACTCGACACAGAGGAACATAAAAACATATTGCCAGCTAGCATTTCGGAAGTGTTATTGCAGAGCAACACAAACAGCATGCAGAAGTATAAATGCACGACTACGCGCAAGCAAAGTCCGTTTAAGGCAAGTCATTTTACTCTGTGGCCATCTTTGAAACACTTCTTGGGCAGTTTGCTCGGGCATTCTGTCTGAATGGGGAAACATCAAATTCTCCAAAACTGCTTGCCAAGCTTACGATTACATTACATATTAGGAATCACCAATCAAATTATACATTAACTGTCTCTTTAGTTTAATTTCTAAACGTTTAAATCAAACAAAATCTGCAGAAACTCACGTCTGGTCCGAGCCCCTCCCCTGGAGTATCGTCAGTTTATAGTATCTATGATTGGCTCCTGTACTAGAAGGCGGGCTTTATTCACTATATAGCAATTGATGATTGGCTCCTGTACTAGTGAAGGGGCTTCATTCGCCATATTAACCGTTACACTTTTCCCCATTCAAAACTATACAAGTGACATGTCTTGTGTATTCTATAGTCTTTGGCGCAAGGCAGGCGCCGTGGGTCATGGCAATCCCTCGACGCAGAAGTATAAATCAACCTTAAAAAAAAAAAAAAAAACCTCCCCACTCTTTACTCTAGCACCTAATTCTCTGAGCACTAACAGTTCCTTTGTATAATTAGCACTTCTTGTGTGTTTTGCGTCTTCTTGTTGAATCGCTGAATGCCTCAATTGTAAGTCGCTTTGGACAAAACGTCTGCTTAATGACTAAATTTAATGTAATATATAAAGTACAGACAAGCAGAATATGCACCGCGGAACATGTCTCATCTTTACACAGAAAAACATCAAATTTGCAGAAAAAATGCCTAAATTTAGTGCATCGAGTTTATACTGTGAGCTCATCTGCTTGCATCATTAACTGATTTTGTGCAAGTTTAAAAGTAAATCTTTTTAAGATCACACAAAGAAAACGTATTGAATATTTTAAAGAAAATAAATAAAATACATTAATGCTCTGCTCTTGGACTAAAATACTTATAGCTTATGAAAATATGGAAAAGATATGGATGAATAACGTTTAATTCTCATCACACTCCAAAATGATATGTGACAAAGTCTTGTTTTAAGTGAAACTGGCCAAAATTAACTGAGTTTATGATTAAAACGACAAATATCTGTCAACGGGCTCAGAAAGAATCAACCTGGATACCACAGAAGAAATTCCACAACTATTGAAATTAATATAATGATAAAAAAGACCAAAGAAAAACAACATTGTGGCATAATTGCAAGAGTTAGTTTGACTGAACCCAGAACATTCTATTAAGACAGTTTAATCCTCAGTCCAGACAATAAAAGCTCTCTAAGAGTATTGGGAATATAATGAGAAGTACATCATAAATTCCCTCATCCTATCCTGATATAGTCTGGACTGAGAGCAGACAAGTAGATGGCAAACCTCAGAGCTATAAAGAGATTTTAGTTGAGCTGCTAAAATCAGACATGTTAGACATTCAAAAACGACAAACAACAGACTGAGAGACAGAAGTGAGCAAGCAATACGGCTCTGAGTGTTCTTGCTCTTACCTCTCTGACTTCCGAGACGTAGGTGGCGCTCTCACGCTCCGCTCGCTCCAGCTCAGACTCCAGCTGCTGCTTGTCTCTCCTTAGCTGTGAAAGTAGTGTTCAAAGGTATGTTCTTCGGCTCAGCTCTTGTTTTCTTTTTTTATTTAAGGTATAAACTGATTATGTTGCAAAGCAAACTTACACTCTCCACATCTGCATCTGAGCTCAGTCTGTCCACTTCCTGATCCAGTGCAATTACCCTCTGAGTCATCTAAACACAATATACAATAATTATTTCTTCATTCTCACATAAACAGTCAACAGGCTTTAAAAAAATACATGTACTTTTTTACTTTTAAAGAAAAAAAGGTATAGATAGATGGATAGATAGATAAAAAGATGGATAGACAGACGGATAGACAAATGGATGGACAGACAGACAGACAGACAGACAAACAGACAGACGGACGGACAGACAGACAGACAGACGGACAGAAGGATAGAGGATGGGATGGATGGATGGGATAGATAGATGGGATAGACATACAAATAGATGGATGATGGATGGATGGACAGATAGAGATATAGATAGACAGATGGATAGATAGTCAGTCAGACAGACAGATGATAGATAGATGGATAGATAGACAAACAGATAGATACAGATGGATAGACAGACGGATAGATAGACGGACGGACAGACAGACAGGTGGATGGACAGATAGATAGGTGGGATAGACAGATGGATGAATGGACAGACAGACAAATAGATGGATGATAGATGGATGGATAGACAGATAGGTATATAGATAGACTGATAGATAGATAGACAGACAGACAGACAGATAGATGGATAGATAGACAGACTGATGGATCCAGATGGATAGACAGACGGATAGACAGACGGATAGATGGCCGGACGGACAGACAGACTGATGGATGGACGGACGAACAGATGGATAGATAGATGGGATAGACAGATGGATGGATGGACAGACAGACGAATAGATGGATGGATAGACAGACAGACGGATAGATGAATGGATAGACAGATGGATGGACAGATGGATGGATAGATGGATAGACAGACAGATGGATGGATGGAGATGGATGAATAGATAGACAAACAGATGGATAGACGGATGGATGGACAGACAGATAGACAGACAGACGAATAGATAGACAGACAGAAAGACAGACAGACGGATGGATGGACAGACGAATAGATAGATGGGATAGACAGACAGACGAATACATGGATCATAGATGGATAGATAGATGGATGAATAGACAGATAGATATATAGAAGGATAGACAGACAGGTGGATGGATAGATGGATGAATAGATAGACAGACGGATGGATAGAGAGACGAGTGGACGGACAGACAGACAGACGGATAGACAGACAGACGGACGGACGGACGGACAGACAGATGGATGGACAGACAGAGACACAGATGGAAGAATGGATGGATAGATGGACGGACAGATAGATGGATGGATGGATGGATGGATGGATGGATGGATGGATGGATGGATGGATGGATGGATGGATAAATAGACGAATAGATAGATAGACCGATAGATGGACAGACAGATAGACAGACAGACAGATGGATGGACATAGACAGACAGACAGACGGATGGATGGAGGGATGATGGATGGATGGACAGACAGATAGCTAGACAGATAGACAGACAGACAGAGGGATAGACGGATATACAAAAATATACAAGTAGCCATATCACAATTGGCCAATAAATGATCATGTTTAATTCCATCTTTATATTATTGTATGAAAAACTATGCATTATTCACATTAAGTATTTAAAATAAAATACTTAAAATAAAAAGAATAATATGTTGTCTATTTCGGCCAAAAATAAACCTGTTTATTAAATGTTCAGAGGGCTGGTGTAGAAATGAGGATGTAGTAGTTGATCTAAACCTCTTTGAGCTCAGCCTGTGAGAGGTCCAGCTTCTCCCTCCAGCGCGTCTCCTCATGCTCCACACTGCTCTGTAGCCTCTGCAGGATCCCTTCCTGTGAATCAAACACCAACAAAACCCTCCGTCACACAATCACTCATCACTGCGCTGCTAATAGGCGGTCAAAAGTCAGAGTCTAGCTTATGAAACTGCAGACTCACCGTCTCCGCTAACACTTTCTTGTACGTCTCGCAATCTTTCTGTAGAACCTTCTGGGCCTCCTCAGCCGCCTCCAACTTTTTTGCTAAAGCCTGTAGGAAAATGGATATGAATGGAGAGATGTTTTTATAAAGTGCGCATTGAAATGTTGATGAATCCACTTGATTCATAAAGTGGTGGAATAGTTTCATTAGACACTGACTGTAAGGCCTTATTTACACTGCAGTTCCTAATGCCTATTTTTATTTGTGTGACTACATCTGATATTTTGTTGACCTGCTTTAAAAAAGATCTACATTTACACTGTACTCTGCAAAGTAACCCAAGATAGATATATCTGTAAACAGGGACGGACTGCAATGCAACAAATGCAAGCGTAGGTTGCCAGATTGACGACATCAAGGAGCAAGCCTGACTTTCTAGCCTAAAGGCTGGATAAAAGCATCAGCATGCGATAGTAGGAATATTTTCCATACTAAAAGGAGTTTTTGCTCTAACCAACACCTGAAATTCATATTTTAGAACGGCTTCTATTTCTTGCAACTTAACAAAAGGATAAACTGAAAACGATCACCTCGGGTACATCTCATGTGCTTTATTCTGTATTAAAGTCTACAAATGTGAGTTTAATTGACATTTTACGTTTCATTTATTGCCATAATACTGAAAGCAGCAGCAGATGGTTCACCTCAGATCTTGAAAATAAAATAAACCAGTTGAAATTGAACTTTAAAACAGACTCACAACACAGTGATTCAGCAAGAAGTTTAATATGTATTAATTAGATTATAAACCTTGCCATTTAGTTGGAGGGCAGTAAGTGCACTGTTCTGTGCTTCTGAATGGCTGCATTTAAATTTCTGTGGTATTCCGTCTGGTACAAACAGCCCAATTGCTTATCACTGCAAATTTCATCACGTAGCGTGTTGTTAGGACAAGGGTTACTATGTAACCTGCTCACATAATCTTTACATTCGTAATATTTATATTATTTGCTAGTTAATAACCACAAGTGGAACTCTGAATCCGCGTCTCATTTCGGAGACTGTCCACCAGAGGTCGCATTTTGGTCGCGGGTACATGCTTTGAGAGGCTTTATGACTGAATGAATGAATTATGCTGTTTTCCACAAAGGCAACTCATGTGCTGAAATATAATAAGCTAAACTGGCATTAGGTGGGTTAAAGGGACCAAAACAGACATTCTGAGACGTAATGCACATTCTCCAAGCAGAATATCGGACTTCAACACTGTTTTTCAGATAAACAAGAATGTTCACTAAGCATGTTTCTTAAATATCTGCAAACATATTCTGGTATTTTTATGCTTTAAAAGAGTCAAGAACTTACATACAGCACCTTTAAAGAACATTGGGTCTTTTTCCCTAATAATTGCGAATGTTTTTTTGTATTATTACCCACATTTCAACTTCTCATATAAACATTTTGTCTAATTGATAATGTGCGTACACACGAGTTTGTTCTTAAACTCGTTCTACTGTTAGTTAAGTTTGAGTGTTCAGCTCTGTTCTAAATTAGCATCAGCATGAACAAAGTTAATCATTTGCATAATACACGCCCAAACCATCTCCATACAAGGGCTCTCCACAAAATGGCACTTTTTATATTATAAGATGACAGATTATGAATGACGAAGAGACAATTACGGAATCAAAACAAAAGAAAAAGATCTTTAAGGGTAATGAAGGTTTTGATGTTGGATGTGGAACATGCTTTCAGTTCTGAAATGCACTGCATTTTATATATATATATATATATATATATATATATATATAAAAAAAAACTAATTTAGTGTGATCAGGGCCTGAACAGCCATTCATGCTGCTATGCCTCCAAACATATGAAACACAATAATCATCCTTTATGTAAGGATAGAGCAGATATATATATATATATATATATATATATATATATATATATATATATAATATATATATATATATATATATATATATATATATATATATATATATACACATACATACATATATATATATATATATATACACACATACATACATACATACATACAGAGATATATATATATATATATATATATATATACACACATACATACATACATACATACAGAGATATATATATATATATATATACACATACATACATACATACATACAGAGATAAATATATATATATATATATATATATATATATATATATATATACATATAATTTAGAATATATTGTTTTTTTTATTTAGATTAAACACTTAAAATACATTTTAGCATAAAAATTGATGAATCTTGATGGCTAGTGAATCAAACCCATTGTTTGTGCTTCTTCAATCTTTAAAATTAACAATATATACATGTATACTATATATATTAATAAGCATAAGTTTTTAAGGCTGTAAATGAACAAAGCCTCTTTATTTGAATAAACCGTTCAGACATGAAGTAGGCCGAGTGTAAGCCTGTCTAATATTGATTCGTGTTCGGGATCATGTTCGATTACTTTTCTGGACTGAGGTTTTGCGATTTACATGCAAGAACACTTCATCTTAAGGTGCTTTCACACTTGGTTTAATTGCCTGGACCGTACCAAAGTTCGATTGTCCCCCCTTGCCACTTTCTCGGTTGGTTTGTGTTCACACTGTCTTTTTCCCTACTGAATCTTGGTACGCTTGCATCATCGAGCTGCTGTTGTTTGTACGGCTGTTGCTAGGTGACTGACACGAAAGCAAAGCGCCACAATGGAAAGACGTACACCCATCACGGTCATTCTGCTTTTACTGAATCTTTTGGTTTTGGACATACAGAAAGCGACTCGCGTCGATCTTTCAGGCGGACTTGGGTACGGTTCATGGGTGCGCACCTGAGTTCAGAAGACACATTCACACTAGCTAAACGTACCGTACTCTGACGTCAAACGAAACCGTGCGTGGACCAAAAGTGCTAGTGTAAAAGCACCCTTAAAGTTAGCTGTAGGCTATGAGTAAAATATGTGATGTTGTAAAGAACTTGTAACGTGTCGTTTTAGTGATGTAAGTATTGCTCTTGTTTTTCAGAATTTAAAGTTACAAATTAATTTGGGTATGAATCAATTGCGTAGGATAGCACATGGGCTCATGCAACTTTTACATCCTTGTGGTTTGAAAGAAGAATGGAAAATAATGTTCTACTCGGTCTGTGTGCATGGACAAAATTACAGTCAGCTTGTAGTTGCAATGTTTCCAAATTCTTAGCTTGCACAAAAGATTTCAGCACTTTCTGGACTTTCAGGACTGATGTATGTAATCTAATCGCACAAATACTTAATTAGAATTTGGTTGAACCCAGAAATACACATTTAATTGCTACATTAATTCATTCATTTTCTTGTCAGCTTAGTCCCTTAATAATCAGGGGTCGGAACCGCCAACTTATCCAGCATATGTTTAATACAGCGGATGCCCTTCTAGCTGCAACCAATTACTGGGAAACACCCATACACTCATTCACACACATACACTACAGCCAGTTTAGCTTATTCAATTCACCTATAGCGCATGTGTTTGGACTGTGGGGGAAACCGGAGCACCTGGAGGAAACCCACACGAACACGGGGAGAACATGCAAACTCCACACAGAAATGCCAACTGACCCAGCCGAGGCTCGAACCAGCGACTTTCTTGCTGTTAGGCGATCATGCTACCCACTGCGCCATCGTGACGCCCTAATTGCCACATTGTTTGTTTTTATTTAAAAAAATTAAATCACAAACAAATTCACACATTATTTTAACATATTAATAGTGATGGTGACAGCATGTAGCATGGTTGTGTCTTAATACCGAGCAACACACTACTTTGAGAACTGGACCAAAATCCTTGTACAGTGTTGCTTTAAGAGGTCAGCAAAACATTGCGGGACATAGGAGACCTTTGTGCGTCAATTAATCATGTAGCAATACATCGACCACTTCTTCAAATGACACACGACTTGCACTGACAGGTTCATTTCTGAGCTACTTGCTTATATGGCAGAAACAAATACTTGTATCCAATCTGTTTTATCTCCACATAGGCCCACCTATGTGCAACACCTGACAATATCAGAATCCATGTGTTTATTTGTCCTACTGTGGGTTACATTCAATCTGTGCCACATATGCAGAACAAAATCAGAATTTGTTCAATTGAGCCATGCAGTGTAAATGTGGCCTAAAAGACTGACCCTGAATCTGTACCTGAGCATCTCCAGAGGACGCCTCTCCAGTCGAGCTCTCTCTCACGGACATCTCAAACTTCTGCAGCCACTGCTGGTGGTTCTGGACAATCAGATTGAAAACAAACATGAATTGATACTGCATGCACTCAACAATGAAATACACTGACTTTAAACACATTGTACGATTCTGCACAGATGTGATTCCCGATATGCACCTGGTCACTGGGCAGCGGTACGTGCGGCAGGAGTCTGTGCAGCAAAGCTCTGCATTCTGCCTCCACTGACTCCAGCACAGTCTGATGCTCCTGTGGAAAAACACATACACTTCTATCAAGCACATTGATTAAAACATTCTCTGGTTAGTTTGAAAACCACTGCATAATCCATACCACAACAACAGTGCCAAGATCAGTAAAGCATTGGTGCTTCCCCACCAAAAAGTGAGATTAAAATAAATACTAAAACAAAAAAACAAGACATGAACAACTGTGCTACAAGCCATTAACCTTAAAGTATTCTTAAACACAACATATACATTGAAATCGCTGTAACAAACTGTACTACTACTAATACTAATAAAAATATATATAAATAAAAAACTCAAATAGCAAATAATCCTCTGTCATCAAAACAAAACATTTTTTCTACTTCACCACAACTTTTTAAACCTCTATCCTCAACAACACGTACAAATAGGACAACTACATCTATAACCAAACATTACAAGACCGCAATCAGGATATTTATTAGAGCTGAAGATGAACTGGACAACTGCAGAACACGATACATAAGAGAAAGGAAAAAAAAATTATTCAGATTGTGCCAAACACAACAGAAATCAGTATTAGCTGTTAAGTTCACATGTTTTCAGATTGCATGCTGAAAGATGAACTTAAAGGGTGTGATATAATTCCAGGGCATTTTGCCCCATTTGCAAATGATTGGAGAAACGTGTATGCATTGTACCATTAAAAAAGGCAGAACGAGCAGGCATATTTAAGTTTAATTAGCATTTTAAATAATCCAAAAATCAATATTAATTCTGATTTGTAACATTTTTTTTATATAGCAGTTATTTTAGATATTAAACTTTTTACCAAATCAGTTACAAAACCTACTTAAAAAAAATTACAATTACAGATTATATGTTTATATAATAACAGTTTTGTGATTTGGTGATTGCACCTAATCACATCACCTTCTAATACACTGGTTTTTGTGAATTAAAAAACACAAGATTGTTTGAAAAACTATTTATATTTTGCAAAAATAAAATAAAGTTGAGTATTTTTCAGTCTTTTTTTATCTTCAAGTGAAACCGGATATCAGGAACAGTTTTGTAAGTTTGTCATAATATATTCAACTTTAAGTACTTTCCCAGCAGGCACAGGACGTCAACATGACGTCAGATTGACATTGTACTTCAATGTTGTGGGTATGTTGCATATTGTTTGGAAATGAAAATCCAGCTGACGCAAGAACCCAACGTCAGGCCAATGTTAATGTACAATGTCCAACCTAATATCAACGTCTAATGATGTTATGGCTTGATGTTGTGTGGACGTTACCACTATGACGTCTATAAGACGTTGGATTTTGGTTGCCATACCTGATGAATAAATGCCAGTATTTGACGTCAATATGATTTTGGTTTAAGATGTTGGCTTGATGTTGGATTTGGTCACTTTCCAATACAACCTAAAATCTACAAAATATCTACGTCATTTGACATCAAAATAATGTTGTCCTTAAACACTGGCTAAGCATTGAATTTTGGTCAGCTGACATCACAACCTAAATCTAACCTAATATTAGCGTCTTATGACCTTGTGTGCCTGCTGGGGGGTTTCTGTGAAAGAGAAAATCAGATTTAGTTTTAGATGAAAAATGCTGGTAACCAAACAAATACGGATATAATACTGACATGAGACATTTTTCAAAATATCAAATCAAAAAAGCAACAAAGATAAAAATAAGAGTTTTATTTTTTAATATGGTGCACCAATGGCTTTTTTTCTTTGTACAGTAAGACATTTAATGCACATTAATAAAACAAATAGGGCTATTTTGTTATTCATCAGGGTGTATTATTCCCAAGGTAAAAATGTTGTTTTTATAACCTTTGATCAAAACTTTGATCAGTGCATGTCTTTAAATCAATGCATGTTATCCAAATAACCTCCTAGGTCTTGAGTGTCCACATATGTGGACAGCACATTTTAGCTCTTAAGTGGCTATTTAAAATACTTTGAATGCTTAATATTTTGCTACAGACATACAGTGTCATTCTGCAACTGTTTCGCAGCATATGAAATGTCCCAAACCCTATTTTTAACTGTCCAAAATAGGAAAAAATTTGGTTTTTACTCTCTGATAGTCAAAGCAAGTTAAAAAAAATGATTCTATGTCATATATGCATTAAAAAACATTCAGGAAAAAGTGTTTTATGTAAATTCGGACCACGAGTCCACATATATGGACATAATTTTTCTTTAAAAGTACATCATATCGAAAAAATGATACTTAGATTTTTATTCTAATTCGGTTCCAATAAGCCCAAATAGCAAAGAGAAATAAAAAATGCATGTAAAAAAACACCTTGGGCCTTAAGAGGTTATTGACCCTTTTGTATTTTCTAAAGCATATTTAACTAATCAAAACAGACAAAAAAAAAATAAGGAAAAGAAGAGAACGCTGCCAAACACTGAATTTGTAGAGCAGGTGAGGGCAGGAGTTGGTACAGCTGGATATGACTAAGAGCAGTCAAACCTCACAGTACATACCGTCCATATGACTAAAGATCGCAAGCTGAACCGCAGAAATGCTCATGATGTAAGCAGCGTTAGTTATTACTTCACTACATTTATAGAGCCACTACTGTAGTTACTCTACGCCATGATGTAGACTAACTCAAATGCCTAACTAATTAGGACAACTCTGATGAAAGGATTCGATACACTTCAAATGTTGACTATTGTACGCATAAAGAGCACAACACACTATACTGACACTGAGGAGAAAAAAAAACTAATGAAGATTAAAGCTGTTATTTTTGTTTTACGTGCACACAAACATATTATTATCGATTGATGATGTTCCAATTAAAACACTGAAGGCTTGTGGTGTGTTTTGTGGATGTTTCTGGTAATTTTCTGGAATATGAACGAGTGAGTTGGAGCGTTGCCATCTATAGAGGATGAGGAAGCTCTCGGATTTCACCTAAAACATCTAAATTGGTGTTCTGAGGATGAACAAAAGTTTCATGGGAATTGTAACAACCTTAGTGTGAGCAATTATTAACAGAATTTGAGTTAACTGACTGCACTGGAGAATCTTTTATTCTCAATCCTCACAAATACTTAAATAGAGCACATTTCTAGTGTAACAATATATTGTACAGCCATGTAAAGTGGCTATTTGAGTTGGATGTATTGTTACCACACAGACCAGCTGTAAATAATCTGTTTATCATGGAAAAACAGTGTGATTCACTTCACCATATCCTGTGGATTAAAAAGAAAAGGTCGACCAAGCCTTTTTCCCTTGTATAATGATTAATTGACTATTAGGGGGCAGCCCTAGATTCAACACTGTGTAAAAACTAAATCGTTTTAAAATCTAAGATCAATATATATTAAAATACCACATGTCAGGAGGATAAAGACATGGAGAGACCATAAAAGGTGCAGGGAAAGGGAATGAACCGAATGGATGTAACCCTCACTAGCTTAATAAAATGTGCATCTTGAAGAAAGTCATTTAGTGGGGCTTCCCATTTACATGTGGCTTCCCATTTTCTTCCTGATCTCCTTTTGTCATTATAAAAACATTTGGACATTTGGATTGATATTTGGAGAGACAAACATTGGTGCAGACTGAACAGTGTAAATCAGAAGGTGATCAGCATGCTGGGAAAGAGGAAATCAAGAAAGGGCAAATCACTAATGAATGATCAAATGACACAATGGACATAAACTGAATGCTAATTTAAGAAAAAGGGAATAAAATAGAATAAAAATAGCCGCACACTCATTTCACTGGTCTTGTTTAAAACTTAAAAACATTCAAAGACATTTTTCTTTTTAATAAAGCAAACAGCAAGCTGCGGCCAAAATATACAGGCAAATTTAAAGCACATTCGTTTGCAAGTTTGAAGCTTCTGACTGTTCTCAGCATTTAACACAGCGCATTAGTAGCATGCAACTGAGCGGTTGAGAGTTATGAAATGAGTATGCAGCCATTCATGAGGAAGTTAAGGAGAAATGAAAACTTCACTGGTCAATAAATGGCAGAGGCTTATTGGAGATGCTTTGATTTGACTCTAGAGTGAAGTAGTTTGGGAGTTGTGGTGCGAACCTTGGCGCTCTTGGTGAGTTTTCCCTGAAGTATGGTCTCGGTGGCTGACAGCGCCTCCATAGCGCTCCAGTTTTTCTCCCGTAGCTCCTAGTCAGTTTCAGAGAAACACCACTTTCAGTTCAGCCTACACTCCCGCCAAACAAATGATTGTCCCATTCATTTTGGCATGAATTAAGTCCAAGGTGCAGCCAAGGCATTTCCATGTACTGCTGTTTTACATCAATATTTTGGCTAAAAGAAACAGCCCTACCATTTTCATGGTTTGTTATTTGTGCGTAAAACACTCAAAGTTTGCAATCAAAAGAGCAAAACCATCCAGAAATCCAAGAATAATAAGGTAAACAAAATGGAAAAATGAAAATGTATGAAAAAGCGGCCGAGCAAACAAAGAAAGCTAATTCCATCATAGCAAATTAATAAAATAAAACGCATTTATAAATATTAAATAAGTACACACAAGACCATCTAAACCATGGGTGGCCAACCCTGTTCCTGGCGATCGACCTTCCTGCAGATTTCAGCTCCTACCCTGATCAAACACACCTGAACCAATTAATTAGAAGCTGAGGAGCACTTGATAATTACAGGCAGGTGTGTTTGATATGGGCTGCATCTGAAAACTGCAGGAAGGTCGATCGCCAGGAATAGGGTTGAGCACCCCTGATCTAAACCAGCGGTTCTCAACCTTTCAATTATATTAAGAGGATGACAATATAATGTCGGCTGAATCCTCATGCATGTATAAAAAGACGCTGGAGATTTTTCAATGTTAACCTCTGTCAAAATGTCAAACTCTTTTCATATATAAAGGATCGGTAATCTAACCTTACTTTAATACTTATTTGTTTTAATATAAATCATTGTCTTGATGTTGCCTTAAGGCCAGTTTATACTTCTGCGTCAAATGCATGCGGTAGGTCTAACGTAGCCTTCACACAGTTGCATAGCTTTCTGCATAACCTGATGCGCACCTTTCAAAATATGTAACTACTTGTTGCGATGACACAGGGCACAAGATCTGTGATTGTTCAGCTTGGTTGTGGTAATGAGTGTGGCCAGGGCCAAGGGAGCAGAGATAGCCTGGCAGAGAGTGTTTTACAAATGTTGAGTCCCGCGAAGGAGCTCCAGATGGATACTTTTGTTTTGTTTTTTACTTTGTGATTCAAGTTGTTGAACGTTTGGTGGTTCCCGCCTTTCTTCAATGGGTACTTCTAAATTAGCATCTCACTCATTTCCAACAAAAACCCAAAACACTGGCAAAGAAACTTGAAGGTAGAACATAGAAATCCCACTGCCTACTAGTGTTTCAAAAGTGTGATTGCAGAGCAGAATGCTACATGCAAGATGTGCACTGTGAGGTACAGGGATCACTTGATGCAGAAGTATAACTCAGGCTTAAGTTTCTAGCTACGACCCTCTGGTTGAGATCCACTGATTGAAATGGACCATATGAATTCAGCTAAAAATCTGCTCTATTGAAGAAGAAAAAAATAGAGTCATCTATAGTTTGGATGAAATTAGTTAATTAACACAAATATGAATTTTTGGGTCAACCATCCCTTCAAATGACATACTAGTCCACCTTTGATCTAGAAACTTGCCCTAAAGCTCTTTGCAATCACTAAAGCCTAGTTCACACTACATGACTTAAGACATTGGAAGACCAGCGTGCCGTTCAGACTGCATAACTTGCTTTTGTGACTTTAAATCACAGATATTTCACACTACATAAATGATCCACAAGAGTCAAACACTACATGATATGGCAACAAATCTGTCACCCAACAAACTCTGTCCAGCCCCCAAACCACAGCCATCATAAAGAGCAGAACACTATTGGCTGCTTGTGTGATGATGATGATGACATCACTGGCACAAAACATTAGAAATCTCTCTGTAAGCGTTCAAGGGAGCATTTGAAAGCCTCGTCAATCAGCTGATCTGTCAGCGGACAGATCGCTTGTATATCTGCAAAGTTCAGCTGATAGACGTGGCTTTAATACACTCAAATACTTTTTTTTTTGCTGCTTGTTCAAACTCTTTCAAATTCTTGAGTTTTTTTTTTTTAAGTTTTCCACTTACACAATTTTGTAAAAACAATCAAGTTAATTTAATCGATTTAAGTTGGGACAACATGAAGGAATTGTGTGGAACCCAGTATGTTTTACAGTGTATGTGTCCGTGTAAATGCAGGATGAGGAGGCGAGTACATTGATGACCATTCTGGCCAATCACAGACACTGACGTTGATTATTATGATCACATATGTTGACCTCGCAAACACAATGGCCAGTCAGGCCGTGACTTGCTCGCACATTTGCTGCAGCTTGTCACTATATCTGACCCCATGTAGGGTAGTCGGCCGACTGGTCTGGAATATTGACCCTTCTAGATATTGGCTTTTTGTCAGCGAGCCTCTTTTAATGCGTAGTTCACACAAAGACGAGCACTTGCAGATTTTTCCACGATCAAAGTCCAATCTGTCGGCTTAAAATCCTGTAGTGTGAACTAGATTTTACACACTAAAAAGTTTGTGAGGGATTTACTTCTTAAAGGTTCACAGACACACAGCATGTGGTCAGGTTTTACATTCTCTTCAGGATGTGCATTAGACAAGAAAAGCTAAAGCTTGGATGCTACCCACTCTTTTACAAAAAAAAAAAAGACAAAAACACGTTCAACCTCTTTCAACTTACATTGTTCTTCTTCCGATGAAGCTCCACAGATTCCCTCAACTCAAGCAGCTCTTCCTGAACCTCAGATAACCGCTTATTCTTCTCCGCCAGCCTGAGGACAGATGTGTATATTATGTGAGGATAATAAGACTACATTATACTGGAAGATGTTTGAGATCAACATAAACTTTAAATTAAAGAATGTGATTCTTACGCTGTTAATAATTCCTGACTGGGAGCTGCTAAAACGGTTTGCTTTGGGAAAAGGGAGACATAAATGGCTGCATCAATGCAAATGTACACCTGAATTTTAGCATTAGTAGGTTGTTTTTTCTTTAACACCTGATTTAAAGTTTCTTAAGCACTCCTACCTGCTTCTGTTGCATTTCTTTCTCCAATTCTCTCTGGAGTCTTTCAACATCCTGATCTTTGGCTGTTAACCTATGACATATAGATGCATCACTGAACTGCAGATTTCATACAGTTTCATAAGACAATTTATCTTCAAATTACTGAATTAAGCTCTAAAATAATATTTGTACAATACAATAAATTCGCTTTATTTACAATCTAAATTGATTGAGACGACTTCCTGTTCAACATCTTGAATTAGTTTAAAAATCTGCTGTTTTGAAGTCTCCATAGATCCAAATTTGGTCCAGAACATGCTGCCAAAATTAAATAAACACTACCTGATGTTTATTTGTGCTTTGTAAAATACATAAACTATTATTGCAATATCATTGAGAGTTTTATCAGTTAATGCCCTTCTCTACCTTTGCGTACTGATTATATGGCTAAATTAATGGCAAGAAAGAATCCCACTTTATTTTCATAATGTAATAAAGTCCACATGTTGAGGACTGTTGGGATTCCAGGAAGAATAATAGTGCTTTAAAAAAAGATTTTGCCCTATATTGTCTATCTGGAATTGACTAACAAGTAAAATGGCACATAAAGAGAGAGAAACATACTGAGTGTGAAGCTGCTGGATTTTAGCGCTCAAGTCTGAATTTGACTCCTGAGTTTTCAGATGGGCAAGTTCAGCGGTTAAAACCTCCACCTGCTGCTGTAGATCCTGAAGACACACACATCATTCTTTAACACGTCATGTTAATGGATGAGCAAACAACATTCTAGATCAGTGGTTTTCAACCTGTGGGCCAAGACTGAATTCCAGGGGAGATGCCTGCTGGTATTAATAGAAAAATAATAATATATGTAATATATGTAGTAATAATTTGATGTGTAATTAAATAATGAGAAATAAGTAATAAATTGCTATTATGCGTTAACAATTCGATTTCACTGATTGGTTTAATACCAAGCTGCTAATTTAAAACATATTTATTGCTGAACACATGGCTGTCAACGAGTCTGGTGTTTCAGTTCTCCGCTGGTTTTAACTGCTCGTCTAATGTAAACCGGTTTTCCACTATCAGTCCAAACAGTTCTGTTTCATTCCATGCTGATACGCTCACATCAGCATGAAAATGGTTTAATTTTCCACTGTGACGCTGATAAAGAAACTCTTTGGAGTGCAATACAAATGCGCCAGTCGTAGCCTTGGTAATCTGAGTGTTAAGTAAACAGCAATATGGACAAGGATCAGATATTTCTGCTTATTTTCTGACATTTACTTACTTGAATCACAAAAAAAAAAAAAAAAATAAATAAAAAGCGTTCTTCCTCTAAGCCAGCTATGAAAAAGTTGGCAGCCAAGCAACAAAGTGGCAAAATCACACTCATGGTTTAGCAAGGTTGTCTGACCATGACTAGAACTCCAGGCCGAGAACAGTTAATATTTGTGCCATGCTGTTCCGGGCTCAAGTGAAAACACAACTGGAACCATTCCTGACTGTTCTTAGAACCATTTGGCAAAATAGTGGAAAAGCAGACGATGACGATCTGCACCCGCAGAACCCGATTTGATAGGCAAACTCTGGTGCGGCCTTTAAAATGTTTGTGCAGATAGTGGATGCTTTAAATGATCTTTGGGACTCTCGCTAAATGGATATACACTCAATATCACTGCTTGTTCAAACTACTTATTTATAATCAGTTTAACACAATTCTTAAGGTTTTTCTAGGACAACTTAATTTATGATGTTCAATCTACTTAAATTTGTAAAAAATGGTTAAGTTAACTTAATCCACTTGTGTTGGGACAACATGAAGAAATTGTGTGGAATCCAGCATTTTTTACAGTGGCAAATAAATTGCATTTGTTTAGCACACAGAAGCAACAAGGACACATTATTAAGGCTCTTTCACTAGGAAAGGTGGCAAATGATGTAATCACAGCATGCAGGTGTCTGTTTAGTTACAATCAAGAAGGCCACATTTGTATTTACTCAAATCTAACATAAAAAAAAGATTAGGAACCACTGATCTAGAGCAGCAGTTTTCAACCTTTTTCACTTCGGGGCCCACTTCTTTCTCCGATCAATTTTTGAAGGCCCACCTGTCTGACATTTTCTCTAAAATGTTTCTATGAAATGTTCCTTTAAACCTTTATTTATTAACAAATATATAATACCTGTATATAATACTATATATATATTACTATATATTACTATATATTACTATATAATACTATATATATATATATATATATATATATATATATTATTATTACTATATATTACTATATATATATATATATATATATATATATATATATATATATATTATTATTATTATTACTATATATTACTATATATATATATATATATATATATATATATATATATATATATATATATATATTACTATATATTACTATATATATATATATATATATATATATATATACAGATAAAAAAAAAACAGGTCAACAGGGAGATTGCAAAAGACCAGTTTCTACTGTTAAATATCTACTATTCAAAAATATACAGAAAAATGTAAAATACAGTAAAACACCCTAAAAGTCTGTTGAAACGCATCGATCTGATGGTGGTTGAGTTTGCAGCTGGATATCATTGGGAAATCGCTGACAGCAGTGAACAGCTCCGCCAGAGCGCGTCTGAAGCTCATATGCAAGTTTATTTTACATTCTATGGCAGAAACGCCACTGGACCTCGCTAGATCATCCTGTATAGGCGCGCGGGTGTTATACAACAACCACAGGACATTAATTTGGACAACTATGCAGATACAATAAATAGTTCACACAAAAATACACAAAGAAAGACTTTTACTTTCACTTCACGCATAGTTTGTGACTGAACAGACTGACGTGTACTAATTGCAGACGAGATTATGAGGCTGTATCTGTGCCTAGTTTGAAGTAATCAATCACAGAACAGGAGAAAGTGCATTACTTTGATCATTTAGCATATTAATAGCGAAATCCAAAAATTATAGTATAATATTAAGTCGGGGTGTGACGAGATGCCTACTCCACAAGACAAGACGAGACACGAGATTGGGTTCACTAGAACGAGATTTTTACACTATTTTAAAGAAATCCTTTATGATGAAACATATAAATGGAATAGTCTTCAAATATTTTGCTAATATATGAATGGAAAATAGATTTTAAAAAAATTACATATAAAAAAAAAAAAAAAAAATGTAGGTGTTTGTTTTTTACTTGTAATGAACTTCCATTTTTTATGTATGCAATTTAATGTAATGCACTCTTTTCTCCATTCCTGTATTTATTCTGTTCGCAGGGTTTCATTTTCTTTTTTTTTTTTGACAAGTTGTTTTCCTATAGTTTATGACAGAAACGCTCTCATTCCATCATGCTAATATTTCAACTCGTCTCGTCGCAATTTAATCTCGTGAGATCTCGTGACAGCCTTAATATTAAGAGTTAATTTTAAGCTATCTCGCAGCCTACCTGCAGGATTGCAGCGGCCCACCGGTTGATAATCCCTGATCTAGAGCAATGAAGTATCTAAACGAGCACTACATACAGAACACACTCACCTCCACTACCTTCTTTCTTTCGAACTCTTTGTTCAGTGCTAACTGCAAACTTCCCTCAACCGATCGAATTTGTTCATCCTTCTCTTGAATCCTGCCAAAGTTAAAACAATTTATCTCATGTTCGGCCTTATTTTGTGCTGCTTTTCATACATCAGCAAATGGCATTATTGTAAAACTTAACAAACAAAAATCTCTAGATATGATTACGTAACTTACTTTAGCTGTAGCTCTTCTAATGCCTTTTCTGACACCATCTGGGGGAAAAACATGTAGTGGAAGGAATGAGGAAGAATGTGAGTGGGCAGCTTTGGCAGGCATTAAATAATGAAATGCTCTCCTCCACATATTACATCTTTGTTCTGTTCTACCTGTTCTGTTGTCTGTTTCTGTACTGCTTCCAGCTGCTGTTTCAAACCTTCACATTCGTTTCTTACCACCTGTTTAAAAACAAAATCTTAAATTATACATGCAACATATTTATAAATACAGAACACTTAAATATATACACATGCATGCATACATGTAAAAAAATAAATAAAACAATTAGTAGTGTTAAGTTAATATAAGAATGTCTTGTTCACCTTCAGTTCATCTTCCTTATTGGCCACCTGAATGAGGCTGGTCTCCAGCAAGTTCTCCACCGTTCTAGTCTTCTCATCTCGTATTTGAAGACTACAGACACATAATAAAATAAAAGATGAATCAAAAAAGGGGATCAAGTCAACGCAAACAATAGAAGACAACATTTGAAGTAGATCAAAACCTTTCAAAGTTGTCCTAAAAAATGTGTTGAACCAAAGACGCCTCTTGAATGAAGTCTCATGCATTGCTCAGGTGTGAGTTTTTCACAGACTTCAACAGTGTAAAAATCTTGATGGTCCTGTGGGTTTTGTCTATCCAAACTGATCTTTATTTTGTATTTTCTATTGGATTCAAGTCAGGTGATTGGCTGGGCCCTTCTACAGCTTGATTTTCTTTCTCTGAAACTATTCAAGAGTTTCCTCAGCTGTGTTTTGGATCATTGTCTTGCTGAAATCTCCACACTGGTTTCATCTTCATCATCCTGATAATGTAGATGCTGAACTGAAGCAACTAATATTAATGTACACTGACGAAGGGCAGAGGGTTGCTGAATAACTACTGAGAGATTTCAGCTGCTGTCTGGGCTTTCACTGCCTTTCTACACATCCCTGAGTTCAATGCTTTTTTCCTGCGGCACCTTTAGAAATATGTTTTCTGAGAAAAATGCTGAAGTGTTGAATACTTATTTCCCCCGCTGTATATATTATTATTAAAATGACATACAATATCAATATTTATTTTATTATTTACTTATCGCTGCTGAGTTATACTTCATTTTGGTATTAATTTTTTTTCACAAATATATCTATACTAAAATGCAAAACTAAAATCTTATTTGCTCATTTTCCTATTACATTCTATTTCAGCACTTCTATTTTAAATATTCTGCAAATGTTTTGTGCGTTTTTTGCAAGTGTAACAAATTAATAAGAATAAAAAACCATTTATCAGTTCTCCGGCAAGTTTTTTTTTTCTAACATAGAGGCTTAAGCTTTAGAATCTACTAAAATAACTTTTAGTAAGATATTTGTGAAACATACAACTTAAGTTTAATTTGTTTTGAGGATTTCATTTATAAATAGAAATATATACCTTTCTAAAAGGATCATTGATATTGAATTCGATCCTTGACACAATTTGATACAGAAATCAGTGCTTCCCAGAGGTTTGAAATATACTTACAGTGGTAGCCTAATTGAAACACATCCTTTACCCAGGGCACATAAATGGTTAACTACATGTGACACAAAAAATAAAGTGTTTTTTTAACAATACTTTTATTTATTATGACACTGTTATAAACTGTTTCTTTTCAGTGGGTTAAAGTTTTACAAACAGCTGTTAAAAAATAAAAAAGAATTCCACTATTTTCTTCATAGTTTTATGCTATTTAGGAGCAATCTGCACATGGCTGCACTCTCTCTAGTTCAGGTTGTTTTATTGGCATGACATTTAATACAGTATAGCCAAAGCATTTTAAATATGTATAAAATATGTAACACATCAACATCATAAAATTTAAAACATATACAGCTAATGAGAAGTAAATTACAGAAAAAATTAATACAAACAGACAATATCTCTAAAATGGTTAATATTTATTAATAATTAACTAATAATTAGAATAAAGTGTAAACTATTTAAATAAGGCAATTGAGTCAAATCGACCATTTCTAATGTATTTATTTTGCAGCCAGATTAGATGTCATTTTGTCCTCTCCGAGTATACAGTAAAGTTTTTTTTAATTGTTTAAATTAAAGAATCTATTATTTACTTTTTCTCTCGGTCTTGCGGCTGTGTGGGCTGTCAGCTGTGAAGTCTTTAATAAAAGAGAAATGCAAAAACGGATACGAGCTTTAGAAAGTAAGAGCAAAAGTCAACTCCCGGACATTTTAGGAAATTTAGAAACACCGGCCGGATGCATTTATAAGCCTCAAAAAGGCGCATTTTTTGGGTCTCTGCAGAGCACGTGAAACTGTCTGAGGAAGTGTTGTTAACAGTTCTCGTGCGCACACAATGAGCAGTACAAAATGTGTAGTTACGAGAGAAGATTTTCCACTGGTTAATCGAACACAGATGTTTGGTTATCTAGGGCGGATACAAAAACAAAGTTTAAAAAAATGGTAATATTGGTAAAAAAAAGTAAAGTCTATGTATGGGAAGCACTGGAAATAATGTTCACGATTTAGAAACAAAGTATATATTGTGTGTGTGTGTGTATATATATATATATATATATATATATATATATATATATATATATATATGGATATGCTGTGTGTGTATATATATATATATATATATATATATATATATATATATATATATATATATATATATATATATATATACACACAGCATATCCAGTTGAAGTCAGAATTATTAGCCACCCTGAATTATCAGCCCTGTTTATTTTTTCCCCCCAATTTCTGTTTAACGGAGAGAACATTTTTTCAACACATTTCTAAACATATTAGTTTTAATAATTCATTTCTAATAACTGATTTATTTTATCTTTGCCATGGAGACAGTAAATATAAATTTTACTAGATATTTTTTACACTCTTCCGCTTAAAGTGACATTTAAAGGCTTAACTAGGTTAAATAAGTTAACTAGCCGGTTAGGGTAATTATTAGTTATTAGGTTAGTTACTGTATAATGATGGTTTGTTCTGTAGACTATCGAAAAAAATATAGCTTAAAGAGGCTAATAATTTTGACCTTAAAATGGTGTTAAAAAAATTTAAAACTGTATTCTAGCCAAAATAAAACAATTCTTTCTCCAAGACTTTCTCCAGAAGAAAAAATATTATCAGACATACTGTGAAAATGTCCTTGCTCTGTTTAACATCATTTGGGAAATATTTAAAAAATAAAAATAAATTCAAAGGGGGGCTAATAATTCTGACTTCAACTGTATATGAGAAAAACTGTGAAACGACACTTAATTTGTATTTTTGGGCTTCACTATGATCATTAAATAGAGTTTTTTAATATGTTGTTATGTGATTCTTGCTTATTGGCAGTTTAGTGGCAGCCTTCAGAGCAAAATATATAAAATAATACCTTTTGTTAAACAAGAACAAATAAAATGGACACCTATACTTAACATTTATGGGAAAAACTAAATCAAGCTGTATTAACATGTTTATTGTGAATTAAAAGTCTTTTTTATGAAACTCAATTCTTTTAATTTGCCTGGAAAAAAAATCTGTTTTTTTATTTTAGACCATTTTTAAGACAATATTATTCTCCCCCTTTGGATTTTTTTCCCAATTTGCCACAGAACAAACCACTGTTATCCAATGACTTGCATAAATACCCTAACTTGCCTAGTTAACCTAATTACCCTAGTCAACCCATTAAATCCGAATATTAGTATCTTGCAAAAGAACTAGAAAGATTATGCACTGTCATTATGACAAAGACAAAACAAATCAACTACTAGAAATCAATTTTTAAGACTATTATGTTTAGAAATGTGTTGAAAAAACTCTAAATATCACTTGGGAAATTAAATTAAATTCTCAAGAGGGCTAATAATTTCGACTTCAACTCAATATATATATATATATATATATATATATATATATATATATATATATATATATATATATATATATATATATATATATATATATATATATATATATATATATATATATATATGCTTCAAATGCTTAAAGCACTCACCTCTGCTGAAGTTGATCCACAGATACAACCTAAGGAAAGAAAAAACACAAACCTTGGCATGAATTAATATTTTCATTTCATGAATAACTATAGGAAAGCAACCGAAACGGTACCTTGTCAGAAATCTGTGCCTGCAGATTCTGGAGCTCAGCCTTCAGTGTGTGATTCTCATTGTGCATGGCCTGCAGAGGGCAGAAACAGCCACGAGTTCATTATAACATCAAGCATCAGTGTGAGTGAAGGGATCTAGAGCAATGCTGGAGACACTCGCCTGCATGTTGGTCTCCCTGCTTGCGCCGCTGCTCCTCTCGGCATTGAGGGAATCTTCTAGACTCTTCCTCTGCAGCTCTTTCTCAGCCAGACTAAAGAGAGACACATAAAAGATAAGGTAGAGTTGAAGTCAATATCATTAGCCCTCCTGTGAATTTGTTTTTCCTTTTTAAATATTCCCCAAAAGACTTTTAATAGAGCAATTTTTTACAGTATTTCCTATAATTTTTTTTTCTTCTGGAGAAAGTCTTTATTTCGGCTAGAATAAAAGCAGTTTTTAATGCTTTTAAAATTATATTAAGGTAAATATTATTAGCCCCCTTATGCAATATTTGTTTTGATTGTCTACAGAACAAACCAATAAACCATTATACAATGACTTGCCTAATTAACCTTTAAATGTCTCTTTAAGCTGAATACTATCATCTTGAAAAATATCTAGTCAAATATTATGTGTTGTCATCATAGCAAAGATAAAAGAAATCAGTTATTAGAAATGAGTTATTAAAACTATTATGTTTTGATCTATAATGTTTGGAACATAGCGTGTTTCACATGGGACTATTTGATTTGCGTCATTTTGAAAAGTGTAATGTTGCTCCCTATTGGCTGCCACTGCATGGACAAGATTGAACAGGACTTTATTCCTTTACTCTTGTAAACATCCTTCTGAGTTACGAAAAAGAAAGCGACGCTTAAGGCAGTAAAATAACACCAGGGTGGGTAAACAATGATCGGCTTCGTTTTTATTTAAAGCAGTAACTGACATGCCATAAGTGATGTAATAAATGCTGCTATCTCACTGAGTGTTATTACAACACGTTATTGCTCTTACTTTACACTTGGATCCAAACTGAAACGCATTTATCTACATTATATATTTATGTTCGTAATACCATACCAGTGGCAATGGCAAAACAGTTACATTTCAGAATTTTAACAGTATCATTTCAGTCTTCATACAATCTGTCTTTCTTCCCATATACATATAAAAACAAATAAAATAAATAACAATAGTAAGCAGAACATTACAAAATCCTGACCTACAATTAAAATAATGTTAATATTATTATTTCTGGAGAACCCATTTAAAAAAAATGTCCATTCAAACATTGTCTGGTTTATCTGAGAAATGGGCATCTTAAGTGGAATACACTAAATGCAGCTTCAAACTGTTTAAGTAACATTGCTATTCTATTGCTGTTTGGTGGTCTGTCACGCAACTGCATCAAACAATAGTAGTTTAAGCTGTGAGACAGACAGGATTCCCACTTTAAGCCAAATTTCAAATTCCTTATTCATTTATTTCTCTTATTCATTTGACATAATATTAAATTAATACGCTAAATAACATATTACAATGTTTTGGTGACACTTTAGAATAATGGTCCATTAATTAATGTATTTCCTAACATTCAGTATGAATAATCGTTTATTAAGCATTTTTAATAATCACTCAACATTAACTAATGGATTATTAAAATCCAAAGTTGTGCTTCTTAACATTAGATAATGCACTGCAAGTCAACATGAACTTTTAACTTAACTTTAACATTAATGAAGACATAATAAATTAATCACTGAGGCCCAATCCCAATTCTATTTTTGTACCCCTACCCCTTCGCCCGTGAAGGGGAAAGGCTTTAAAGTTACCCCTAAGAAATGGGACATCACTACAACCTCAGCACACGTCATCATGTTGTTGCGAGCTCTAACTTCATATAAGATCGACGACGGCGACTGCTGTAGCTATTCCAGTTGCCTGGCTTACTGTTATTTTAGTTACTTCAGGAAATCACAGAAGGCAACGATATCATGTTATCATAACTATATAATGTGGCAATAAGCTTGTAACTGTACTGTGCATTTACACCGTGGCCATATTCATCTATGTAAACACACAAAACAACATTAATGTTATACCAGACACTGTAAAAAGGTCATTCCCAGCCACTAGACTTTTCTGACAGGGTATTCGAGTGACAGATGTGTTGTGAGACTACTATAGAGGAGTTATTATTATGGATTATAGATAGCCAAATTAAGTGTTTCTTATCATTTTATTTTTAAAAAGCATGATCGTAAAACATGAACGCCATTATGAATGTAATGAAATGACATGATTGTTTGTTGTAAAAATTCTTAATAATGCACAAAAATACTAATTTGTGTGCAGTCTTGTTGCCGTTCGGGAAAACGTTTCGTACCTTTTGGTTTCTAGAGTTGTCCTGGAAAATCTCCATTTCAAGGACTATCTAGCCCTTCCCCTTAGCCCTACGGCTTCAAGCTTTACCACTAGCCCTTCACGTGAACGAGCCAATCGAGGGGTAGGGGTAAGGGGAAGGGCTGAGGGGTAGAACTGGGATTGGTCCTAATTGTTTGTTCATTAGTAAATACATTAACATTAACTAACAGACCATTAGTTTAAAGTGTAACCAAAGTTTTTATCTTAAATATCATCTTGCATGACTTTAATAGTGAAAAACAATAGATGATAATAATTTACCTCAGATTTTGGAGAATTAAAAAGATTACGGTTTAAATTTCTGTGAAGTGCACCCTTTTCGATAATTAATAGTTTGACAGCAGGCTAATTGATATAATAAAAAATGTGTCGTTTATTTAGTATGTTTTTTTTTTTTCTTTGCTACAGAAACTGGTACCAAGAACTGTGTATTTTCAATGTTATTGCTAAAGAATACAGAAATGGGTAGCCTTAGTTTCAACAGTAGCTTCAGCACTTATCAACAAACATTTTCAATATTTCCTGCAGCAGTTTGTCTGTTACGAGTGCTCAGTTTGAACATGATTACCTAACCGGCAACTATATACAGTTGAAGTCAGAATTATTAGCCCCCCCTTAGAATTTTTTTCTTTTTTAAATATTTCCCAAATGATGTTTAACAGAGCAGTAAAATTTTCACAGTATGTCTGATAATATTTTTTAATCTGGAGAAAGACTTATTTGTTTTATTTTTTCTAGAATAAAAGCAGTTTAAAAATTTTTTTTAACACTTTAAGGACAAAATTATTAGCCCCTTTAAGCTAACTTTTTTCTCGATAGTCTACAGAACAAACCATCATTATACAATAACTTGCCTAATTACACTAACCTGCCTAGTTAACCTAATTAACCTAGTTAAGCCTTTAAATGTCACTTTAGGCTGTATAGAAGTGTCTTAAAAAATATCGAGTAAAATATTATTTATTGTCATCATGTCAAAGATAAAATAAATCAGTTATTAGAAATGAATTATTAAAACTATTATGATCTTAAAAAATCTTAAACAGAAATTAGGGAAAAAAATAAACAGGGGGGCTAATAATTCAGGGGGGCTAATAATTCAGACTTCAACTGTATATAGTGTAAAACAGGCCTTAGTGTTTCACACTGAAAAATTATGAAACAAAAACGCTTTATGCTGATGACTTACAGTTTTTGAAGCTCTTCGAAATGTGATACTGTCGTAGCCTAAAAGGAAGAATAAAAAAAACAAACAAACTCAAATTATATGTCCACCAACAAGCATAGGCAAATTCACCCGCATCTACCAGCCCACACACATACCTGAGTGTTGAGTTGAGTCTGAAGATTATCAATCTGAACCTTCAGCGTTTTGTTTTCGTTTATAAGATCCTGTAGAGGGCGACATAATGTGACTATCAGCAGTGATTTAACTAGCAAATGGGCTTCTGTAGTGTATAGTGTCAAGAAGAGGCACCTGGACTTTCTCCTGCAGCTGGTCATCAGGTTGCATAGAGCGCTGCGAGGCCTCTAACAACTGCCGAACCTGCTGCTCCAGCTGCAACACCTTCTGATGTTCCTGATCCTTGAACATCAGCGTGTCCTTCAGGCTGCTGTGGAGACTCTGGACCTCCTTGTTTTTACTGGCTATCTCGGTCTCTGCTACCATCACCTGATTCTGCAGCTCTGGAATAGACAATGAAGAAACGGGTTAAGCGGTGGTGCTACACTTCTGAGGGCAATTTTGCTCAGTGGCTCCTGTCAATAGTGGTGTTTACATCCAAAGATGCGAACTAGATTTATGCGCAAAACTGGAATAATAGCATAAAACATTTGTGAATAAAGAACCGTTTTGTTAAATGCGTCAAAGATTTAAAAAAATAATAATAATAATCACTGAAATTTGCTGTGGTAGGAGCAGCCACCGTGGGGCTTTTTTCTTACATAAAAAAATGTATGTAGAAGAAGACGAAACAAAACTAAAAAAAAAACGAAACATTAATTTTTGTCTCACAAGGAAATGTTGTGGCTTATCAAGCGTAGCCTGGGGCATGCATATTAATAATCCCAGAGCAATATACTAGTATTTGTCTGTGTTTTGACTGCTGATTTCTTGATGATACGACTGCTCGTCAGGCCCGGATGAGTAGAACGTGACCTAAAGTACATGCAAATCTTGAGGGTGTGCTCTGTGAATCACGCAACAGTCTGTTTTGTGTTCTGATAACCCTATTTTTCACCGGGGTTTTACACTCACAGAATTCCAAATTTACGAGGAAACAATGGTGTCTGGGGCTTATGGTTAAAGTCCCTTTAAGGCAGAACATTTCGCATCTTTGAAACACCTCTTGTCAGTATGCTCGGGCATTCTGTCTGAATGGGGAAACATCAAATTCTCCAAAACTGTTTGCCAAGCTTACGATTACATTACATATTTGGAACCACCAATAAAATTAAGCAACAACTGTCTTATAAGTTTCATTTCTAAACCGAATCCGAACGAAACTAAATCTGCATTTATTCAGGGTGCCCAAGCGAATGCTCATACACACTCGAAAGGAACAAGTTCACGACACCAACCTCATTTATGGCCCTTCTACATTATAATCCTCTGGATAATGCTTCGCCTGATCGAACTGTTCTTCTGAAGTAATTCACAACTTGGTCTTGATGTTGAATCTCCTCCAGAGATGACAGCGACTCTTTGTTTACAAGTTTGTGGGCGTTTGAGTAATTGCTGGTGTCATGTGATGTGCGTTTGCCAGGACGGACTGTACGTCGCGTTCATTTCATACAGATTACAAAACCAAAAAACTTTTATTATCAAGTGCACTAGGTTCATTTAAAAGTACAGATTTCTAGCTTTATGTGGAGACATTTCTTATGTCGGTGACGTAAGTATTCGCTGAAATTCCAGTTTGTTTGTTGACCACTAAACTGTAGTAAAACCACACGTCTGATCCTAGCCGGAGAAACATCAGTCTATAGCGATCAAGGATTGGCTCTTGTACTAGAAGGCGGGGCTTCATTCACCATATTGACCCTTACACTTTCCCCCATTCAAAACTATACAAGTAACACGTCTAGTGTATTCTATAGTCTTTGTCACAGTATGGCAATTTCCATATAGCGATCTCTTATTATTTGACTAAGCCTAGGCATACTCAGATTTTCTTTATAAGGTGCCTTTAAAGTCACAATATTTATGATTGCAAGATAATCTTCAAATACAACTAGACCAGTGTTATATACTTTGCTGACTTACATACTTACATTATCCAAATGTTTCAAAGTCCAAAGAAATAAGCAATTTAATCTAGTGACACAGACTGTTTTACGGTTTTATAGAAAACATCAACGATGCTTCAATATGTAGTGTGTTTTATTATATTATTCCATAAAGGTTATTATTTGAAATGCTACAGAATAAGATTTGGTTTTATTCAAAACTGCAATTTGCACTGCTCTAAGCAGTTAGCATTAATTTTTAGTTATCTGGCTGGGTCTGTTATTTGATTGGCTCAATGTCAGTAGTTCATCAACAGAACTTTCCACAATCATCTGCACTTCATTGGGATTACATTAACCCTGTTCAGAAAATCTCATCCACGATGTCTAAAAACGGTGTGCCTGTATTTCTACCGTGTTTACCTGATTGAATCTTCTCTCTCTCTGCATTCACACTGTGCAAATAGTTCTGCAGATCTTCCCAACGATGTTTGGCATCCTGCGGCAAAAGACAGACCTCTTTTAATGTTGGGAATAATAAATAACAGCAGTGAAAACTAAAACAGATGAGTTCAGCTGTTTTCAAGAGCCCCTTATGCTGCAGGAACCCAATATTTCCAGCAAGTAGTGGCATAGGGGAAATAAAAGTGAATGCTTGTAAATGAAAATACAAATCAATTGCCAAACTTGTCTGAATGATTGGCACAGCTTATGATTATTTGATGTAGTTCAATATATAGTGCAATTATATTATAAAACACATCTAATTTATGCTGTAAATGCCTTATGTGGTGTACTGAAAGCAAGAGTCAGATCAAAAGTGTGTAGTGTGCAGTGGTTTTATGGGTGTTATGTGAAATGCACCTCCAGCTGGGACACATTCTGCTTGTAGTTCACTTCTAGACCCTTCCGCTGCAACTCTTCCTGCTGAAGCTTGTTTTTGGTCTCTGCTAGCTCTTTCATCAGGCCGTTGTATTCCGAACGCAGTTTATTCAGCTCAGATGACTGCCTGAAAACACACAATAATTGTCAAATTGTCAAACTAAACTCGACATTTGAACATTCTAAAGTGACCACATCATGATAAAATATCATTTATTTTTCTTGATATTCCTTAATGACACAATGTAACTTGTTTAAAGTTTTTTTTTCAGAAGGACTCTCATTGGTTTGTTCTATTAATAATTCTCATAATACATGTAAAATCTGTTAATACTTTTGCATTCTGTGTCTGTTTTGGAGCCAAAGAAATAGATATAATTTAATTTTTAAACCGTATTATCGGAGCAGCAACTTTGTGAAATATTCATGTGAATAAAATATGTTTAAAATATTTTTGGATTGGAAGATAGAGGTGGATGGATTGGAAGGGAGGGATGGATTGGATTGGGATGGATTGTATCGGAAGAGATTTGATTGGGATGAATTGTATTGGGAGGGGATGGACGGATGGATTGCGAGGGGATGGACGGATGGATTTGGGAGGGGATAGACGAATGGATTGGAATGGGAGGGATGGATTGTATTGGGAGGGCATGAATGGATTGGGAGGGCATGAATGGATTGGGAGGGCATGGATGGACTGGAAGGGCATAGATGGATTGGGAGGGGATGGACGGATGGACTGGGAGGGGACAGACGGACGGACTGGGAGGGGACGGATGGATGGATGGATTGGGAGGGGACGGACGGATGGACTGGGAGGGGACGGACGGACGGATTGGGATGGGATGGATGGATGGATTGGAATGAATTGTATTGGAAGGGATTGGTTTGGGATGAATTGTATTGGGAGGGGATGGACGGATGGATTGGGTGGGAGGGAAGGATTGAGAGGGATGGATTGGGAAGGCATGGATGGATTGGAAGGGGATAGATGGATAAATTTGGAGGGGATGAATGGATGGATTGGGAGGGGATGAATGGATTGGGAGGGCATGAATGGATTGGGAGGGCATGGATGGACTGGAAGGGCATAGATGGATTGGGAGGGGATGGACGGATGGACTGGGAGGGGACAGACGGACGGACTGGGAGGGGACGGATGGATGGATTGGGAGGGGACGGACGGATGGACTGGGAGGGGACGGACGGACGGATTGGGATAGGATGGATGGATGGATTGGATTGGAATGAATTGTATTGGAAGGGATTGGTTTGGGATGAATTGTATTGGGAGGGGATGGACGGATGGATTGGGAGGGAGGGAAGGATTGAGAGGGATGGATTGGGAAGGCATGGATGGATTGGAAGGGGATAGATGGATAAATTTGGAGGGGATGAATGGATGGATTGGGAGGGGATGGACGAATGGATTGGGAGGGGATGTACGGATGGATTGGGAGGATATAATAATAATTCCTTACATTTATATAGTGCTTTTCTGAACACTCAAAGCGCTCTACACAATGGGGGGAATCTCCTCATTTACCACCAGTGTGTAGCATCCACCTGGATGACGCGACGGCAGCCATATTGCGCCAGACTGCACACCACACACCAGCTGATTATGCCAATTATGATATGGGGATGGTTAGGAGGCCATGATGGACAGAGGCCAGTGGGAAAATTTGGCCAGGATGCTGGGGTTAAACCCCTACTCTTTTTCGAAGGACATCCTGGGATTTTTAATGACCACAGAGAGTCAGAACTTCAGTTTATCATTTCATTTGTAAGATGGCGCTCACTGAGCAGTAAGAGTCCCTATCAATATACTGGCGCGTTAGGATCCACACAGACCGCAGCTTGAGCGCCCCTTGCTGGCCTAGCTTTCCCATGTGGTCTCCCATGCAGGTACTGACCAGGCACAGCCCTGCTTGGCTTCAGTGGGTGACCATGTGAGAGTTGCAGAGAGCTAGCTGCCAGCAATGGAGAGTATGGATGGATGGATTGGAAGGGGATGGATGAATGGGTTGGGAGGGGATAACCGGATGGATTGGGAGTGACTGAATGGATGGATTGGGAGGGATGGATTGGGAGAGAGTGGGAGGGATGAATTGGATTGGACTGGTTTGGGAGGGAGGGAGGAATTGGATTGAAAGGGAGGGAATGGATTGGGTTGGATTGAATTGGGAGGTATGGATGGATTGGTTTGGGAGGGAGGGAGGAGCTGGATTGGGAGGGATTGGATTGAGAGGCTGGGAGTGGATTGGATTGGGATGGATTGATGGATGGAAGGATTGGATTGGGATGGATGGAGGGACGGACAGCATTTAATCGAAGGAGATTCTCATGTGAAAAAAAAAGAACTTGTACTAACACTACAACTGGACCAAAATAGACCTGACGGGACTCACTTAGTCTCCATCTGGTTGGTGGTAGAGCATCTCTCCACTGCATCCCTCAGAATACCATTTTCCTGCTGCAGTCGAGCGATCTGACCTTCCAGCTGTTCTCTTATCTGCTGAAACTGCACAGAAAAAAAAGCTCACTTATCATTTAATGTTCTTAAATATAACCATACAACATACACACTGCCTTCTAATGCTCTTTCAAAAGACACTTGTGTCTTGCTAGCTTCACTCTTCAGGAATCAGACAGGAGAATAACAAAAATGTGGTACTATAGATGCATAGATCCTGAAAATGTCCCCCTCCCACTTTTTCGACACAGACACACACACACAAACAAACACAAACACACACTAATAAAATGGACTCACAGAACTCAAAACTCACACCAAATGGTATATAATTTGTTTGTTTGCAATCTCGCCTGAGTCCACGTTTCTTATTTTCCAGCAAATTAAACTTGGAGAGCTTGCGTCTCTCCAATCTGCGTTTAATTCCACGCAATGACAAAAGACTTAATCTTCCAAGTATCAGAGAAAGATCACAACAAAAGACAGAAAGACCCACTAAATACAGGTATTTAGTTTAAACTAATTTACTTAGTGATTCTCAATAGTTGTGTGGAATTGAGTTGGATTGGCCATTCTTTTATCTAAATTCTTTATTTTCCCCGCTTTTCTTTTTCTGTTTTTTTTTATTATGTTGTGTACGTTTGTTTGTTTTATGTTAGACTACTCAATAAATCACTTTATAACCACGTTGGATTTTCTTTGTCGACCACACAAGAAAGTTCACTTTAACGGTAAAGATTCTTGCTACCCGCTTAAAGTTCGATAAAACTTCTAATCCAGGGGGGACCAACCCTGCTCCTGGAGATCTACCGTCCTGCAGATTTCAGTTGCAACCCATATCAAACACACCTGCCTGTAATTATCCAGTGCTGTTCAGGTCCTGATTAATTGGTTCAGGTGTGTTTGATCAGGGTTGGAGCTGAACTCAGCAGGAAGGTAGATCTCCAGGAGCAGGGTTGAGCACCCCTGTTCTAAACTATTCATCCACTTCACAAGAAGTAGTTATAATTCCATTTCTAAATAAATAAATAGAGTCTGCTCAGACGAGCGGGCAAAGTCATTGTTATATTTATTTTGTTAAATTAACTATAAGTGAATTCTGAATATTCACAATTAATAATAGCTTGTTATTATGAATCATTTATATTTATAAACTAAACTGATTAGCAGTAGCATACATGTTTTTCAGCTTACACTGTTCTCTGAAAACCTTTGCCCGCTAATTTTTGATGGCCGAAAATTCGCCGCATCCATGATTACCACAGTACTATATAGTACCCTGCTGCTCAGTGGAAAACAAGCCATAATCTGCCGTCTGCTTGACAGTTTTATTGGTCAATGAGACTGATTACCTTAATCTGCATCTCCTGGTAGCTCTGAGCTTTAGCCTGCATGATGTCTTTATCTCTGGCAACACGATGTTCATGCAGAACAGACTCCACGCGGCCCGTCTTCTGCTTCTCAGCCTGCAGTTCCTGAAATCCCATTCAGTAAATTAGTATCAAATAAAGCTCACACAGCTCAATTTGTATGGTGTCGATTTTCTGTCACAACTACAGCGTTTATGTGGCACTTTGCAAAAAAGGAGCTTCAAATTAAAAATGCAGTTTAAGAAATTTTAGCATTTTAACTCTTTCAAAAGTCAGTGTTATAGAAAATAGCACTTATAATAGTTCATTATCATTGTCGTAATAATTCATTCACAGCGTTTTCTTATAATTACGCAATAAAATCTATACGAGCAGGTTTATTTGAAGTCTAATTTAGTTCATCAAATCTAGTTTAGTGACATTTTGGTAAGTTACCTAACCGAGGTCTTTACAACCCTGATTTGTGTTATTTGGTTATTTTTCTGTAACAAAAAACAATTCAACCTAAATGTAACAACCAATAAATCAGTGGAAAAATGTTTCCTCCAAAAGTCCAACGTTGTAAATTTCCTATTGTACAAAATGTTTCTTGCACAGACTGATTTTGACACTGAATTGAATTGTATAAATCACCAAAGACAACCAATTAGCTTCATATCTTCTATCTACTACAGAAAAAGGATGTCACCTACATCTTGGATTGCCTGAGCTTGAGTAAATTAACAGCAAATTTTCTTTTTTGGCGGGGGGGCCGGGGGGGGGGGGGGGGGGGGGGGGGGGCACCTTTAAAGTTGGATATCAATTTGTACCCCTTTCAGGGAAAGTGCTGCACATCTAAATTCACATCAGGAAACGTATATAGAGGTAAATTACTAACCTGGCTTAACTGCTTGACTTTGCCCTTAGCGATAGACGCCTCCTCCTGTAGTGTGTTCAGAAGACGATCTTTCTCTGCCAGCTGCTGAGCGGTGGGCTCAAATTTAGCTGTAGACTAGGAAACAAAAGCAGTGGAAATTCATCAACTCAAACTTTCACTTTTATATAAAAAAAAAAAAAAAAAAAAAAAAAAGTATAAAAAATAATAAAAGTGAACGCTATCCAATTACCTTATACCAGTTGTCCAGAGCATTGGGACTCTTGTCTCGAAGCAGTGAAACAAGACTGACCACATCAGAATCTGACAGCACGAGTCCACCAAGACTGGCCAGAAGCTCCTTAAGTTTCACCTCAGAGTTCTCTGTGGGAAAATAAACAGATCACAGATCAAGAAAAAAATAATAAATAAATAAATAAAAATAAATCACACTTTCAAAACCTTTAGTAGGCAGTACTTCATGGAGATCATAGGTTATGCCTAATAATATGACCTCTTTGGGCCAAATCTAAGGTAGGATGGCATACATCCTATTATGCATTGAGGTAAGTTCAATGGCTTAGTTAAAAAAAAAAAAAATTTGAAGACTGAGAAAGTGGGAGAAACGCTGAGCAGAAGGAAAGGAATACTGAGCTTTTCTATTTGGCATATCAGCTTGTTGTCTTCAGAGCCTTTATCATTTAGTATAAATGTAGACCTGCGTTTAACTCTTATAATTTTGCGAATCAGTGTGCGAAGCTAAACAGGCAATGATGGAGAAGGCAGTATTGATCCTTTGCAGAGATCGAGTTTAGCCATAATATTACGTAATAAAGAGGCATCTGCCGTTTTGACAGACTGGCTTTAATATAAACTGTTCAGAATGTAAAAATGTTTAATTTACAGGTCACTGTATTTTAATAACACAATAACCTTTTAAATTTATTCTCAGTTTATGTCCCCTTTAAACTAATTTAAGTCTACATTCCCCAAATATTAACGTCAATGTTTAAATAGGCGAGTCTAGAATTGCGGGAACATTTTGCATCTGCAAATATAAACTTCTATTATTTTTCAAAAACAAAAAACTTCAAATGAAACATCTATATTACTATTCTACTAATATACGGAGTTATACAAAAAAAAATGTTTGCATGGGTATGTAGCATGGACGCGGACACGGGAGGCAGGTAAGGCACTGTCATCATCCTCACCTGTCATCATGAGATGTATACTAATGATAAAATAAATATTTGTCCACTGATCTGTGCTACAAATGCAATTTCTGTATGATTCAAATGATTTCAATAATTCTTATGATGAAAATCGCTGTATTTTGAGTAGTTCCTGTTACGTTACAGTGTAGAAAGCATCCAGCTGTGCCACGCGTCAGATTGCGCAATACCTTGCAAACTGGCTTGAGCGCACAGCTTTTCCTTAAGCTGGAGTTATACTTTCGCCTGGCGCCGCATCGCGCACCTCCGCTGACTGCGCGCGCACCTCGCGAAACGGACGAGGCTTTTATACTTGCCACGTTCGCCGTTGTGATATTCTTTAAAACGACAGGGGGCGGTCAAAAGTAACTGACCGTAAAGTCAGACAGATAAACAGAGAAGTAGAAAGTTTCCAGAACTACGTCATATCATTAATATCATTCAAGATTTTTAAACGAATTATTTTTATTGTTTTTATAAATTATTCTAATGATTATAAGGATTTTTATAACCATTCAAGGGTTGTTTTAATCAAACTTTGATGCATCACTTGCTTTTGTTCATATCTCGGACAGTTTTACCTATCAAAGTTTATTAAAATATCAATGAGGAGAGAAAATGGGCTGCTCTACAAATATATTTCTATTATGGCAAGAATAAAAGCCAAAAAAAGGCACACTTACTTAAAAATACAGATGTTTTTTTTTTTTTTTTAGCCCGCTCCATATTCACACATTACTGTCTGGCTAGTTTCTGTCCTCTTATTATGCTAAAAAGGCAATAATAGTCCAAACATTCCTGACCATGATCACCAATAAAGCCTAGAAAAACAGGGCATCAGTATATTGTAAACTGATAGGTTCAAATATTCTTTCCCAGTTATCAAAGAAATAATTTGATCCTTAATTATAGTTTTGTAATTATTAAATTGTTTTAAATTCAAAATTGTAATATATACATCAGTGTAAAACCTATAAATGTTGGAAAAACATATTTCTGTAATTGTGTAGCTGGGTTTCCACTTTTGCCATGGCCTCTTTTGGCTTTAACAGTCTATCCCTCAGGTTTTTCCAAACTTTTTAACAAAAACTTTCCTCCTTTCCCACAGCTGTTGCAATTTCTAGCCAAAAATCATTGTTCATCTTGTTATCTCTATCATCACGGATCATAAAGATGTGTGTACAGTCGTACTGTTTCAGACAAAATCTCTTCATATTCAACTCAAACCAAACGCGGCGCCTCGAGCACTGTTTTACATATTAAAGTTTATTAAAATATTATGGACAACAGAATATGGGCTGCTCTACAAATATATTTTTATTATGGCAAGAATAAAAGCCAAAAAAATAAGCACACTTAAAAATACAGATGTTTTTTTAGATTTAGCCCGCTCCATATTCACACATTACTGTCTGGCTAGTTTCTGTCCTCTTCTTATGCTAAAAAGGCATGATAGTCAACATTCCTGAGCATTATCACCAATAAAGCCTAGAAAAACAGGCATCAGTATATTGTAAACCGTTCAAATATTCTTTTCCAGTTATCAAAGAAATTATTTGTTCTTAAAGTTTTGTAATTATTAAATAGTTTTAAATTTAAAATTGTAACATATACATCAGTGTAACACCTATGACTGGTGGAAACACATATTTCGGTAATTGTGTAACTGTTACCGAACTTTTGCCATGGCCTCTTTTGGCTTTAATAAATTTATCCTTCAGGTTTTTAACAAAACTTTCCTCCTTTCCCACGTCTGTTGCAAATTCTAGCGAAGAATTATTGATCATCGGGTTAACTCTATGATCACGGATCATAAAGATGTGTGTACAGGTGTACCTGTTTCAGACAAAATCTCTTCAAAGTGGTTCATTTCAACTCAAACCAGACGCGGCGCCGCGCGCACTGTTCGCTTGGGTCTCAAAAAATGCCGTGCGCACCGCCAGCCGAAATGATGTCGTGCGCACTCAAAGCGAACATCCGCAAACTCCGCGATGACGTCAGATTCTCCGCGCGCACTCAAGCGAACTAGCGGACGCGTCGAGTATAAACAAGGCTTTACTCAGTGTATGCTACCATAGTAATGCTTTATTAAAATGTTTTTATACATTCTAGACATTTTTATTATGTCCTCACTTTCCATCTAATAGGTAATGTATTTCACGTATGTCTATAACTTATTTAGTGTTAAAATCTGACAAAGGCGCACTGAAAAGACATGAGGTGAGGCAGGCAGTAGCTCTGCCGCAATGAAGAGGGCGCACCTGAGCTCATGGTTATTCTTCCTCAGCGGTTGCTCTTCTTCTATGAAGTAAAGTTCAATAGGAGTCAGTTATTTTATGTTTTGCTCTGACTGACTGCAAAAATCGGAGATATCAGCTCAAAGATTTCTCAAAATTGTACTTTCAATCAAAATGTGAACAAATAATGGACGACCAACGCCGGAGCTAAAGGACTTGCTTCAAAGGATAATAATTAATCTCTTTTTAATCCTTTTGTGTGTTTATTCAACTAAGTTATGTAAACAATTGAATGAAACGTCCATTTTCTGTATAATTTGTATTTGAAGTAATAAAATATTATTTGCGCAATAATTAGGATACGTTTACACCAATAGTAGATCAATTATTTGTCAACTCTATTATTGTGATATTTCACTACATTTCTCATTCACTTTTTAAAAACAACATGATGAAACTCATAAAAAGACATGCCATGTGCTATCTGGTTTGAGGTTAGCATCTAAATTTAAACAACAATTAGTAACAATCAAATGTTTGTCTCTACAACATTTAAGCATATTTAAGTTATTTTACATTAATAATGGAACGTTTAATTGTTTATCCTTCCAGTTTAAGGAAAATGAATGGAAAATGCTTAGAATGCTCAAGCAAATCTAGAATGAGTCATATGTAAATGCTACTGTATGCTGTCATGTACCTTTATTGGTTTCACTCTTCTGTTTCTTGCCATGTTTGGTGGGTGCCGGGGCAGGAGGCGGAGTGTCATTGTTTTGGTTGTTCTGGTGGTTTGTCGGGGCGGCGGAGACCGTCTGAGTGACCGGAGCGGAGGACTGAACATGAGCTTCATCCACTGCAACAAACCACAAGACCACAAGAATTATTTAAGAATAAAATCATGTCATCAGTATGTTAAGCCAAACAAACATGACTTTAATTCTTCTGTGCAACACAAAAGATGATGAGTTAGAAGATTTACCTCAGTACAAAACACTTTCATGTTTTTAATAAACAAGAAAAATTTCAAAAAAGTCTTTGGAACATATCTGTACTTAAGACACATTCATTCATTGCTTCATTCCTTCATTTATTCATTTTCCTTCAGCCTAGTCCCTGATTAATCAGGGGTTGCCACAGCGGAATGAACCGCCAACTACTTTAGACATGCATGAATGAAATGCAAAAGCCTAAAGACACTTTTATGTTGCTTTTTCTAGCCCGACAAACACTCTACTGAGAAACTGCCAGCAGAATCGCCATTGGCTAGTAATATTTTTGTTTACTCGCCAGACTTTTGACAAATGAATCCATCTGTTATCCAATGCTAAAGACCTTATTTAATCCTCAACTATTTAATCTAGACGCACGTTCTAGTGATCTAGAAGAAAGTCATATTTGTTTGAAACCACATCAAGATGGAGCAACTGATGATTCCATCTTTATCTGAACGGTTCCTTTTAGATTTTTGCAATACTGGCTTTAGTTCATAAAACCTTGCTACATACTCATCGTCTAACACAGTGGTCCTCAACCACTGGGCCAAGTAATCATTAATTATTTCCATTTTATTTATTATCCGAGTCTGAACAATCTTTTATTTTGAAAAAACCTTTTATTTTGAAAAACGAATACATTCTCTAACATCTCGGTCACTTGAGTGCCCAAATTTAACTCACAAGCAACAAAATGAGTAAGAAACAGACGTTCTTGGAAAGTTTCTTTGCTAAGGTGAAAAGGCCCAGTGAAGGACCCACGAACTGCCAAGGATTAGATTCACAACCCATTTGTTAACAAATCAGGTGAATTCACCATGGCTGTGCAAGAAGATTAACTGATGGAGGCCACAAATGACGGCAGCCTTTTAGGGGCCATTCACATATTGCATCTTTTCTAGAGTTTGCGCATATTTGTTATTTCCAGTGGAGGTGCGTGGCTTCCAGACGGACCTAGTTGAATGAATACCGGAAGCGCACTGCGAGTCACATGACAAGAACTGACCGATAAGCTTCAGCTTGTATGTAACATACACATTTCATATACAAATACAGATCACACACCAGACAAGAAACCGGTATTGATAACTCAAGGCTTTTTTTCTGTGAATTCAGTGATAACAAAAATGGCCAAATACTAGAGGGTCTGGCATATTTACACATCCATCTAAATGTAGACAGTATAAGAAAACTCAATAATAACACATAGCTACTCCGGTATTGACATAATATTTTGCTTTATGTTCACAGTGTTGACTGAACTAAGAATCTGACCTCATTAATTTGTCTGTTGATTGTTTATTCCTACCTGTGACAGCAGCTTCCACCTTCTGCTTCTTCTTCCGACGGCCACTGCTGCTAGAGGCAGTTGGTGGAGCCGCGGTGGAAACAGGGGCGGCTCCATCCTGTGCCTTCACCTCTGTGATTACAGGCTCTTCCTTCTTCACCACAGGAGGAGACGGATCAGGCTTGACATCGGGTGGATGCTCTTCTGTGAGGAAAAAGAGGGCCAGAAATCTTCAGAGGAGAACTCTGCTGCTAGAGTGATTATTGGGGTAATGAAGAAGGCTGTTAGGGTGTTGTAAAGCAGATGCTAAATGTACCGAATGGTTAATGCTACCAACCTTTGGAAGTATTTGGTATTTTTCATTTGACTTCTAGAGTCTGAAGACATTGATTGGCTGGTTCTGGCAGGTTTAATTAAGATTGGAGTCAATGTAGGTCAATGGCCCTCTGTGAACTGGGTTGGACACCCTGCAACCCATATATCACTTTTACACCAACATTAACCAGATGCTAGTTCGGAGCCGGTGTTATTGTCGGTTCAGAACTGGTTCACGAGCCTTCTAAGTCAGAACTGCTTTGCTTTTCAGAGGCTAAAGAGCCACCGTAGAGCCAGTTCTGAGATCACTGCATGCGTCTCATCTTTCCCAGCAACACAAATGTACAAGCATCAAATACAAAAACGTCATCAACGATGCATTACTTTTAAAGTTAATAACTTTGCGAACCTCTATCAGCATCCAGACAGCAAATCCAACAAGCCCATGTTCATGCAACATGCTCATGAACCGGAGTTTGAAAAAACAGAATTATGAGCGATAAAAACATGTTCATGCAGTGTGCTGTAATTTGTACAGACAGGGAACACGAGAATGATGTGTACCTGCAGTAGTGTTGTCACGATACTGGAATTTCAGTACTAATCGATACTGAAATTTTAAAAAGTTCCATTTCCTGCTAACTTTTGGGAGCCGTTGAGCGCGTACTTAAACACCGCTGATTTGCCATTGTGTTCACGTGCTCAACAAAAATGATGGTGATTGGGAGAGAAGGTCATCAGTTCACTGAACTTCACCAGTGTTCACCGAGAGCAAACACAGATACACGGCACTGGAGCATTTTAAAGCTGCAAATATCAGTTGATCCATCAGCAGATCACTCGTATACAAGCACATAGACAGACCAGTGATCAAAGCGTCTTTAAACCGCTCCAGTGTCCCTGTATCTGTGATTGAACTTGGTAAACAGCAGTGAAATGCAGCGAACTGCCAATCACAGTAATTTCTATGGGTGTGACAAGATCTCGTACGACGAGATCTCGCGAGATTAAATCGCGGCGAGATTTTTCGTCGAGGTGAAAAGTTGTCTCTTCACGTGAGTTGTGATGGAGTGTGAGGGTGAAATTAGCATTGACGATTGGAGGCAGGATTGGATTTGATCTGCAAATAAAGTGCTTTGCACACACCTGGAAACCAGGCTGGCCACAGAGTTTCGCTTGTCACTCAGTTGGGTTGGCGGGTGTGACGTAACCGCATTTTTCACCGGAGTTCAGCAGGTGCCACATCCAACATAGGCTACAACTACAGCCTCACACATTATGGTTCGTATCCATGGAATAGCACTTCAGATATGCTGAAATCGTCGTAAACACAAATGGAATTAAGACGTGGAGTATTCCTATTTTAGTCGCATATTGAAGTGCAGATATGTAAATGCCGTAATCAAACTCTTAACACCGTGAAGGACTTTTAGCCGCATTTTGCGACAGGACCTACACACCTAGCGAGTCAGTAAAGCACCACAGACGCACACATCTCTAAACGCGCGCAAACAAACACACACACACTCACTGAATGAACTCCTGGAGACTCATCGTTACATCATCATCACGGAACACACGTTTATGCTGCCCGGGAAAAGCTGAATTTTTTTTTTTTTATTCTGCGTGCGGTATCAAACTCCATTAAAACAACTCTCCTATCAGTCCTTCATATTTGCATGATCGCATCCAGTAGCTCAGAGTGAGTCACAAGGCTGAATAAAATCTTGCTAAATGAAAGTAAAACTCATTTATTAAATTAAAAATGAAATACAAAAAATTAAATATATTTGTTTCAGTGTGTGGAAATAAGTTCGATATATCATGTAAAATTGTACAGGGGAGAAGCCAGTCAGTAGAGTTTATAGCTAAATATTTAGCAGTGTTTGCATGTCTTTTATGACATAGAATTCATTTAAATAGAAACAAAATTCCATTCATTACAATGTTTTTAAAAAGCACCTAAACTGTTTTGTATTTTGTGATATTTTTTTTTCTAGTTGAATAAAAATCTATTTTTCATTCATATATTAGCAAATATTTAAAATTATATATAAAAAGATTCTTTTCCATTCACATAGGCTATTAGCAAAATATTTAGCAGTGTTTGCATGTCCATTACTGCGTATAATTCATTAAAATAGAAGTAAAATAACATTCATTACAAGTTGATTTAAAGAAAACACCTAAGTAGTTTTGCGATTTGGTTTTTTCCCAGTTGAATAAAAGACTATTTTCCATTCATATATTTCATCATTGAGGATTTCTTAAAAATAGTGTAAAAATCTCGTCTTGTCTCGTTCTCGTGAACCCAATCTCGCATCTCGTCTCGTGGAGTAGACATCTCGTCACACCCCTAGTAATTTCCGTTGAGCACGTGAGCACATGGGCAAATCAGCGATGTTTAAGAACATACTCAACAGTATTGATTAAAGTGGAAGTGATGCAGTCAGTCAAGTTTACATTTTGTAAATTGGTTTTCACTTTAATGAAAATATGTTAAACAAACTCGATTAATGTAACCATTTTGAAGAAAACGGCACTATAGCTTTTAGAAAAAGGGTGCTGCCATCTTGGAATATTGCTGTGTTTGACATCACGGGGTTGGTTCCGTTCTCTCAGCTGAACAGATACAGTGGAAGTAAAGGACTGAACAGAGACTTGAAAGCCTAATTTAACCAAATGCATGAAGTTGTGGGCATGGAGCAGGTGTAAATACAAGCATTAGATGTGTGTCTAATATATACAAATATATTTAATCTATTTTTCTTATTTTTCCCCCTTTTAATTACGGATCATTTGATGCGCTTTGGTCCACTCTCTGTATTACGCTGCTTGATTGCCTGTCTAGGTTTCGACCATGGTTTCACCAAGGTCTGGTGCTGACGTAGTGGGGCGGGTACTTTTATTTTGCTACTACAGCTGCTCACCTCTTTTCGTGTTCAAACATGTTGAGAGATCGAGTTGATTGTCTTGAAAAGGGAATATTTGTTGACAATCAACAAAGACGTGACTTAGTAAAGTGTGAAGTCGTGCTTTAATCATTGCATTAGTCTGAATGTAAATCCCCTCGTCAGGCAGCGCTGGAGCAGCGTGAGAGAGTGGACCAAAGCGCATCAAACAAAAGGTATTAAAATAAGAGAAATAGAAAACGTATAAGTATTTTTGTATATATTAGACACACATCTGATGCTTGTATTTGCACCAGCTCCACGTCCACAACTTCCCGCATTGGGTTAAATTAGGCTTTGCAGTGTCCGCGTTCAGTCTATTACTTCCACTGTATCTGTTCAGCTGAGAGAACGAAACCAACCCTGTGACGTCAGACACAGCGATATTCCAAGATGGTGGTGCCCTTGCACTAAAGCTATAGTAAAACCTGCCGTTTTCTTCAAAATGGTTAGATTAATCGAGTTTATTTAATATATTTTCGTTAAAGTGGAAACCAATTTACAAAATAATGTAAACTTGACTGACTGCTTCAATTCCACTTTAAATGTTAGAGGGGAAATTGACATTATTTTTTTTTTAAATGTCAGTACCGAACTCGATACTTTTGACAACAACACCTGTAGCGCACCATAATATGAATAAACAGAAAAACTGATAATGTGCTCAGCATTGTTTTTCGCTGCTATTTTAAATATGGCACTTAAAACTGTTTGTCTTGTTGGTCATGAAGCTCTGCATTCAGCAACTGACACAATCGGAGCTTACTTCTAGCCCAGCAGTGTTTTGGTGATACATATGAGCCAGTGCTTTGGATGTTGAAAGACAAAAAAACTATTTCCCTACTACTTTGGCTCCGAACCAGCACTTAAACTGCCTCAGTGGAGGATAACTGGTGGCTAACCACTAATGTGAGCAGATATAATGTGACACATGTTGATATTTGCATGCGGTCCACTCACCAGCCTCACTCTTCTGCTTCTTGGCCTTCTTTTTGCTGATAGTCTCAGAGGGGGCAGGGGGTGATGCCTTAGGTTTCGGTGGGCTGGACTGCTTGGTCAGAAGGAGAGGCTGCTCTTTACGGACAGCAGATTTGGAGCCATTAACTTCTGGTTCTTCTGAAGCAGGAGGAGTAGATGGGGTGGTACGTGTAATAGGTACAACCACTGGGACAACAGCTGGGGCAGCAGTCGGAGAAGATTTAGGCTTCTTCTCTTTCTTTTTTCTCTCTCTTATCCCGGACGGAGGTTCTGCCTGGACCGGAGCAGCAGGTGGACTCACGGGCAGCACCTCCGAATCCTCATCATTTGAGGTGGGGCTAGTGGCATCAGATGTATCGAAATCCCTCAGGTCTTCCTCTGATTCGCCGCCTCCACCTCCTCCACCCGTGCCGCCTCCGCCACTCTCCTTCTTCTTGTTCTTCTTCTTCTCATTCTTTTTACGAACATCAGGCTTGGCAGGAGGCAGTTTCAGGTCTCGTTTCTGGCGGGCCAGAACCTCGTCATAAGAAGTCTCTTTCATAAAGAGCCAGAAAAAGAGGAACATGAGAGCGATGACCAGCGTTGGTGCCAGGATGAGGAGGTACTGTGAGTCAGCCATGTCCAGCGCCATTCTAGACCACAAAGAAGAGCAGAAAGACAGAAGTGATTCATTCCAGAAGCAAACTGCCATTCAACTCTACAAAGAATCATTATTACATATCTACTGCTAGCATTAATATACATGAGTGAATCCCTTGAATACATAGTTGACTATTATTTAGCAGCTGTAGTTTTACTGTACTGATATTTTCCATCTGCAAACAGTTTGCTAAAACAAAATACAAGTCATTCATTCATTTTCTTTTCGACTTGGTCCATTTGTTAATCCGGGGTCGACCACAACGGAATGAACCGCCAACTTATCCAGCATATGTTTTACACAGCGGATGCCCTTCCAGCTGCAACCCATCACCAGGAAACATCCATGCACTCTTATACATACACTACGGACAATTTAGCCTACCCAATTCACCTATAGAGCATGTCTTTGGACTGTGGGGGAAACCGGAGCCCCTGGAGGACAAAATTATTGCCAAATTAGCATGTTTAGTACATTTGCACCAACCATTAGGGCTGGGCTGATGACACGGTATTATTATTTATTGACCGAACACCATTGTCAATAACGATAAAACAAGTTTGGTATAAAGTTTCGATATAAAGCGCTATATTTTTATTAAAATGTGTCTGCTGAGCGTGCGCCAGGGGAGAGAGAGCGCAAAGCCCATTGAACGGAAACCACGCACTTGCGCTTTTCACCTGCTTTTAGATGCAACGTGAACAGACTGGGTTTCATCATTGCAACTCAAGTCAGAACAACACAAGCAAAAATGACTGTCGTGACTAGCAGCCATGAGGAGATTGGCTTTTTGGTTTCTTTTCTTGTGCATCCCAGCCACTAGCACTCCATCTGAAAGAGTTTTTAGCACAGGGGGTAATGTAGTCATTCAACTTCACAATTTGTAATGTTGCTGTATGTATTTGAATAATGATGGTTGGTTCCATTACTTGAAAGCTCAGATTTGATTATCATAATTTCTTTTGTTTACAGACTTTGATGTTTACGGTCTCATTATTATTCACACCTTACAGATTTTGATCTACCTTATAGTTTGCTTTGATTGTTCAGCATTTACACTTTAACATTGCACACACTTTGTAACATTTTATTAATCAAGTTTAAGAGTATTTTTAACACATTTGTTTATTTTATTAAGACATGAGATTTTTTTTGTTTTGTTTTTGACTATTAAAACTATTTGCCTTAGTAATGTTGGTAAATGAAAATAAAAGTGGTAAAATAAATTGTAAAAAGTTCCTAAATGGATTGTAAAAAAATAAAAAATAAAAAAATAAAAAAATCAATAATTATTAATACTGAATGATATGAAACATTGTAATGTGATTTATTATTTATTTATCTTTTCGCTGTATTGCCTAGCCCTTCTAGCCATGGTGAATTTTTGTAAAGGTCCAGAGGATCTGAACCACATCAAATCTCTAGAGGAGATGCGGTTCTCAGACAAAAAAAAAAACAAAAATAAGAACCATGGTACACTTATTTAGCAAATAGAGTAAGATATTCCAACCAACAGGCTCCCCTACAATGCCTCTACTACAGTTGATCTTGACTTTCTATTCTTACTAAACCAGCGGTTCTCAATCTCAAACTGCTCATTTGCATGTCTCTTTTGTTTAACAAAGCTTATTTCGATAACCAGCTCATTAGAAGAGAGCTCCAAGAAGGAATTTGGTTGAGATAGACATGTTCCACACATACTAGTGTTCACGGCTCTCTACCCCTGCACACTGAAAAATGGCTGAACTTGAGGGTAATGGGTTATTGTAAAGGGTTATTTAACGAAGATCATGTGATAAGCTTTGAAGTCACATATTGCACGTTACCCTTTGAATTGAACAGAACCGGAATCATGGCAGAATATCATGGGATGTCCAGTTCGCAGGGCACTTATAAGGTCAAATCAAACAAACCTCTTAAGCAGTTAGAGAAATAATAATTAAAAGAAAGAGAAAATATGCATAGCGGGGAGCTAAAGATAAAATCACCCCTCATCACCTCCTCCATATTGTCAAGTTTCCACCTCCACCGTCCCTCAGTGGTATGATCCAATTAGCATGTGTGCTGAGGGCAGCAATCTGGGTTTACTCATTGACACCAAGCTAAGTACCTGCAACCAGCAACACTCATCCTCACACATCCACTTTGCTCAGCATGAACAAAGACTGCACACAGGCAATATGATCACAGAGCTAAATTAAAAAGCCAACATCATGGTCATACTGAAAAATAAATGGCATTTCTTTGTTGAACAGATGACACCGTGGAGCTGTGCCAAGCCGGAGTGGTCATTCAAGACACCATTGCTAACTAAAATGACATCCTAACTCAAGAGCAGAGGGGCTTTGCAGGCAACAAAAATATCCAGCCGGGAAAATGTCACTCCAGTAACGCTGACGCGAGTGCTCTCAGATCTGAAAACGCCACTGACTTCCCCCTCAATGCTAATCTGTCCAAAGCTTAGCCATTAAAGGCCTCAGTGCGGCCCTAGAAGAAAAAAATTATCTTTTCAGGCTGAATGTCAGTCTTGTGCCTGGCTGATATTAAAAGCAAGTGAAAGAAAGCAGCATCCAAAAAAAAAGCTTTCGTGCAATTCTGGCCAGTCTTGTTGTAAAGTTACATTATTCTAAAGTTTTGTTGATATTCTGAGACCCACTTTTATATTAGACTTGATCAAATACTAATGGGGTGTTCACACCAGATGTGACATGCACAAATAAATCACGATATTCACACGCAATTAGCCGCGTGAACATTGAGTTTATTCACTTCATTTGCGCATCAAACTTCCTTCACAATAAATGCAGATTTGCAGGGCTTGTCCGCCTGGTAACTCTAGTTTTGTTACTTAATGGCTAACATAGTTTTTAATCAAGAAAGTAGCTGTGCTTTATATGTTTTAGGAAGGCTGAAAAACAGCGTAGATTCCTTCGGCGCTGTGTCTGAGTCCAATAGATTCTTTCAGAGATGCACCCAGCTCTGTGAGTTCATCAATTCCTCCAGAAACTATACCTGGATGACAGATGCTTTCAGCAGTGCTTCCAACTGAGCCAAGCCCAGTTTGATGAGCTGTTGTCTGGTGTTGGCAGGAGGATTTGGCAAGGATTTGTTGTCTGGTGTTGGCAGGAGAAACAAGAGCAAGCTCCTGATTGGTTAACGCAGCGCGAATGTCTGCTGAAGTTCAGCTTTTCCAACTCGTTTTGGGCTAAAGTTGGAAAATCTGAACTTTAGCAGACATTCGTGCTACGTTAACCATCATTCTCATCGCCTTATTCGCACAAATAGTGCCGCAGCACGTTTATTCGCGTCTTTAAATTGACGACATGTAAATCACTCGTGCTTGACGCTTCATCCACGTCTGGTGTGAACGCACCATAAGAGTACAATCTAGGGGTGTACAATATTTGTCGTCTACAATAATATTGTAATTGATATTAAATTGTTATCAGATTAGTAAAACAAACAAAAAAAAAAGATTACTGTACGTGTTTGAATAAGAGTGAACGTTTCATGTATTTTTTTTGATGTATTATTGATATTAATTATGTTCCCAGAGATGGGTTGCGGCTGGAAGGGCATCGGCTGCGTAAAATCGTGCTGGATAAGTTGGCAGTTCATTCCGCTGTGGCGACCCCGCAAGGGACAAAGCCGACAAGAAAATGAATGAATGAATGAATGATATTAATTACATTTCAGTTCATTCGACCTTTATTTTCAAAATTTTAATTTTAATCCAAGCTTGTTAAATATAAATATGAAAAACCTGCAGTTTTAAACCTTTATCCCATTTATAAACATTTTGCATGCACAAAATGGGGGTGGAAACGTACGTACACTAAATTATATATGCAACACAAAATTATATAATTTAAAAAATAAACTTGACAAGAGAATGTGGACAACTGTAAGTAAGCTCCAAGTAAACATATTTAATTTCAATATTAGCTTAATTAAACTACTTTAAGACATCATATGATCCATAATCATTAATAAATAATTCAAATGTATTCTGCTGTTTGTTCAATTTTAGGAAGGTTTCTACATATGGTGTAAAAAATGCTGGGTCTCACACAATTGCTTCATTCTGTCCCGACACAAATCAAATAAGTTAACTTAATTATTTTTACATATTTAAGTAGATTGAACATAAAACAATTAAGCGGTTTCAAATCTTTAGAATTGTGTTGTTTCAACTCATTTTGGGTAAGTAGTTTAAACAAGCAGCAAAAGTCATTTTTTGAGTGTAAAACCCATGGTTTTTAGACATCCATCGCCTTTCACTGTCATTCCCCTCATTTTTTCAAAACATAAATCGATCGTTTCCCTTAAAAAAAAAAAAATTATTAATTAATAAAAAAAATAAATAAATAAATAAAATTATATATATATATATATATATATATATATATATATATATATATATATATATATATATATATATATATATATATAATTAAATAAATAAATAAAATGTATATATTTCTTTTGTTAAAAGTGTACACAGATGATTACTGATCCATGGTATAAACGTGTAATTTCAATATTTTTTATTAACTTTTTTATTTTCAGAAAATCGTTGAATCATAAATATGAACCAGATACAAATTTACAAATAATAATAATAATAGTAATAATTCCTTACATTTATATAGCGCTTTTCTGGACACTCAAAGCGCTTTACACATTTGTGGGTGTAATCTCCTCATCCACCACCAGTGTGCAGCATCCACCTGGATGATGTGATGGCAGCCATATTGCGCCAGACCGCACAGACCACACACCAGCTGATTGGTGGAGAGGAGACAGAGTGGTGAAGCCAATAATGATATGGGGATGGTTAGGCGGCCATGATGGACAGAGGCCAGTGGGCAAGTTTGGCCAGAATGCCGGGGTTAAACCCCTACTCTTTTTCGAAGGACATCCTGAGATTTTTAACTCAGGACCGCAGTTTAATTTCTCATCCGAAAGACGGCAATCGCTGAGCAGTATAGAGTCCATTAATATACTGGGGCGTTAGGACCCACACAAACTGCAGGTTGAGTGCCCCCTGCTGGTCTTACCAACACCACTTCCGGCAAAAACCTTATTTTCCCAAGTGGTCTCCCATCCAGGTTCTGACCGCAGCCCTGCTTAGCTTCAGTGGGCGACCATGTGAGTGTTGCAGAGAGCTAGCTGCCAGATTTGAGATTTGAGCACTATTTCAACAATAATGTTGAAATAAACTACCTGAACTGAACCATTTCAAGGGACAAAAGATAAGAAACATGGCTTATTTTATTCTTTTGTATGTCAAATATAAAAATATCATTGAGATTTATGCTTTTGGATCAATTAGAGATAGCATCCATGTTATATCCAAGGGACGCTAAAGACTTGAATATTTAGAAATGTTTGGACAAGCTTTAATAAATTTAAGGGTAAAAATACAACAAAAAAGAAAATCCTGTATTGTCTGATGAATAATTACATCAAAGACACAAAGTACAGCCTCTTGATAGAAGCCATAAAAGTAGACATTTGCTTGAGTGCTTCAGTACAAACTGCGAAGCAAACAGAAAACAGTCCACTGTTGTGCAGGAAGACATGCCTGGCTGAATCTTGCCTTCAGGACAGCGAAGAAAACCAGCAGCAAGAAGCACCAGGAATATTTGCTCTCTGTCTGACTGGAGTCTGTTTCTGCGTGTCTGAAAGATCCACTGTGTTGGGAATCTGGATAAGCTGATTACATTAAGAATACATTTAAGAGCACCATTCTATTGGAAGCTCCCAAGAGTCCTTACACAGGCCATAAGTCTCCATTTTCCGGTCACATCTCGGGCCAAAAAAAGAAACCATTTCCAAGAAATAAAGATGTATGATAGATACAGCATGTCATATTCTTAAAGAAAACTCCACTTTTTTGGGGAAATAGGCTCAATATTTAACTGCCTAAAGGCCCGTGCACACCGGGACGTTTTTTGCTCACGTTTTCCGCCGACGTTTAATGCCTCGTGACTAAATAAAGGGCGCCAATGTGATCAAGCACACCAATGCGCAAAACGGCAGGCGCAAAAGCGTCATTAAAAAAAAAAAACTCCTCATGCTCGTTTTTTTTGTTTTGACGCGCCGCATCAGAAAATTCTCCACCAATCAGATTGGCACTTTTGTTCATGTGCACGAAGCTGCTCAAGTTACAGTAAACAGCACTTGGAGGTGCTCAAGCGCAAAACTGTTAATGCGGGCGCACATTAAAGAAGATGCCCAGAGGCGATATGAACGGGGTGCTGCTTATTACACTGGTGAACAATAATCATTTCTTCATCGCTAGAGGTGGAGCTGCTACTTGAACCATCCATAACAACAAGCGTGTCAACTTTGTCTTCTTCTGTGTTACAAGCGGGTGTCAGAAGCTTAAAGTTGTGTAGCACCATCTAACGTCAAGGAGTGATTTTGCATACTCTGCAACGACACCTGTGAAAATCGCTTGGGTTTGAATCCGGAAAAAAGTCTTGAAAAACGCTGACGATAAACGCAAATGAAAAGAGTCCCGGTATGTACGAGCCTTTAGACGTAAGTATTGGAGTTTTGAACCAGAGACGATCTCTGGTTCTGCCAGGAGCACGTTTAGCTTAGCATAAAAAATTGAATCTGATTAGACTACTAGTTTCTGGTCAAAAAATGTAAGTGTTTTAATAATTTTCCTATTTAAAGCTCGACTTGTCTGTAGTTACATCTTATACTAAGACTAACAGAAAAGGAATTGTTGTCATTTTCAAGGCCATAGGTGACAAACTCAGTTCTTGGAGGGCCGTAGCTTTGTACAGCTTAGTTTGAACCCTTATTAAACACACCTGGTCAAACTAATTTAGTACTTCAAGTTGGTTTGAAACGAGGTAAGTGTGTTTAAGCAGTGTTGAACTAAACTGTGCAGGGCTGCAGCCCTCCAGGAACTGAGTTTGACAGCCCTGTTCTAGGCCGATATGGCAAGGAAGTCTCATTCCGCTGTAATAATCCATTAACTTTGCTGCTATTTTAATAGTATAAGCTGATAAAATGATTTACATCAAATTAAAATAAAGCTAAAAGCGCTACCGCAAGACCTGGAGATCTGAGAGATTGAAAAATGAGTCTGTTTCCAAAATAAAGTGGAGTGTTCCTTTATTAGTCTCTATGCAGACACAGACAGTATCAGTGTGGAACTAAATGTGCTTGTTTAATATGATTTGCTTTCAGTCAGCATAAGTATAGTAGTATCAGCACCAGCAAAGTTTTTTAATCATAAATAATTCATTGGCTATTGGTTGACAGATAAAGTAACCTTTATTAATAGCATATTGGCATTTAACCTTGTCACTACTAGCTATCACTAAATTCAAATAAAATAAAATGAATTCAACGTGATTCAATGACAAATTCTTAAATCATTCATTCATTTCCTTTTTCACCAAACACAAAATTTTGCCTGAGCCTGCTTTATTTCCATGTGTTTGTAAATATGATAACTCCCACGATTGTAAACTCATAAATCATTCATTTCCTTTTCCACTAAACACAAAATTTTGCCTGAGCCTGCTTTATTTCCATGTGTTTGTAAATATGATATATATATATATATTTGGCTGATGTGTACACCATGATTTTATATAAAATTCACTTTACTGTGTGCTATGACTAAAAAGTGGTCATAAACAAATATTTTCTTAATTCAAATGAGTAGGGGCTTGGACGCTATGGGCTATGTCACGACTTAAGCGGATAACTAAGCATTTTTAAAGCAGTGTAACTGTACAACAATTAGACAACCTAAAAAAAGAATAAAAGCTTGACAAAAGTTATTTCAATGACATGGCATAAAACTTAATAGTAACTGAGCATTGTTGTAATCTTTTAATTATGATTTGTGTCAAAAGACATAAATCCATTACACTATATATTATAATCCATTAACATACAGGATAAAAGCTATGGCTAAAGCCATTAAATGCACACCATAAATCGGCATAAATATAATGGCTTAAACATCATTATCAATTATTAATACTAAACGCGTGTTGCTGTAGACTGTTAATCATATTTATTGTGTCAAATAAAAAATAAACATACATAAACTAAAATAGCAAACAAAATAAACATTGTCAGACAATGACAAAAATATTACATGCTATTAAAAATATATATATAAATAAAAAAAACTAAATATCTGCATAAATATAATGGAAAAAACACCAAATAATGAATAATAAATAGTAAGAAATTCTGTATTGTTGCACTTACATATTGAATTCTACAACATATGAGTTTGCAAAGTTATCAAAAAAAATCCTTAGTTTATTGTTCCAAACTGCAAGTGATACTTTTTCGATGGAAACAAAAACACATTATTGTGCACCAATTACAATGAAATTGCATGTCCTTTTAAATGCTACTTCCCACCCACTTTACAAAAGAGTGTACTGCCTTTTACGGTGTGTGCATTTGTTACTCTGTCAACAACAAACAAAGCGCATACATGCATTTTAAGAGAACATTCACACAGAACAACACGTCTTGGCATCTAAAAATGTAAGATGTTGCTTTCAGATAAAGTAATATTTTTAAAGTGCCTCATCTACCATCTTGCCGCCAAACAAAACTGTTGTCATGACAACTTGCTACTGTAAACAGAACTGCTTTGAAACTGATTTTAATGAGCAGCACTGTGCTTAATAGTTGAACTTGTTTTAATTTGACATGACATCGTAAAATTGAGCTCATTATTAAGGAAAGTCTGGATCATTTTACCGACTCTGACCTTTGAGTCTCGTTCAGCGAGATGAACGATTCATTTGGCGAGTGATTTGTTTCATTGCATTACATTTGCTTCCCAAACACATCTACAACTAGCGCAAACACTGACCACATTACAAACAAGTCAAAACTACAATGATATGTGAAAGAGAAAAGAATAATTTACTGTTTAGCTGTTTAGCTTTTGTCTATGATTAGCTCAGCCTTCAAGTTTGAATTGTTAGTTTAAATTAAACTGACAGTAGGTCCGCAGTTTAAGTTTACATTTCGAGTCTTCAGGTTATTATTGGCGTTCCTTTATCATGTGACAACACCCTCAACTTTGAAGTCTGATTGATTCATTTACAATCAGAAATGAGAGTCATCCAACAGGTTTTGGGTTTTTCATTTCACCATGTGAAAGACTAAATGAAATAATCTGTTCAAATATTTAGCTTGACTCTCTGTCTGGATAAAACAGGTATTGAAACAGGTTTTGTAAAATACAGATTTTATAAACACAATGAGGGCCAGCTAGCAAAGTGCTATGCAGGTAAACTAGATGCTAGAGGCCATGGTCTTTAGCCTCCTTGTTAGAGCAACCGACCCCCATGCAAAGAATCACCAGTTTAATCTCAGCTCAGCGTGGTTTGGGTGCAGTAGGATCAGTGGGTTACATGTAGGGGCTCGTCCGGGATGGAAGTGAGGTTTAGGGAGAGGGAGTGAGTGTAACAGTGCCCAGCTAGCAAAGTGCTATGCAGGTAAACCTCACTCCTCTGACCTCTAAAGGTGCTCTAGCAACAGACGCTAGAGGCCATGGTCTTTAGCCTTCTTGTTAGAGCAACCGACTCCCATGCAAAGAATCACCGGTTTGATCCCAGCTCAGCGTGGTTTGGGTGCAGTAGGATCAGTGGGTTACACGTGGGGGCTCGTCCGGGATGGGAGTGAGGTTTAGGAGGATGAGAGTAACAGAGCCCAGCTAGTGAACTGCTATGCAGGTAAACTTCACTCCTCTGACCTCTAAAGGTGCTCTAGCGACAGACACTAGAGGCCATGGTCTTTAGCCTCCTTGTTAGGTCAACCGACTCACAAGCAAAGAATTGCCGGTTTAATCCCTGCTCAGTGTGGTTTGGGTGCAGTACGATTGGTGGGTTACACGTGGGGGCTTGTCCGGGATAGAAGTGAGGTTTGGGGAGTGGGAGTGAGTGTAACAGTGCCCAGCTAGCGAAGTGCTATGCAGGTAAACCTCACTCCTCTCACCTCTAAAGGTGCTCTAGCGACAGACGCTAGAGGCCATGGTCTTTAGCCTCCTTGTTAGGTCAACCGACTCACAAGCAAAGAATTGCCGGTTTAATCCCTGCTCAGTGTGGTTTGGGTGCAGTACAATTGGTGGGTTACACGTGGGGGCTCGTCCGGGATAGAAGTGAGGTTTGGGGAGTGGGAGTGAGTGTAACAGTGCCCAGCTAGCGAAGTGATATGCAAGTAAACCTCACTCCTCTGACCTCTAAAGGTGCTCTAGCGACAGACGCTTGAAGCCATAGTCTTTGGCCTCCTTGTTAGGGCAACCGACTCCCATGCACAGAATCAACCGGTTCGATCCCATCTCAGTGCGGGTTGCATGAAGCAGGACCAGTGGGTTACATATAATATAATAAAATATACATTTAAGGCACATAACTTTTATTTTATTTATTTTTATTTCACATCAGCTACAATCTGACAAATGTCTTAATTTAATGTCATTAGCATATCTATGTTTAAAAAGTGGGGCCAACAGAAGTTTAAAAAGAGTACTGATAAAGAAAGAATCGCTCCCTTTGGAATGAACTTTGCATCTTTGCATGATATTTTTCATGCACAAACAGCAACATTACGCACTAAAGGACATTGAAAGAGTTTAAAAAAGAGGAACACTTCAATCCAAACTCCTACATTTACATTAATAGTCGGCAGTCTTGACTTAGTTTGCCAAAAAGTCAAAACTCTGCAAAAGATGTACCAGCATACTGCAAAAAGCACACTGGACTATTACATATGCAAGAAAGAAAGTTTGAAAACATACAAGACAGGACAAGCAGCTGCTGAAATGGAAGCTGAATCTGCTCATTGCCCTTACTTGTATATTCCTTGTCAAGTAAGTGAAAACACATTTCTTTGGCTGCACGTGTGCTAGCTTCACGCAGAACAAAGTAGGTGTGGTGCTCTGCTCGCTTGCTCTGAACTGCTTGTACTTTTCTTTGTCCTGCTGAGAAGAAAACCAAAACAAATATGAGAGTTTTTACACTATCACAGGATGAGGTGTTCAACCGGTGGTCAACAACACTATCAGTACATTAACATGGACACCAATACTCTGATTTTATTACGATTAAGACAATACTCTAAGAATCTACCATGTAAACAGAGATTTTTGATGATCTTAACCCAACTAAAGTAATAAATGTAGTTATGGCAAACTAAGGCAAGTGGAGTATTCCTATTTTATCTGCATTATTGAAGTGCAGTACAGACTTGTAATCACCTTAATCAAACTTTTATCATCCTGTAGGGCTTTTCACAGCATTTTGCAACAGAATAGGCTGCATACACAGCTTTTCGTAATGTATTCTCCACACCTATTAAGTCAGTTCAGGACCACAGCCACCCACAGTGAACTCTGGAGACTCACACCGTCTATCACCAAACACAATTTCACAAATGTTGTCTGGAAAATGCAGAAATTTCTTTCCATTCGGCGTGCGGAGTCAAATTCTATTAAAACAACTCTCTCCCACCAGTCCTTACTTCATACTTTCATCCAGTACCTCAGAGTTTGTCACGGGCGCATTCATGAAATCGAAAGTCAAAAAATTAAAAAGGAAACGCCCACAATTACATGAAACTCCAGAGGAAACATTGGGAAGTGTGGTGATGTAATGACATTAATTGATCCATGTACTATAACACAGGAACATGATAGGAGCAACTCATATAAACACCCTAATCATATTACTGCCTTATTCAGATTAGGGTAAATCATTTGATTACTGATATTCATGTAAATATAAACAATGACTCACTCCTATTTGGATTAGTAAATACTTTGCTTGGACAGCATTGGATATTTTGCATATTATGCACATTGTCCACACTGAACTGGCCTTTGAAATTAGCATTGACGATTGGAGGCAGGATTGCATTTGATCTGCAAATAAAGTGCTTTCCACACACCTGGCAACCCAGGCTGGCCTCAGAGTTTCGCTTGTCACTCGGTGGGCGGGTGTGACGTAAACGCTTTTTTCACCGGAGTTCAGCAGGTGCCGCATCCAAAATAGGCTACAACTACAGCCTCACACATTATGGTTCGTATCCATGCAATGTAATAGCACACTTTAGATATGCTGAAAGGCATAATCGTCGTAAACACAAATGGAAATAAGACGTGGAGTATTCCTATTTTAGTCGCATATTGAAGTGCAGATATGTAAAAGCCGTAATCAAACTATTAACACCGTGAAAAACTTTTAGCCGCATTTTGCGACAGGACCTACACATCTAGCGAGTCAGTAAAGCACCACAGACGCACACATCTCTAAACACGCGCAAACAAACACACACACTCACTGAATGAACTCCTGGAGACTCATCGTCACATCATCATCATGGAACACAAGTTTATACTGTTAGGAAAAGCTGATTTTTTTGTTTTTTCATTCTTCGTGCGGTATCAAACTTCATTAAAACAACTCTCCTATCAGTCCTTCATATTCGCATGATCGCATCCAGTAGCTCAGAGTGAGTCACGGGGTCTGAATAAAATCTTGCTAAATGAAAGTGAAACTCATTTATTAAATTAAAAATGAAATACAAAAAATTACATATATTTGTTTCAGTGTGTGGAAAATAAGTTTGATATATCATGTGAAATTGTACAGGGGAGAAGCCAGTCGGTAGAGTTTATAGCTAAATATTTAGCAGTGTTTGCATGTCCTTTATGACATAGAATTCATTTAAATAGAAATAAAATACCATTCATTACAATGTTTTTAAAAAGCACCTAAATTGTTTTGTATTTTGTGATTTTTTTTTTCTAATTGAATAAAAATCTATTTTCCATTCATATATTAGCAAATATTTAAAATTATATATAAAAAGATTCTTTTCCATTCACATAGGCTATTAGCAAAATATTTAGCAGTGTTTGCATGTGCATTACTGCGTATAATTCATTAAAATAGAAGTAAAATAACATTCATTACAAGTTGATTTAAAGAAAGCACCTAAGTAGTTTTGCGATTTGGTTTTTTTCCCAGCTAAATAAAAGACTATTTTCCATTCATATATTTCATCATTGAGGATTTCTTAAAAATAGTGTAAAAATCTCATCTCGTCTCGTTCTCGTGAACCCAATCTTGCATCTCGTCTCGTCGAGTAGGCATCTCGTCACACCCCTAGTCAACAGGGTCGCAAGAAGCGTGTGGAAAAACCAAGGCGCAAAATAAACTGAGAACTGAATCATGAACTGAGAAAAGTCAAGCGTGCAGCTGCCAAGATGCTACTTGCCACCAGTTTTGCCATATTTCAGAGCTGCAACATCACTGGAGTGCCCAAAAGCACAAGGTGTGCAATACTCAGAGACATGGCCAAGGTAAGAAAGGCTGAAAAACGACCACCACTGAACAAGACACACAAGCTGAAACGTCAAGACTGGGCCAAGAAATATCTCAAGACTAATTTTTCTAAGGTTTTATGGACTGATGAAATGAGAGTGAGTCTTGATGGGCCCGTGGCTGGATCGGTAAAGGGCAGAGAGCTCCAGTCCGACTCAGACGCCAGCAAGGTGGAGGTGGAGTACTGGTTTGGGCTGGTATCAAAGATGAGCTTGTGGGGCCTTTTCGGGTTGAGGATGGAGTCAAGCTCAACTCCCAGTTCTACTGCCAGTTTCTGGAAGACACCTTTAAGCAGTGGTACAGGAAGAAGTCTGCATCCTTCAAGAAAAACATGATTTTCATGCAGGACAATGCTCCATCACACGCGTCCAAGTACTCCACAGGATGTCTGGCAAGAAAGGCTTTAAAAGATGAAAAACTAATGACATGGCCTCCTTGTTCACCTGTACTGAACCCCATAGAGAACCTGTGGTCCATCATCAAATGTGAGATTTACAAGGAGGGAAAACAGTACACCTCTCTGAACAGTGTCTGGGAGGCTGTGGTTGCTGCTGCACGCAATGTTGATGGTGAACAGATCAAAACACTGACAGAATCCATGGATGGCAGGCTTTTGAGTGTCATTGCAAAGAAAGGTGGATATATTGGTCACTGATTTGTTTTTGTTTTGTTTTTGAATGTCAGAAATGTATATTTGTGAATGTTGAGATGTTATATCGGTTTCACTGGTGAAAATAAATAATTGAAATGGGTATATTTGTTTTTTTTGTTAAGTTGCCTAATAATTATGCACAGTAATAGTCACCTGCACACACAGATATCCTCCTTAAATAGCTAAAACTAAAAACAAACTAAAAACTACTTCCAAAAATATTCAGCTTTGATATTAATGAGGTTTTTGGATTCATTGAGAACATGTTTGTTGTTCAATAATAAAATTAATCCTCAAAAATACAACTTGCCTTATAATTCTGCACTCCCTGTAGATGAGAAGTACCATAATTACCTACTACTACTGCAGAGATCCTGAAGTGTGCATGCACTGGACAAGTTAGACCACAGACGAGAAATCATCAATGTAATTGACAACTTATTCTAGTAGCTCATGTGATAAAAACATTGTGGATGCATGTTAAAAGTGCAGAAAACGCCACAAAAAATAAACCTGACTGGTCTTTAAACACACAAAGAATAAAGACAGGAAACACTTTTTAAGATAGTTGTGTTGCAAACTCCACCTAAGAAGGGCACAGGAAGTGAAAATGAAGTCATCGACTGATGTAAACTCCTCTCTTTGTTTATTTGAATACACACTACTCAGAACAATGGTTCAGACAAATAGAGGAAAATAAAAGTACATACTCAAACAAAGGCAGCAAAGTACACTTCCACACCAATATAAACACTTAAACACTTCACAAAATGCTTTAGTAGTACCTAGTAGTTTCTTTACTACAGTAAAGTGTTTTGTTCTAAAACAGGTAGTTGGGACTAGGCATGGGCCTAGAGATTTTGACGGTATGATAACCTTGGAAAAAAAAATCACAGTTTCACGGTATCACTGTATTATGATTACTGCTCTAAAATATATTCTTTTAAACGTCTGGATTAAAAACAAAAAACTTTTTACTCTTTTGAAAACAATATATTTTATTTTGAGAAACACTTAAAATATTTTGGAAGAGTAAACATGTCAGGCTAAATTAATTATTAAATTCTTCTGTTGTGATTTGTTTGATTTGAACAGATTTTTTGTAATTTAAAACGCATCTTTAGTTATTTTTTCTGCTGAAGATACTGTTGTCCTAAAAAACAAGACAAAAAAAGTAACTAAAAAAATCGTGCACATACCTTAGGAACGGTATTGCAGAAAATTTTGACTGTTTTAAAACCTTCACATTTTGAAACTGCGGTATACCTTGAAAACGGTTATCGTCCCATGCCTAATTGGGACTGCACATGTGATGTTAATAAAATAAAGTATAAATCACACTTTATATATACAGCCGAGGAGCATGGTTGGATAAAGCTAGCCAGAGACTGGAGCTGATAGTGAGAAGAACATTGTTTGTCTACAGAGCAACTGATTGGACACAAATTTTAACAACTGACTTCAGCAATGGCTGCCCATTTACTCCATGGGCTTGGTTCTGAATGCACTTTTCCAATAGGTAATCAAAAAAAGTATTTGTTAAAGAGTCATAAGACAACCAAGTTATGAGGTGAATTCACAACATTATGTTGTAGAAATTGAAGACAAAAATACTGTTTAAAAAGCTGCAATTCAGTGAACAACACAATCTACAATCAAAAGGGGATTTGTGCTGGTTGTCTGCTTATTTAAAGTGAGCAGAATCAACACAATTGAGTTTTTTTGGGGGGCAACTTAATTGTTTAATCCACTTAAATTAGCAAAAACAATCAAGTTAACAATCAACTTGTGGTGCTGTAATTTATATTATAGGAGCTGCTGTTAAGTGAATTGTAGCTAACAACTTATTGCTTGTGCTTCCATCGTTAGACTGCAAAAAAATGGATGACGCATCTCCACTTCCTTCCACTGTAGAAAATTGTAGCAGGATTTATTCGCCTTACTTGATCCAGCCACCAGGCAGGGTGATTAAAAAGTTTTGGCTTCACTTTTATTGCTTATGTTGTTGTTTTGTTAAGGTCAGACTACACATTGCTTTCTGAGGCATAATCACTTCTTTAGCAAAATACAAGCTGTTATTGAGAAGACAACTCGTGACAAACTTTCTGAAACAACAGTAACTTATAACAGCTAAAGAAATGTGTTTTGTACTGGTAACAACACCATATTCTTGCTTTTGTCTATCATGTTTGAAAGCTCTGTACTGAAGAACGTCTATTCTTTAAAGCCACACGTTTTCCAGAAGACATGGGGACATTGCTGGGACTAATGTCGGAGTTATCAAGCAGTTATCAAGCCACTCTTTGAGATGAAGCCTGTTGCAAAAAGCCAATTTGAGGTTTTAACCAGGGACTTCATGTTTACTCTGAGCAAATTCTTTTTGAGTTTTCAGGCTCAAGAAGGTGGGTTGGTTTTGATCAGGTTTCATTGTCATGGTAATATGTTAAATATCGCTTTACCCTTTTTTTGGGGGGGAATCTCTTTTTCCACCACCAGTGTGCCGCATCCACCTGGATGACACAACAGCAGCCATATTGCGCCAGACCGCACACCACACACCAGCTGATTGGTGGAGAGGAGACAGAGTGATGAAGCCAATTCTGATATGGGAATGGTTAGAAATGATGGATAGTGGGTAAAATTGGCCAGGATGCCGGGGTTAATCCCCTACTCTTTTTCGAAGGACATCCTGGGATTTTTAACGACCACTGACAGTCAGGACCTCGGTTTAACGTCTCATCCGAAAGATGGCACTCACTGAGCAGTATAAAGTCCATCAATATACTGGGGTGTTAGGACCCACACAAAGTGCAGGTTGAGTGCCCCCTGCTGGTCTCACCAACACTACTTCCGGCAGCAACCTAATTTTTCCATGTGGTCTCCCATCCTGGTTCTGACCGGGCGCAGTCCTACTTAGCTTCAGTGGGCGACCATGTGAGAGCTAGCTACCGGCTAGACTGCAAAACCAAACTGGACCAATGACCTGTGAGTAAATTTACATATATCTGATGCAACAAATTCACTTTCAGTGTTTGTTTTGCTCCAAAATAAAGTATTTTGTATTAATAGAAAGGTATTAATAATTTTTGCATTTTTAAATCATTTTTTGTATCTAATAGTTTGTTTATATTATACGAATTATAATTATTTTTATTATATAATGAAATACTTTTGAATTTTCAATATTACTAATGCCTTAAATTAACAGTTACATTTGAAAATTTATATAGAAGTTACTAAATAATGTACAATATGGCTGCACGATATTGAAAAAAAACAAATATTGCTATATTTTGTTTTACTGTGATATGAATACAATTTCACCAGATTACTTCAATATCTCAAGATGATTCTGTACAGGTGTGAATTGTGCATAAAATATAAACAATCTAGAAATCATTGATAAATACAGTAGAGTAAAAGATTCAAATGAAACAAATACAAATAACTGCTTTCAGGTACAGTAATTGAATAATCACATGTAAAATAATACTGCGTATTTTTCATTAAATAAATAATTTTATTTTTTTTTATTTTTTTTATCAAAGTTACAAATTGTACACTTACTTATGTCTAAATGCTTTTAGAATCCTCATGCCACACAAGCAAATAATAAACTATAATCCAGACTCAACATTGCATATGATGCGATGTAACTATTGCGAATGATCACACTGCAATATCGATGCCAAAACGATCTATTGTGCAGCCCTAATGTAAAGCTTTTAAAATTGTTGTCTTTTAAATCACACGTAAACTTACAACTTACTATGATAAAATCAATAACTGATTTGCATTGATATAATGCTATTTTGTTTGAATTACCTTCTTAAACGTTCGCTGCATCGACATCATGTGTTTATTTTGGTCTTGAATTCATATTTAAATTCATTAAATTTCTGATAACGATCTCTCTTAATCTCATCTCGTGTGATTGGCTGTTTGTTGCATGTGTCACTCTTTCATGTACATGCCTTTCAGAGTTAATCACTAACCCTGGATTATCTTAACAGCTTTGCATTTCTTTGGATTTGTCGACCAGAAACTTACTCTACAACCCAGAGTTTCTTCAAATTGTTTTGTGCAACAGGCCTCAGGGGATTAAGATGAACATCAGCATCAACAACAGAAAAAAATGTCCGCAAAGTGGAATGAAACACAGACCAGGGAGCTCCTCACTATCTGCACTGAAGCGGAGATCGTTCATTAGCCAGCTTAGTGGAACAAGACACATTGCACTAGTATAGACCATTTTGAGGTGTGTAAACAATAACAATGGTCCCAACGTATTTCCTGTTTTACATTTTTAATTTCTATAGCTTCCAAGAATCCAAAAGGAGCCACATATTGATAAATAATGTTATGATAGCCGTTTAAACATTAAGTTATGATTGAATTGCCTCAAGTTACAGTTATGAAACAGCTTGATAACAAGCAAAATAATGTTCATGGGCCAATGAAATGACCATATTGAAATGGTCTATACCACCAAGAAAATCTAGATTCCAGAGCTGGCCTTTTCGATACCTCCATGTCCTGATGCCAATAGAGCTGTGACGAAAAATCTTGATTCTGAGGTTTTCAAAATGTATCGCTATTCTCTCTTGAATCAATTATAAGCTTAGCTTTTAACAGCAGATGGTGCTGTAGGCTAGTTTTTAACTGTACTATCAAATGCTCACAACGAAGAGTGCTTTTGTGTATGACTGGGTGATGTATATTGGCTTTTTAAAGGTCCTGTGAAGTGCTTTGAAATGTGCATTTCTTATTCGATGTTTGATGTAATCTCAACTGAAAACTGAAAAGAGGGTGGGACAAAGTAGCCCCTCTCCTTTTCAAAAACAGCCAATAGTGTTTTGTTTTTTTCACAGCTCTGACAGTGAGAGTGGTTGAGATCAAGTGCATCAAATGAAAAGTAAATGAGAAGTTTCTTAAAGGGGGTGGGGCATGACAGATACTAGAGAGCATTTGATTGGTCAGAAGATTTGATAAGAGACTAAATTATGAAGCAGGGCTCGAAATTGCGACCGTTTTGGTCGCATATGCGCCCGAAATTTTATCTATGCGACCTCAAAATATATTCGGGAGCATTTGTGCGAGTGCATAAAATTGATGTCGTGCAACCAGTTTTCACAGCAAAATGTTAACCACATGCGTGGAATTAAGAGGCATTCACGCCTTAAGCATCTTTGCACCTAAAAACACCAAACGTAGCGCTCAGGAATGGTTTAAATCAGTTGACATGTCAACTTGCTGCAGTAAACAAAGTCCGCAATGCTTGCCCCGCCTTGAAGCTCTTCTTATTGGCCCACTGTGCTAGAACAGAACGCGAATGGATTGGTTAATATCAGCTGTCAATCACTCAGTTCCGATGACAGGGAGCTATAGCCCCGAAAATGTAAAGGTCTGGATCAGAGAGAATGAAAACAACACTGACAGATTTAGTTTTAGAAACCACCTAAAGTTACAAATAATGATACATCTGATTAGTGATGATGTGGTGAATGTCAACCCAGCATTTACACTTTTCAAAGAGTGGTTAAAGCCGGCAGCTAGCTCTCTGCAACTCTCACATGGTCGCCCACTGAAGCTAAGCAGGGCTGCGCCCGGTCAGTACCTGGATGGGAGACCACATGGGAAAGCTAGGTTGCTGCCGGAAGTGGTGTTAGTGAGGCCAGCAGGGGGCGCCCAACCTGCGGTCTGTGTGGGTCCTAATGCCCCAGTATAGTGATGGGGACTCTATACTGCTCAGTGAGCGCCGTCTTTCGGATGAGACGTTAAACCGAGGTCCTGACTCTCTGTGGTCATTAAAAATCCCAGGATGTCCTTCGAGAAAGAGTAGGGGTTTAACCCCGGCGTCCTGGCCAAATCTGCCCACTGGCCTCTGTCCATCATGGCCTCCGAACCCTCCCCATATCATAATTGGCTTCATCACTCTGTCTCCTCTCCACCAATCAACTGGTGTGTGGTGTGCGGTCTGGCGCAAAATGGCTGCCGTCGCGTCATCCAGGTGGATGCTGCACACTGGTGGTGGATGAGGAGATTCCCCCCAATATGTAAAGCGCTTTGAGTGTCTAGAAAAGCGCTATATAAATGTAAGGAATTATTATTATTATTATTATAAAGACTTCCAGTGTTTAAAGTCCACTATGAAAATGACTAAAGTCATTCACCGTAAAGCCGGTGGGATGGAGTTTTCAGGTAACAGTGTTTGCAACTGAATCTACACATTAAGCACTAGATGTTTTTATTTAATCCTTCATTTAACCGTCACGATGCTGTCAAAGATGACGTATGCAAATAATAAATTATATGTCAATATCATCTGTGCAATATCAGACACCACCCATGAGAACAGCAGTTAGTATTGTTACTTCAGTTCATCTCATACACGTCAAGCAGTGCGTGGAGGGCCGGTGAGCGCATGCAGATTTTTGTTTATTTGTTAGTTGTGATTAGAGTGTTAATATATAATAGAATCTGTTCATATAAAACGTGTAGTAATGGTGCTCATAGTTTTAGGTGGGTGCGACTAAATTTTGTCAGGTGCGCCTAAATTTTTGAAGTTTGGAGCACCGGTGCTTCCAAGAAAAAAGTTTAATTTTGAGCCCACCGTCGCATCTGAGAAGAGGATGAAAAATGATGCCAAAGGTTGGGGCAAATGTCTTTCACAGAGACCGTCAGTTCTAATTTCACATAACTATTTATTTGTTTGTTTGTTTGTTTAATTGTTGAGCTACAAAAAAGCAGAATGTTTCAATTAAATGAATCAGATTTTGTAAAAATGTTAAAATGTAAATACCGTTACTTGACAGATAGAAGACAATACACTCTATTATGTTATAAATGGAATTGTTTGTTTTTATTGTAATAAGTTCACTGGAAAATGTAAAAAAAATTATATAATTATAAAAATGATTATACAGTTTTAAAAAATATACATTAATAAATTAGGAAACTACCATGGCAACTTTAATGTAATAGCTTTGGCCCACCACTCTCAATCAAGTTTGGTTACGGGCCCTTCATAAGAAAAAGTTTGGGCACCCCTGACTTAAGGCCCGTTCACACCAGGACGCTTTTTGCTGCACATTTTCCGTCAACGTTTAACGCATTGTGACAAAATAAAGGGATCAATGTGATCATGCACACCAATGCGCAAAACGCCAGGCATAAAAGCATCATCTTTAAAGAAATTCCTCATGCACCTTTTTTTGTTTTGACGCGCCACGTCAGAACCTTCTCCACCAATCAGATTGGCACTTTTGTTCACATGCACGGAGCTGCTGAAGTTATAGTAAACAGCACTTGGAGGCGCTCAAGTGCAAAACTGTCAATGCGAGCGCACAATGAAAAAGATGCCCAGAGGCGATATGAACGTGGAGCTGCTTACTACACTGCTGAACAATAATCATTTCTTCATCACTAGAGCTGCTACTTGAACCATCCATGCCTGTTCGAATCGCCAGTAATTTTAACAACAAGTGTGTCAATTTCTGTCTTCTTCTTCGGTGTTACAAGCGGGTGTCAGAAGCTTAAAGTTGTGTAGCGCTGTCCAACATCAAGGAGTGATTTTGCACTCTTCTACTTGACGCCAGCGAAAATCGCTTGGGTTTGAATCCGGAAAAACGTCTCGAAAAACGCTGACGATAAACGCAAACGAAAAGGTGTGTACGAGCCTTTAGGTGGACATGACAAGATATCTTTAAAACTAACTGACTGAAACTAACATCTAAAAAACTTTATTTTAAATTCACAGGACCTTTAAAATCCCAAAATTAACATAAAAAAAAAAAATTATGCAAGCAAATTACGACTGTTTGTAAGTGCAGTTAAAATTAAGCTCACAGTCGATTTAAGATACTAGTAAAGCATTTCGAAAATCTCCAAATCAACACAGAATCGATTTCCCGAACTATTTTTCACCACCAGATGCCACGTATTTTTACAGGATGTTTGGGAACACACACACAGATTCGAAGACTCAACCAAAACTCTAACTAACCCAGAACACAATATCATTGTGAAAGAAACTCAAATTAAATGAAATTAAACAATTCTGGCATCCCATCGCGGTTTACAAATCACAATGTCAGCCACATCATACAGATCCTATAGTACAAAAAAGTTTGAATGATTCTGAATTCTGACTTTCCCAATAAATCATATATTTTAGACATACATGCATCCAGTTTTAAGTGTACTAGATAACAGATTGATGATTAATAAAAATAAAAATGTCCAATTCATGTGCTCTTTAAATAAGTCTGGAACACATGTTCACAGCCATAAGGCCTCCTCCCAGCTCTTTAAATGACAGCTCAATGCGCATGCGCACGCGACTATTAAAAGCCACCTATCTACTACTGGTGATGACAGATAATCCCTTCCGTTAACCACATGAGAGGAAATAGGCGTCGCACCAGGGCTACTAACGTCAAACGAACTATAAAGCCGTTAAAATGACAAAACTTCAAGACAAAACAAGAGATATTCTAGTAATAGGGGTATTTACAGCAGGTCTACAATAAAGCACACACCTTTACGATAAGATAACAGTAGTGGAGCGCAAGTAGCAAAGTCCTCAGAGAGAGAGAGAGAGAACCTGAAAGAGCTACATGACAGCCAGGGTTTAAAGTAGGTCGAGGCGTTTAATAGGAAACTGACTGACACTTGACTGACCACCACGTATGACTGACCGACTAACTCAACCAGCGCGTGCTTGACTGTCCACTCGTGCGTGTTTCTACACTTGACAACGAACTGAGAGCTGCAAACATGAGGAATGATCCGCATTATCGCACTCATTATGATCACTAGCTTAGCTTAGCTGGAAGGAAAGAGGCGTGGATTGATCAAGCATCATCACAGGCTTAAAAGGCTTCATCGTTAGTATCGCGAGCCCGTGTGCTATCGGTCGACGGACAGCAGGGATCTCAGCTCTCCGTCGGTTAAATGTAAGCCCTGCTGCAGTAAAGGTGTGCCCGTGTACTGGTGGATGAGTATCGGAGCAGCAGAGCAGTAGGCCCGTGTGATCTGCTCCATCCACTCACTCTCTCACGCTTCACTTCACTGCAGATACCGCGAGCTGAAGCCGCTGCTGGACCTACCTGCGGTAGTGTGCTCGCTTTTATTATTGTTGTTGTTGTCGGGATGTAAAGGCGTTCCTGAACGGGAAGCGCGGTGGACTGCGGCTCCGGCCCGGTTGTTTCGCTGTGGCAGGTCAGGTCAGTGTGGGCTGAAGCAGCACAGTGAGAGGGGAAGACGGAACTCCGCCTGTGAGAGACCGGGGTGACGAGCCGCGCAAATCTCGCGAGAGCCGCTGCTGCGCTGAAAGGGTTGGGCATTTTAGGAGCTCTGTGGGACAGAACGTTTTTCTTCTTCTTTTTAGATTTAAAGGGATAGTTCACCCACCCAAAAATAAAAATGTACTCACCTTCGCGTGGTTTTTAAATCCATTTACGCTTCTTTATTTTATTAATCACTAAAGAAGGTATTTAACCTATATTTATTGACTTCCACAGGAGGAAAAGCAAATGCTACGGATGTCAATATAGTTACAGGTTTCTGGCTTTCTTCAAAATATCTTATTTTGTGTTCAACAGAAGAAAGAAAGTCAAACAGGTTAGGTAGAGTGTAAATGGCAAGTATAGAGTGAGTAAATAGCTACACTACCTGACAAAAGTTTTGTTGTCTATCCAAGTTTTAGAAACAGCTAATAATAACTTGACTTCTAGTTAATCATTTGGTATCAGAAATGGCCTATATGAAAGCCAAAGGCCTCTAGATTATGCTTTTTTCCGAAATAAAATATGATCATGCCTTGATTTTCAATTATTTAAGTGAGGTCTGACTTTGCTTACACAAGTCTTGTCACTTAGCAGAAATAATGTACAGTATAGAATATAAAGTCATGCTGCAGTGGAAAAAGAATGATTACTGTGTATGACTCCCATGAGCTTGAAGGACTGCATCCATACATCTCTGCAATGACTCAAATCACTTATTAATAAAGTCATCTAGAATGGCAAAGAAAGCGTTCTTGCTGGACTTCCAGAGTTCATCAAGATTCTTTGGATTCATCTTCAATGCCTCCTCCTTCGTTTTACTCCAGAAATGCTCAATAATGTTCATGTCTGGTGACTAGGCTGGCCAATCCTGGAGCATCTTTACCTTCTTTGCTTTCAGAAACTTTGAGGTGGAGGCTGAAGTATGAGAAGGAGCGCTATCCTGCTGAAGAATTTGCCCTCTCCTGTTGTTTGTAATGTAATGGGCAGCACAAATGTCTTGATACCTCAGGCTGTTGATGTTGCCATCCACTCTGCAGATCTCTCACATGCCCCCATAGTGAATGCAACCGCAATCCATGACTTTTCCTACACCAAATTTGACTGATATCTGTGAGAATCTTGGGTCCATGCAGGTTCTAATAGGTCTTCTGTAGTATTTGTGATGATTGGGATGCAGTTCAACACATGACTCATCAGAAAAATCTACCCTTTGCCACTTTTCCAAATGATCAACTAGAAGTCAAGTTATCATTTGTTGCTCTTACAACTGAGATTGACGACAAGACTTTTGTCAGGTAAATTTACTGTGCAAATTTATGGGCAAAACTGGAATAATGCATAAACCTTAAAGAATACAAAACAAATACTAAACAAAAAATAAAGCTCAGTTTCCATCCAGTGAGTCAAAGAGAACGAAATCGTCACTTCCTGATAAACAGGCAGCAAAAAGAAAAAAGATATATATAATAAATTACTTGCACCTCAGAAGAGGAATACAAAACACTGAAAGCACATTGGCATTTGGAGGCATGAGACTGCTGACACTCATAATACTAAACCCCTTTGATGACAGACTTTGGCTGAGGGTTTTTAAAACCAACCCAGCAGGCACCAGACGTCACACAGACGTCACACTAACTTAGAATTTTGGTTGGATATGAAAAATCAGGTTGACGTCAGAACCCAGCGTAAGTTTGAGGTCAGATTTTATCGCCAAGATAAATTTTAGTTAGTTCATGACACAACATAAAATGAACCAAAGATAAAGGTCTACTGATGTTAGACTTTGACGTTGTGTTGAAGTCATATCATGACGTTCAAATGATGTTAGATTTTAGTTAGTTAATGCCACAGCCTAAAACCAACCAAATATCAGCACCAGATGGCATTGGTATTAGATGTCAGCTGACATCAGTATTAGACAGCAAATTGACGTTAAATTTTAGTCACATGACATCGCAACCAAAATAGAACTAAAGATCAATGACGTTGTGTGCCTGCTGGGAATGAGCAAATGATGTGGTCAGTCTGCTGGCTTGTCCATTAATGCTGTCTCATAGCCAGGGCCAGACGGAATCTGCGGACGTTTTTTGCTATTTCTGCGGAGAATTTTGGTAAAAATCTGCGGATTTCTGCGGAATTATTTTGGGAGTATCATAACTAAAACCTTAGTATGTTAAATAAAAAATAATATCTTTTTAACTTGTATTTAATGTTTAAAATGCAAATCCAATTATATTAACTGTAAATAGTTAACTTTAAGTAAATAAACAGAATTAATGATGGGCTAAAAATCTGCGGAAAATCTGCAGAAAATCTGCGGAATTCTGCGCGCGCAGATTCCGTGTGGGCCTACTCATAGCATACATTTTTGTTATCACATGATCTGTTAAAAACAAAATCACATTATTTTTAATCTACATTCTGGACTTTATTCGGTAAATGTGTTTCCATTGTAGTTTATGTGCATTTTGTCTTTTCAAATAAATCGTTTATCCTTCTCAAAAAATTTATGCACATCTTCATCAGGCATTTTTAATGGGATACTCTAAAATGAGTATAACATTAGCTGGATGGATGAATAGCTAGTGATGACAGAATTTTTAGTTTTGAGTGGACTATACCTTTAGTGGAGAGTTGCAAACCATGCTTTAAGGTGCACATTGCAACCTACTGTGATGAAGTATGAAATGAATGGATGCTGTTTCTCACATATTTATTAAATCCTGTCGTTCTCTTATTCCTAATACATTGCACTGCTTTGTCTCTCTGCGTTTGGCCCATCTTTCAAAATGCCATCTAATGTAAACTCTGTTACTACAAATTTAATTTTAGTTACTCCAAACAATTTGTTATTTTAGTTCTGTCACTCCAAATTCTTTTTTTAATATTCTCTTTCCTTGCAAACCGTGATAAACAGAACATGCTGTGATTCAAGAGGTATCAAATTGAATGAGAATATCTGAAACCTTCCTAGTAAAAACTATTCGGTTTTACACCATAAGTTTGTCTGTGAGCTTTTCTATTTGTCTGTGCATTAGTGGTGAGATTACATTTGTGACTCTTTCTGCAGGTTACGCCAGTCTAAATGAGCAAATGGATGAAAGAATCATTGTTAAAAAAATCCATAACCGATTAAACGTTGTCAATTAATCAAGATATTTCAAATACCTATATCAGTATATGAGTTGATTAATTATGAACATTAGATAAATGAATGATTGACTGAATGATTTGGTCAGTTGAGTGAATGATTCAGTGACTCACATATAAAGTTGTTCACTTGCTGCCACATCATGGCGTAACAATATAACAAGAAGAATCACTGAAACATCCACACCACTAACAACTTATTGTGAATGGGTTAGGATATTGGCAGTACTGACCATTTCTAAAGGTGCAGTATGTAAGTTTGACACCCAGTGGTTGAACTAGGTATTGCACTCCTGGATCATAATAAAAACACGCCGGGATGCCAGATTGAGTACAGGAGCGATTTAAACTGTTCTAAATAAAAGCAACGACACGCGACAGAGGGAATATTCTCCATATTAAAAGCAGTTTTGATTCTAACCAACACCTCGAATTGATATTAGAAGTGGCTTCTATTTCAAACAGCTGAACAACAGAAACCTATGACAGATCACATCAGGTAAGCCTCGTGTGCCTTATTTAGTGCTAAATGCTAACAGTGTGAGTTTGAACATGACATGTATTGCCATATACTGAAAGCAGAAAGTTCACCTCAGATCTTGAAAATACAATAAACCGTTTGAAATTGAACTTTAGAACTAAACACATATGAGTGATTCAGCATCTACATTTATTGATGTTAAAGAGGCTTAATATGTATTAAATAGATTCTAAACCTTACCGTTTCGTGAGTAAGTGCATATTCTGTGCTTCTGAAAGGCTGTATTTAAATTCCTGTCATGTTTCGTCTGGTGCAAACAGCTCATCACTATCTCGTCACAGCGTGTTGTTAGGACACGCGATTACAATGTAACCTGCTCACGTTTGTAATATTTATGTCATTTGCTAATTAATAACCTCATGTGGAACTGAATCTGTCTCATTTTGACATCTGATACTGTCCACTGACACTGTCGCATTTCGCTCACGGATGCATGCTTTCAGAGCCTTTCTGAATGAATGAATGAAATAAGCTATTTTCCAACAAGGCAACCCGGAGTGCTGAATTGTAATTGGCTAAACTGGCATCTTGCATATGAAATTGACCTAAACAAAGACACCGTTCCGGCACGGAAAAGACATTTTCAAAGCAGAATATCTGACTTTAGCATTGTTTGCCAGTTAAACAAGTATGTTCACTTGGGATGTTTCTTAAATATCTGCACACATATTATGGTATTTTTATGCTTTAGAAGACTAAAAAACTTACATACAGCACCTTTAAATCTATTGTTTAGAAGCAATATCACATTAATTAACACTGAATAGTAATGAGAGAAACAATAAAAACAATTGCTTCACAAAAATGTTTCAATTTCAAAATGTTTAAAACACCACATGCTAGGGACACCTGCTGGTCGAAAGCATCTAAATTAAAACAGTGTTTCGCAACTATGTTCCTGGAGGACCACCAGCACTGCATGTTTTGGATGTCTCCTTTGTCTGTCACACACATTGCAGATCTTTCAGTCTCTGCTAATGATCTGATGATCTGAATAAGGTGTCTTTGGTTAAGGAGACATGAAAAATGTGCAGAGCTGGTGGTCCTCCAGGAACATGGTTGAGAAACACTGTTAAAATATGCATTAAAGAGCTCCTATTATGGGTTTTTGAAAATGACCTTCCATGTAGTGTGCAACACAGCTCAAAGTGAAGTGAAATATAGAGCTAAGGCTTAAATTTGAAAGTGCACAATGTTTAAAACTATTGATTTATCTATAAAAGAGTCGACTCATAGTGGTTCCAATGAATTGGCGCAGTAACGAGTCTTTAGCCATGCCGGCGTGACGTCAATACGGAACTCAAGCCCCGCCCATTTGTTGCGCTTTGCAAACCCGGAAAAATTAAAACCCCCGGCCTCGCCCACAAACACTGTAGAAAGAAAAAGAGGAAGACAAACACTGTAGCAGATCCCGGTTTAATCATGTCCCAAAGACGCTGTGCTCTGAAGTGTGAGGGAAAGTTAGTGTTATTTTCCCTACCCAAAGACGAGGCTGTGAAGAGTCAGTGGTTCAAGTTTATTTTTGCCAAAATATCTCAGCATTATAGCCCCAGCCTTGTGCTGTGTTGCCTTTATTTTTCTGATGAGTGCTTCAGCAATCAACACACTTACAACGGTTTCATCAGCCATTTGTTAAAGAAAGGATCAGAAAAGACTATTGATGTGTGGGACTTTGTCAGAGCTTTAACTTTACAGTACACAGTTCATGGATCACTTTCATCCTGCATTTTACAAGTGTAAGTAAGTGTGATTAAAATGGTTGCCTCCTTGTTTTCTCTAGCTTGCAAATTATGCATTTAGTTGTGTTTTGTTGCTTGTAACCGCTTGCAGTGTATCTGGTAAACTCTTTATATTCTCATATTGGGTCTGAAGCCACGTTGAAAATGCACCGTGTGCCGCTTTGTTTACAGATTTAAATGCGTTTGTGAGCCGTTTTTTATCGCTATGGCCACCGTCAGCTGTTCCTACGCACGTGCAATGGTCAGGTTTCAAAATAGTTCAGCATTTGCCAGTGTGTGGATTAATACTGAATGTGTGTCACTGTTTTTACTTATGGTTAAGAATAGAGCAATATGCTGGTGTTAAACTGCATTGCTTTAATACACTCCTGCATTGAGCTCACACATACACTCTGCACTTTGACAACTTGTTGATAAGCCGTGCTGGGCATTTCTTTCGGTCTCACACTGAACGCAGTTGACCAATCACAACAGACTGAGTCTTCGGACCAATCAGCGTAGATTAGCCTCATGCAAAGGATGGGTTTGGGAACAAATGAATCGCTGAATGAATCATATGGGAGTCATTGGGATAATTAGGTAAAAATAAATGCATATTATAAGACCATGAAAGGGATTTTTGACCCTGCATGCATATCAGACTTCTGTTAGAGACCCCCAAAACCAAAATATGACCCATTTTAATGTATAACAGGGGCTCTTTAAAATGGACTTTAAAAAAACACACTGCAAACGTTAAACTGAATTGTCACAATGCTTATAAAACAAAGTCTCATAGACTGCTACATTACATAAACAGAACTTCTTGATATTGAGGATGTTAACATTTGCATTTAATAGCATTGGTGTTGTGCATGAACAACAGTGAATATATCGCCCCATTTGCTTAAACATTTATATTGAATTCACTAAAACACATACTATAAAAACACACTATAGTTTCTCTATACAGAATGCTTATAAACTTTAAACTTTGGTCTCATGCTAAAACAATATTAAATAAAACAATTAAATCATTAATTAAATCATTAAATTAACAAACTAGGTACACTGTGTGTATGGTGTAAAACTGAACTGAATCTCCTTTAAGGGATAATTCACCAAAATGACCGTTTACTCACCCTCATCTGATTCTAAAACCTTTATGAGTTTCTTTGTTATGTTAAACTAACAAGAAGACATTTTGAAAAATGTTTGAAAACTGGTAGCTATTGACATCCATAGTAGGAAGAAATTCAAACAGGTTTATAATGACTTTTTTTGGTGAACTATCACTTTAAATTGTTTTTCCAAATGTGTATTTTATCCTTTTGTTTCACCATCACAGACCTCACTCCTCAATCTCTACCAGCTCAGTAGCATTTTCTTTTATCATCTGAATCTCAGCCAGATATTGTGTTTTCAGTCCCTTCAGGTAGTGACGTAGGCTTGCGCGGTCCAGCTGTGAGTTACGGGCCGTCTGCACCAGTCGGGTGGCCAGACGATAGTCTGCTCTCTGTTTAAGAGTGGCAGGATCACTATGATGCTTGGCCTGTGGTCAGGATGATTAAAACAGGATCAATAACTTTACAGGAGGTCTGTACAGCTAGAATGTTTTAATCATGAGTCATCAGAAGAAACAAACCCAGAGCTTTTGGTTGATTTTATCTGCAGCAGTTTTAGCCTCCTGAATGATGTCTAGTGGTAGATTGGTCATCTCTGCTGCCCTTATGCCTAAACAAACGGCAGAAAATGTGTTGATGTCATTTATGTACAGTTGAAGTCAGAATTATTAGCCCCCCTGTTTATTTTTCCCCAATTTCTGTTTAACAGATGGATTTTTTTCAACACATTTCTAAACATAATAGTTTTAATAACACATTTCTAATTTTTTATTTATTTTTTTTGCCATGATGACAAAAAATAATATTTACTAGATATTTTTCAAGACACTTCTTGAAAAAATATAGCTTAAAGGGCTTATAGCTTAATTTTGACCTTAAAATGTTTTTTACAAAATTAAAAACTGCTTTTATAGCCAAAATAAAACAAATAAGACTTTCTCCAGAAGAAAAAATATTATCAGACATACTGTGAAAATTTCCTTGCTTTGTTAAACATCATTTGGAAAATATTTAAAAAAGAAAAAATCATTTAAAGGGGGGCTAATAATTCTGACTTCAACTGTATATAGCACATTCAACAGACAAATTAATGGATTTCAACATTGTGCAACCATAGAATAGGTTGTTTAAAATGTGTAATAATGATGACACACCGTAGTTGCGCTCCTCTGAATGTCCTCGGCTGAGCTGGTAGGTGTAGACGACCCTCTCGGCTCTTCCGTCTCCTGTGCGGATGTGCTGCACCTGCATGTGCTGGTTCTCCACATTGGGGTAAAGAGTTTGCAACTGGCACAGCTCAAGAAAGTGTGTGGCAAAGAGTGTGAAGGCCTGCAGGACAATGTTTTTTTTTTTTTTTTCAAACAAACGTCATTCATTTTGTTTTTATGAGGTATTGTTTAATACCTCATAAAGGTAAAATGCAAAATAATTAATTGAATCTATTTGAAATCTGAAATAATTAACAAATAAATTAAGCACTGTGCCCATATGGTTAAAAAAAATATATTAGATATATGTTAAATATATGTTGCATCTGTGTTGTACAATAAAATACATTCAAACTAAATATATTTCTAAATATATTTTAGGGTGAAAAAAAAAAAAATATATATATATATATAATTTACAAGGGTACCTACAGTATTATGCCGGTTTTTACAAGATAAAATAAGTAAAATAAGTCTTGGATGTCCCAAGAGAAGGTAATTGTGAAGCTCCAGCTTAAAATACCCCACAAATAATGTTTTATAACTCTTTGAAACTGCATCTTTTAGACTTTGATCTTAATTGTGCCATTTTAGTTACTGTTGCTTTAAATTCAAATGAGATGCACTTTTCAAAAGAGGGCAGATACAAAAGCCTATGTGTTACATGCCTGGGGGTGCTGCTCTGTTGTTCCCTCCCCCCCTTTCTGTTTTTATTAGCTGTTTTCTAAAATCTAGGTGTTCCAATTGGCTCGCAAAGTATTCACGAGTGGACCAATCAGAAGAGGATGGGGGTCATTTAAGCGCTCCAATAACAACTCGAACCAGACTGGGGGGATCCTTGTCTCTTGTCACTGCTCAGGTTTTCTGTGTGACATTTGTGTGCCGGTCCTGTTCTCTGGTTCACTTTAGTTTTTGTGAGTTGTACATCTATTCAGATTGTCCATGCTAAATCTGCTTAAATCTACTAAAAGGGAAGTAAAAATGAAGTACGTCATGTGACTTACATTTTTACACACACGTAGTTGATTCTCTGTTAATCCATTAGGTCAGAAGTGGGTGCTACCTTTTGTATGTTTGTCCAGTGAGTGCAGTTCATAGGGGCGTGTGACGCCGAAGATGTTTTTTTCTATTTTCATATTTCTCTTTAATCATTTAGAGGTGGAGGAGGGATTAGTTAGCTGGTGTTTAATTTGTTATTTTCTTTGATTTGGCACTGCTTAATTTCCTTCCCTCTATCAGGTTTGTTTCAATTGATTTGTTTACTCTTTTTGCATTTATTGTACACATTTGTAAATATACTTTGGATGATTAAATGTTTTTTTTTTCTTTATCTTCACTGAAAATAAAGCAAACCACTTTTGCAGATACATAGCAGCGTCTCAGGGGAATTTGTAAAATATTGGGTTGTCATAATTATGTTTAGCCCTTCTCATCCTCTGAGCCACACGGAGCGTAGCAGCATATTCAAAAACAGGACTAACCTTTTATGCTAGTAAAAGAGAGATTGTCACTATTGGGCGGGACTTTACACCTCCAACGACATAAAAGGAGATGTCAAAACGTTCAAAGGGTTTCTGCAAACTGTTTTTATCAAGTGTTTATAATAAATAAAGTTATATTTTTTTACCATTAGCAGCTGGTTATATTCATAGACTGTTGCCATACAGCTATGTTTAAACCCCTTATAACATGCATTTTTAAAAATGCAAGTATGTTGATTGGTTGATGTGCAAATTAAATGTATAATATTTTTACTATGAATATTTACTTGCTTTGTATAGTTTTTAATTTAATTTTATGTAAATACAGTGTTAATAAAATAAAAAAAGTCACCTTAAGATTAATAAGGAATTCACAGACACTGTGGCAGATGCCAATGCCCTCCTCTGGACTGGTGCCTCGACCCAGCTCATCAATAATGATCAGAGAACTGTTGGTTGCATTGTGGATGATGTAAGACACCTAGATATAAAGAAAAAATATATATATACATCAGGTCCATAAATATTGGGACATCGACACAATTCTAACAGTTTTGGCTCTATACACCAAAACAATGGATTTGAAATGAAATGACCAAGATGTGCTTTAACTGCTGTACTGTCAGCTTTAATTTAAGGGTATTTACATCCAAATCTGGCAAACGCTGTAGGAATTACAACAGTTTGTATACATTTGAAGTCAGAATTATTAGCCCCCCTTTGATTTTTTTTTTTCTTTTTTAAATATTTCCCAAATTATGTTTAACAGAGCAGGGACATTTTCACAGTATGTCTGATAATATTTTTTATACATAATTTGGGAAATATTTAAAAAAGAAGAAAAAAATCAAAAGGGGGCTAATAATTCTGACTTCAACTGTATACATATATATTTATACATATTATATATATAATAATTTTTTTTCTTATTGCATGTGAGATAATCTTAATGCATCTGTCTAAATCTGACCTCTTTCATCTCAACCATGAATGTAGAGGAGTTGGTCTCAAAGTCATCGTCCACTCCTATTCTGGTGAATATCTGATCCGCAATACGAACAGAAGCATACTCTGCAGGCACAAAACATCCTAGGACAAAGAAGACTGTTTAAAGAAGTTTATTTGGATCCTGCAGGATTTGGAGACAGCTGCTAAATCATGCACAAAGCACATGATCCTAAAATTTCCCCCAAACCTACTCATCACCACACACAACCTCTTACAATCAGTGACATAAAGAGCAATTTCCTCTTTATTAATCAACTTTTTTTTTTTTTAAATATGTTTATGAACAGCAAAAGGCCTAATTATCGACCCTTCTCAATTATTAGCCCCGCTGTATATTTTCCCCCAATTTCTGATTAACAGAAGATTTTCACATTTCTAAACATAATAGTTTTAATAACTGATTTCTTTTATATTTGCCATGATGACAGTACATAATATTTTACTAGATATTTTAAGATACTAGTATTCAAAGTGACATTTTAGGCTTAACTAAGTTAACTAGGCAAGTTAGGGTAATAATTAGGCAAGTCATTGTATAACAGTGACTATGTTTACATGGACATCAGTAATCAAATTATTTGCATTAATCTGAATAAGACAATAATATGATTAAGGTGTTTACATGAGCTGCTTTTTGAATGTTCCTTTCATGATCCAGTTTTACATGTTATTGTCACGGTTGTGGATCTGTCTGTTTCTCTTGCATGTGTGTGTGGGAAGTGGGTGTGTTTGTTTGGGTGTTCCGCACCGCGTGGCTCTGTGTGTTTACATTCGCCAGCTGAGCGGTCACGTGTCTACGGCCACTCAGTCTCACTCAGCTGTTATCTATTAACCACAGGTGTTGCGCATTACCGCGCCTTTATATGTTCAGTGTTTGTAGATAGCGATTGTCAGTCCATTGTTTGTTCACCTCTGTGTCTGCTTCCTGTTAGGCACTCTCGCTCGATCCGCTGGTGGTGAATCGTCATAGTCTGTATATTTGGACTTTATGCACATCTCCGTTTATTTGATGTTGTTGCTACTGCCTGCATTGATGACAACCATATCAGTGAGAAACTTCACCCCGGATCTGTTACTCTGATGAACTATTACCGCTGGTAAGCGTGTCGATTTCCTTGAGAGTTGCTCCTTAGCACTATCCTCCCCTTCCCATGATATCTGGTGAGATCAGTGTGAGACTTCACTTCGGATCTGTTTCTCGGATGAACTATTACCGCTGTTTAGCTTGTTGGATTCCTTGTGAGGAGCTCCCTGGCTCTACACAATTTCTCTATATCTGGTGAGATCAATAACAGTTGTGACTCTTGTTATCTCTTTTAATAAATCATCTTGCATACACTTGCATTTGGGTCTCCTGTGTATATTTGTGACAGTTATAGCACATAATTCGATTAACATTTCCTCCACAGTGTCATGTAATTTCGGGTGTTTCATTCTTAATTTGTCAACTTTAACTGCAGTTTGGCACTTTCACTTTCATTCAGGAACATTTCATGCACACCCTCGTGACAAACAAGAAATTGGATGCGAGTATGAACTGCTGGAAGAATGTTGTATTAATGGAATTTAATACTGCATGCCATATGGAAAGTAAAAACACCCAGAATTTCGCGATGTGTGCGTCTGTGGTCCTTTACTGACTCGGTAGGTGCAGAGAATAGTGTCAAACAGCCGTGTGTACAGAATATCCTGTCGCAAAATGTGGCAAAAATCCTACACGACGGTAATAGTTTGATTGAGATGTTTACATGTCTGTACTGCACTTCAATAATGCGACTAAAATACTCCACATGTCTTAATTCAATTTCTGTTTAGTTTGATTATGACCTTAATCGGATTAAATTAATCAGAAATCGTTGTTTACATGGTAGACTCTTAATCAGAGTATTGTCTTAATCGTATTAAAATTTGGAGTAAATGGATTGAGTATATTTCACCAATATGCCTGGATTTCTCTTAAATTGTAAATTTTAAATGTAATATTATGCGTCTAAATATATATATCTTTTCTTCTTTAAAGACAATTTTTTTTTACCTCATGTTTTACTGTTTATAGTTTTTGTTGTTGTGAAAGGGAAGAAAATACAAGGCATATGCAAGATCTGTAAGTCTCTTTCTGTATGAGAGATTATGCAAGCTATATATGTATTTTCTTTTGGAAACTCAAAAAAAAAAAAAAAAACATTAAAATCAAATTATTGGTGTCCATGAAAACGTACTCAGTGGTTTGTTCTGTAGACCATCGAATAAATATATAGCTAAAGGGGGCTAATAATATTGACCTTACAATGGTTTTTTTTTTTTTATACTTTATTTTTATTTCACTTTTTTAAGGAAGAAACAAGGGAAAAAAATACAAATAATAAATAATAGATTAAGAAAAGAAAAAAAAATAAATAAAAAATACAATAACACAACTTAAATGAACAGTTGACTGGACACATATTTCCTTACAGGTCACAGAAAACAAGTACATATAGAAATCAGATTACACTGTGTAAAGGCATTAGTACAGTCCATTTCTCCCAGTATTGCAAGTATTTGTCCATTTGTAGTTTTAAAGAAAAAGTCATCCTCTCCATATTTTGAACATTAGATACGATATCCAACCATTCAGATTTTGTAGGAGGTTCCAGCTGTAGCCACTTTCGAGTCACAGTTTTCTTACTGGTTGCTAGAAGTATTTTTAATAAATACTTGTCTTTTACCGTTAAGTTGGCTGCAATATTTCCCAGATAGATTGTTGTAAAGGAAAAGTCCACATCATCACCAAAAACGTTTTGTATTACTTGCATTACGTCCTGCCAGTATGACTGAATGGCAGGGCAACTCCAAAATATGTGAAAGTGGTTTGCCAAGTCTTCTCCACATTTCCTCCAGCACTGACCCCTGTCCTTCTCCCGTGTTTGCATGCATGTTAACTTGGGGGTTATAAAGTATCTGGTAAGATTCCTCCAGCAAAAGTCTCTCCACATACCAGAGCTGGAAGAGGTGGCCTGTACTGAGCAGATATTCAACCAATCTTCCTCTGAGATGACTAGGTTGGATTCTCTCTCCCATTTTAGTCTGATGTAATTTGTTGAGTTTTTCTTGGTGAGTTGAATGGCAGAATACAATTTTGAAACAAGTCTCCTATTGTCTTTGTTTTTGTAGATGTCAATAACTAAATCAATTAAATTGGGGGGATGGTTCTCCAAGCATCTAATCTCGCTATTAAAGTAGGTCCTGGTTTGTAGGTACCTAAAGAAATCACATTTATCCAGACCATACATATCTGAGATTTTCTGGAAGCTATCTAATTCCCCATTTGAGGAAATTAAACTAAAAGTAGTGATGCCAAGCTTATACCAAGCTTGAAATCTCACATCAATCTTAGCTGGTTTAAAGTCAGGGTCAAATGCTACCCATTTAATCAATCTAGACTGTTTTTCAAGTAGTGGAGAATTACACTCTTTAAACCAGATTCTAAGGGGAACTTTGGACCACTGATTTAAGCTATTTAAATAGTGTTTATGTAAAATCTTGCTACCCAATAATGATTGTAGTGGGATATCAATTTGTGAAGTTTCCAGGTCTTTCCATTTTGCTGTGTATTCTGGATTACAACAGATTACTAAGGGTCGTAACTGGGCTGCTTTGTAATAGTCAGACAAGCAAGGCAGTGATCTTCCCCCTTTCTCCTTGGTCAGTTGCAATGTTTTATATTTAATTCTAGGTCTCCTGCCCCTCCATAAAAATCTTGAAATCCACTTGTCCCATTCTCCAAACTGTTTTGATGGAATTTCGATTGGCAGAGATTGGAAGAGGTATAGAAGACGGGGAACTATATTAATTTTTATTGTCTCTATTCTATTATGCATCTCCAAAGGCAGTTGAGACCACCTATCTATGTCAGATTTTATACTCTTATTTATAGGGCCATAATTACTATCAAATAATTGTGTAGAATCTTTAGTTATTTTAATACCCAAGTACTTAATACTTGTTGAATTCCATTTACAATTAAATTTATTTTTCATATCTTTCTGAGGGAAATAATTAAAGCTTAAAATTTGTGTTTTTTGGATATTGAGCTTGTAACCAGAGTAGGTGCCAAATTTGTTTAAAACTGACATCAGTGTAGGAATGCTAACTTCTGGTGTTCCAACAAACAAAAGAACGTCATCTGCATACAAGCAGATCTTTTGCTCTAAACCTCTAACTGTTATTCCTTTAATTTCCTGTTCGTCTCTTATTAACTGTGCCAAAGGCTCAATAAATAAAGCAAAAAGGGTAGGACTAAGGGGGCAGCCTTGACGACAGCCTCTTTCCAAAATAAAACTCTTGGAAAGATGACCATTAATCTTAATTCTGGCATTTGGTGATAAATATAATTTTTTTATACATCTAATAAAGTCATCATTAAAGCCAAATCTTGTCAGTGCTAAATACAAATACTCCCAACGAACTGAGTCAAATGCCTTTTCAGCATCTAAGCTAATAACTACTGCTCTGGTTTTCTTTTTGGTGACATGATCAATAACATGTAGCACCCGCCTAATATTATCTTGTGTCTGCCTATCCCTTATAAATCCGGTTTGGTCTAAGTCCACCAGTTCTGGTATTATATCTTCCAATCTTTTAGCTAGTATTGATGCATACAATTTATAATCCATATTTAATACAGAAATTGGTCTAAAAGAACTACACTCCTTCTTATCTTTACCCTCTTTAGGAATAATCGAAATAATTGCCTCACTCCATGTTCTTGGTGGTTCACCACCTTTAAGCATGTAATTAAAACACTCATAAAGCATGGGAATTAACTGGTCTTTAAAGGTCTTGTACCACTCAACTGGAAAGCCATCTGAGCCAGGTGTTTTATTTACTTTTAATCTTGAAATTGCTTTCCCTATTTCCTCTTTTGTAATCTCTGCCATTAGAGTTTTATTCTGTGTTGTGCCTATGGAGGGTAAGTCTAATGATTCTAAGAAGATATTTATTTCTGTGGGTTTAGTTGTACTTACTTCACTATATAGATTTCTGTAATAGGTTTCAAAAATTTTATGGATATCATCTTGTTTGTGGGTAATTCTATTAGTTTTAGGATCTCTAATTTCCGATATAGTCCGCTCTGCCTGCTGTTTTCTGAGCCTCCATGCCAATAGCTTCAAAGACTTTGGGCCGTTTTCATAATATCTTTGCTTAGTAAATTTAGCTTTTTTCCCTAATTCATCCTCATATAGTTCATTTATTTGCTTCTTAATCCTTTTTATTTGGTTTAAAATATGAGGTTTCTTTTTCACAATATGTTCTCTCTCTAAAGTCTTAAGACTCTCCTGCAAGTCAAACATCTTTTTACATTTTTCCTTTTTCTTATGTGAAGTAAGAGCTATGAGTTTACCCCTAATCACTGATTTTGATGCATCCCATAAAACGCTTGGTGATACTTCCCCATTGTTGTTGTTATCGATATAATCCTTTATTTCTTTTTGGATTAATTCTTTATTTGTACTATCATTCAGTATACTTGTATTAAGCCGCCACAATGAGTCGTTCTTTTTGTTATCTAAATGTATAATTAGGTAAACAGGTGAATGGTCAGAGATATCTCTGGTTCCTATCTTGCAGTCTATAAGCCGGTGTCTGTCTGAATTAAAAACAAAGAAGTAATCAATTCTTGAGTAGGAAATTTGGCTTGCTGAATAGAATGTGAACTGTTTATCTAATGGATGGAGCTCCCTCCATACATCTATCAATCCCAACTCCATCAACAGTTTTTTAGTTACTCTTGCTCTAGGAGTTAGCCTCTTTAATGCATTAGAGGAATCAAGCTTAGGTTGTATCTGGGCATTCCAGTCTCCTCCACATATCAAAACTCCAGATGCTTCAGAAGCTATTAATTGAAAAACTTCCTTTATGCATGTATTGTCTTGCTCAGGGGGTATGTACACATTAATTAACGTAACTTCTTTTTGATCTAAGAGACCCTTAACGAAAACATATCGACCCTCCTTGTCTGAAAATTCAGCCAGCAGGCGGAAGTTCACACAGTTAGAAATTAATATTGCTACCCCTCTTCGTTTTCCCCTCCTATAGGATGAATAAAATACGTTCTTAAACCCTTTTTGTTTTAATTTTTCGTGTTCTATATTATTAAGATGCGTCTCCTGCATAAATATAATATGCAACTTTTCCTTTTTCATCTTTGCAATAACCTTGCTTCTCTTGATTGGATTGTATAAACCATTTACATTCAGGGTAATCACCCTATATTCCTGAAACTGCATGTGATCTTGTAATAGAACACTTTCTGTAAGGTATATGTTATTCGTGACCAAGTCTGAACTACATATGAACTATATAAAATAAAATAAGAACCCGTAACTTCACAGACAGAAATAATAAAACTAAACAGAATGCATAGAAAGACTTCCATTCGAAGTAATGAACAGTTCTTACTTCTTAGTGTAGGGGAATAGTCTAGGTAAACACCAGAGCCCCTCTTCAGTGCAGCTTTTAGTGCCCTTCTGGGTATTCTGCGTGCACTTACGAACGTCAAAAACAAAACAAAAAATCTTTCCCGTATTTATCGGTCAACTAAGTTATTTTCTAAGGGCGATTTTACCCATTGCACATCAAGAATTGAAATTGTAACAAAATTGAAGACTTGAGATACGTAGGATAACAGCAGCAGCCCAAGTGGGATAACAGTCTTAATAGGGTAGGGGGGAGGAAAAAAAAAGGATTCAGTCTTACTCCATCCGGAGGAGGGTGTTCGCGGCTGTCCCCTGGCACGGACTAAAATGTCCATAACAAACTAGTTCCTTCACCAATTAGTTTACAGTCATTTGTCACTCGTAGCTAACAAACCCTAAACCTTTAAATCTATCTTGGTCGGCGAAAATTCCGGAGCCTCTCCTTAATCCAATCCTGACGGGTCTGCCGGTTTGTCTTATTCGTTGAGCGCTGCCAGCCGGTCGTCCGTGCTTTATTCAAAACGTCAACTTCTGAAGATGTCTCGCGGCCAAACTGGAAGCCCCTTTTCTTCATGTCCTCAGTCGCTTCGTCTGCGCTTCCATAGGTGACCGGCCCACTGTCAAAGAACACTCGCAGTTTCGCTGGCGGCGGTGTTTGAAATCGTATTCCCTTCTCTTTGAGCATTCTTCTGATCTGCGTGTATGCCTTCCTTTTCGCCAAGGTTTCAGCAGGGTAGTCATGATCAAAATAGATCCTGCCGGTGTTGTGAAAGATTTCCTTTTTCTTCCATGCAGTGTGCAGAACCATTTCCTTAACTTTGAATTCTTGAAAGTACACAATCACCGATCTTGGCTGCGCCTCGTTAGGCGGTCTTGGTCCGAGCGCTCTGTGGCATCTTTGAATCCCGAGTTCAATTTCAGCGAGGTCCAGTTCTTTTTTAATAAGATTATCAATGAATTGGTACATGTTGTTATTTTCAGCGCCTTCCGAAAGCCCGTAAATGCGAACGTTATTACGTCTCGCGCGTGCCTCCAGGTCTGTTAACTTCATCTGCATTCTTTCCTGGGCTTGTAGTGACTGGCTCAGAGCTTCCCTGAAATCCGTGGACCACTCCTCGGCTTCGGCGATGCGGGCCTCGGCCTCACTCACTCTCTCAGATGTAGTTTTTAGGTCAGTTGTGATTTCGTTTAGCGTCTGATAAATTTCCTTTCGAAAGTCCACTACCTTACAATGGTTTAAAAGAAAAAACTTTTGGCTTTTATTCTAGCCGAAATAAAACAAATAAGACTTTCTCTAGAAGAAAATATATAATAGAAAATACTGTGAAAAATTCCTTGCTCTGTTAAACATCATTTGGAAAACATTTAAAAAATAAAAATTAAACCTCACAGGAGGGCTAATGATTCTGACTTCAACTGTAGGTAGATTCAGTTTTTTTTTTTACTTTAATAAAACCGGTTGAATTAGATCTTTAGAGCATTTTTATGTAACTTTTTTTTAACAAAAAACATACAACTTTAATTTAAAAAAATAAATAAATATCAATGTGCTAGAGACAGTGTGGGCAGGCAGAAGCAAATTATACCCATATCTTCTGGAGCTGTGGGAAAATTCAACCATTTTGGGATGATGTGCAGATTGTTATTTCTGAGGTGTTTGGATACAGAGTTCCTAGGACTGCCTTTTTAAGGACATTGTCCCCAGAGGTGACCAATATTTGTGTAAGATTCTTATTGTTGCATGCAAAAAGACTACAACAAGGAACTGGCTTAAAGACTCAACGTTGAAACGTAAGCAGTGGTTTAAGATAATTGAAGAAATTCATGTAATGGAAAAATTGACATTTATGTTGAGAATGAAAACGGATATTTTCAGAAAGAGTTGGGAAATGGTTGATATACATTGATAAATTTTCACAGTATGTCTGATAATATTTTTTCTTCTGGAGAAAGTCTTATTTGTTTTATTTCAGCTAGAATAAAAGCAGTTTTGAATTTTTTAAAAAACATTTTAAGGTCAAAATTATTAGCCCTTTAAGCTATATATTTTTTCGATAGTCTACAAAACAAACCATCATTATACAATAACTTGCCTAATTACCCTAACCTGCCTAGTTAACCTAATTAACCTAGTTAAGCCTTTAAATGTCACTTTAAGCTGTATAGAAGTGTCTTGAAAAATATCTAGTAAAATATTTCGTACTGTCATTATGACAAGGATAAAATAAATCAGTTATTAGAGATGAGTTATTAAAACTATTATGTGCTGAAATCTTCTCTCCGTTAAACAGAAATTGGGGGCAAAAATAAAAAGTGCAGAAAATAATTCAGGGGGGCTAATGATTATGACTTCAACTGTATGTGTAATGATATATGTTAGCATGTTTTTTTCTGTTAAATTATTGTTCTATATTGTAAAAAAATAAACTAAATAAAAATAAAAGTAGAAAAAAAATAAAATAAATATCAATATAAATTGTGTACCTATCTGAGCCATTATCTGGACGAGGGCCACCTGTTTCAAAAAAGTGGACTTGCCACTCATGTTTGGGCCTGTTATGATCACAAAATTGCTTCCCTCTGAGACGTAGCTGTTGTTAGAGATGGGCTGTTGCCCAGAAATGCGCTCCAGGATGGGGTGGCGACCCTGCTGTATTGCCAAAGTATCAGTGAATTCAGGACGCACTGCAGGAAACAAATACTCTATTTATTATATAAACATTTGAAGGAAATCAATTGCACTAATATGTGATAAAACAGACTGAATGCACTCTCATGAATGTAATAATCTATATTATGACCATTCGGCTCCTTAAACATTATACATTACCGTAATTTGAGATGGTGCAAGCGTTAGCCAAAGAGAGCAGCATGTCCAGCATTGAAACAACATCAGACAGTTTGTACAGGCAGTGGATTTGTTCATGAACTTCACTCAGTAGCTTGGAAACCACCCTTAATATGATAAGTAAATATCATGTGTGGCTATTATGGTACATTTTTCATACTTGCAGTAGTCTTACCTTGGTCTATACTAGTATACTCACACATAAGACATGTGGAAAATGTCTTTTAGCGCCTCCTCACAGTGGTCGTTCATTTTCATGAGGTCTACAGTTGTAAAGCTGAAGTTGTTCTTTTGTTTGGACACCTGCAGTGTTGAGTCCAAAGTCAGACATATTTGTTAATAGTCAGTTTTTTTTATTTTATTATTATTATTGTTTTTAAATAACAGTGAATCTTAAACACCTCTGTTATATAGAGTGACTTAATCTTTTTTTTTTAATGGATGAGGATGTTATTTATTTGACCAATAGATATTTATGATTCATAATTGAATGACAAAATGCATATTTAAAATATAAATTGTAAATCTATATATCCTGATTATCTGTATATGATATTTAAAGGTTTATTTTTCATAATCAAAGCTCTGTAGCTGTTATTTTACAGAATATATAACGTAATGCAATACAATGATTGAGATAAACATGCAGATATGAACATTACTCAAAAGCCTGAAGTAACATATTTGATGTTTATACCTTCAACGTGATTTACTAAAATATTATTGTTCAATAATCAAGTAAAGTCAGCTAAAACATATACTCTTGTTCTTGATCCTTCCCATTCATTTCAATAGATAGTCAGTTTTGACCAATATAAACTCAGATCAACGAGACTTACAATCAGTCTCTTTTAAAAGTTAAAAACAAAACCAGTTCTGACTAAAAGAAAACAAGCTGACAACAACATTGAGATTAAAATTTGCTGATAACATAAGCTATGTATATTTTTTGTAGACTAATTATTTTTGCTCGAGAACCGTCTTTTAACAAAGTGTTGATCATGTTTAAAATCTAGAGACCATAGCTCGTAAACAGAAAGTGACTACGTTTACATGGACATCATATCAAATTATTTGCTTTAATCTGAATAAGACATTAATATGATTAAGGTGTTTTCACGAGTTGCTTTTCGATTTTAACTTTCATGATCCGCTTTACATGTTATAGCACATAGATCGATTAACGTCATCGCGTCACGATGCTATGCACGTTTCCTCCAGAGTTTCATGTAATTTCGGGGGGTTCATTTTTGATTTGTCGACTTTAACTGCAGTTTGGCACTTTCGCTTTCATTCAGGAGCATTTCATTAATGCCTCCGTGTGAAACTAAGGTATTGGATGCGAATATAATGTAAGGACTGGTGTTTTAATAGAATTTTTGATACCGCACACCGAATGGAAAAAAGAAACCTCCAAATTTCGTGGTGTGTGTGTGTGTCTGTGGTCCTTCACTTACTCGGTAGGTGCAGAGAATAGTGTCAAACAGCTGTGTATGTATAAACTATCCTGTTGTAAAAAGTGGCGAAAAGTCCTACACAACGGTTATAGTTTGATTACAGTGTTTACACGTCTGTGCTGCACTTCAATAATGTGACTAAAATCGGCATACTCCACATGTCTTAATCCGATTCCTGTTTAGTACAATTATGACTTTAGTCGGATTAAGGTCATCAAAAAGCGCTGTTTACATGGTAGAATCTTAATCATAGTATTGTCTTAATCAGATTATTGGTGTCCATGTAAACGTACTCATTGTATCATACGGTTGACCTATCATGAATTGATTACCATTAAAGCACAAAAAATTGCTCAGTGTGGTGTCACCAACACAGTTCAACCCAACGCCCCCCCCCCCTCTCATCCCACAACCCCCCCCCCCAATTTTTTTTTTTAAAGTGATTATTTCCTCATCAGATATTATACACCTGACTTTATAATGTTACCTTTAGCTGCAAAAGTCCACTAAAAAGTCTGTTAAGGAAGATTTTGTATTGATTAAATTTGTCAATAAATATATTGTCTGTCTATCTGTCTGTCTAGCTATCTATCAACATAGACAATGTACTGAATATTAATATAATACATTGAACACTTATTAAGGATTGTAATGTCTTTGGCTCACTTTGATGAACTCCTCTGGTAATTTCCCACCAGGTAAGGCTCCACCCTCCAGCTTCATCTGAATAAAGAAGCCACGTGCGTTGCTGAAACTTGTCCGGAGCGGTAGGCTGTGCTTCTCTCCAAGCTGAGCCACTAATCCTGATCAGCACAATACATTAATAATACTCATGTTCATGACTAACATGTTGTCAACAGGCTGGAATGTGAAAAGGTTTACTATATAGACTGCACAACTTATTGTGGCATTTCATTTGGCAAACCAGGTCATCCCGAAAATATTTTTGACCAGACTTTAACTCACTAATAATTTTGTGGATTTTTGCAGATAAACTCTAATTGAAGGTAATTTGATGGTCATTCAGATTAGTGACAGTTTGAACAACACAATTTGAGAGATGACCTGATGCACAAGATATTGAGTATGCTGAATATATGGACCTGACTGCGGCTCTGAGTTCTGCAGTGTGCAGTGTGTTTTGGCTGGAAATTATATATGCAACCTACAACCCATGATAAAGCAGTAAGATCAGGAGGAGGAGTCAGAGACCTGCAAGTCAGCAAGTTTGACTTCAGTTTGACTTCTTTCTTCACTTCTTCCTTTTTAATGAGTAAATTTAATCTCATGTGTCTCAAGCATGATCTTACGTAGTTTCTTGTATCACTTCTCGTTTGTGTTATTATGAAATGTAGTTTGTAGACCAGGCAGAAATGTCAGTAATACTTCCTTCTGTCTTGGAAAACTGTGCAATCTGTTGTGGTGGAGTAGTTAAAGCTGATTGCCATTTAAAGGGAATGTTCACCCAAAAATGAAAAGTATCACACCATTTGCTCTCCCTCAAGGTTAAAAACCTTTATGAGTTTCTGTTAAACACCAAAGAATCTGTTTTGAAAATTCTGGTTTTGGTAACCATCAACTTCCAGTGTAAAAAAACAATTAATTAGTCAATGGGTGCCATAAACCAGCATTCTTCAAAATAACTTCTTGGCAGAGATTCTTGGTTTTTGGGAGAGATTTCATTTTTGGGTGAACTACCCCTTTAACAACTACCTGCATATCCATTCACCTAATACACTTCATTGAACATGTACACATATACAGACATCACCTACAGTATATACTGTGTAACTGCAGGTTAACTTTGTTTATATACAGATGTTAACACCTCAATATGTTCCCTCTGCCGCTGCATTTGGGGCTGTAATTGCACCAACAGCTTTTGACTGCTGGGTGGCACTTTTACTATAAATATCATCAGCTCAAACATCAACATGCAATTTTCAGCTTAGCCTTTTCACATTACTAGATAGGACGGTATTGTATGTGTACCATATGCAAAGGTACTGTATGCGATGTAATGTGTTCAATTAAAATATAATTTTGTTAGCTTGTTTTGGTTTATAAACATGCTTTTACACTGTACTGTATGTTTTAGAAAAGATGTCTACAATACATGGTGAGAAGCAAAGCCCTAGGATGCAAATATTAAGCAAATATAAGAATTAAGTTCTACAGCCTTTATAGTGCCCTATTAAATTGCGTCGGGGTAAAAAGAACATTCGATTTGTAAAGTCTTCAGTTTTATTTAGAATATGAAAAAAATATCAAAACAAATAAATAAATTAAACAGATTGTATTGGCATTCGTTATAACAACACAGAACAAGACACGTTTAATAAAAGCTAATCAAATGACTTTCATTCTGAACGAATAAATGTTTTCATAAAGGAAAAGGGCTTTGTTACTCACAGCATGCACAGTAGAGATGCGCGGATCAGCTGAAATGTCACCCAAATCCACGGCTTCATACTAATCATCCACCCGCCACCCACCCGCACATATAATTTTATCTGATATACAGTTAAAGTCAGAATTATTAGCCCCCCTGAATTATTAGCCCCCCCTGTTTATTTTTCCCCAATTTCTGTTTAATTAAGAGAAGATTTTTTCAACACATTTCTAAACATAATAGTTTTAATAACTCATTTCTAATAACTGATTTATTTTATCTTTGCCATGAAGACAGTAAATAATATTTTATTAGATATTTTTCAAGACACTTCTATACAGCTTAAAGTGACATTTAAAGGCTTAACTAGGTTAATTAGGTTAACTAGGCAGGTTAAGATAATTAGGCAAATCATTGTATAATGATGGTTTGTTCTGTAGACTATCGAAAAAAATTATAGCTTAAAGGGGCTAATAATATTGACCTTAAAATGGCTTTAAAAAAACTAAAAACTGCTTATATTCTAGCTGAATTAAAACAAATAAGACTTTCTTCAGAAGAAAAAATATTATCAGACATACTGTGAAAAATTCCTTGCTCTGTTAAACATAATTTGGGAAATATTTAAAAAAGACAGAAAAATTAAAAGGGGGGCTAATAATTCTAACTTTAACTGTATCTATCCACACCTGACCTGCACCCGATCGTCACTTTAATAATTCTAATTCTTTGTTTTAAACATGATGATAGGTCAGCGTGGACCGTTTGTTATTAACAGCAGATTCAGTGAGCTAATCTGCGCATCCCTTGCCAGAGACAACATGGAAGGGGCGTACTGTAAATCAACGCAGCACAGGTCCACACATGCATCCATGTAACTTCCAGTGGTATTTTTTGCTGTCCTGACGAAGGTAAGAACTTAAAGTGCTTGTTTGACTTTGACTTGACCGGCCTTTCGATTCAGCACACACATGATGTTTAATATTTGAGGTACCGGTCTTGTGTCTTCATATAAAGAGCTTTACAGCCGTTGCATAGCTTATTACATACCCAGCACTTGATTCAATCTTGTTAACTTTTGCTAAAACGCTCCTAGATGGCACTTCTCTTTCCTTCCTTTTGTTTTGTTTTTAATTCTCCTTTTTAAGCTTCTCTTGGATCGGTTTCGCCTCCATTTCTGCTTTAACAAATGTGTTTAAAAGATACAAAGATCATTCATAAATAAACTCATCCACCGGCGACCCACTTACAATTAATCATAATGTATTTTTTTATTACCCAACCCACCCGACCCGCCCGACCCACAGATTATCTGCAGCGCCCGCGGATAAAACAGCCATCCACACCCCACTAATGCACTATAACCTTATTCAAAGTCTGTCTAAGGCTACAATGTTATATGCATACAAGATTGACATTTAATACCATTCGCATCCCGTTACTTTGTGCCCCCTGGCAGCATAGTCGCCAACTGCTATTACACCTAAAAACATGTTCTTAATCCCTTAGTCCCACGGTGGCGCCACACGCAAGGATAATAGTCATTTTGAAGTGTCACCCACTGTATAATAACTTTAACTGTTAGTTACTGGTTAATTAGTTAAAGTTATTAGTAACTAATAAAGTTATGGTAACTAATAACCTTAACGTTCAGATTTTGATTGTAATGCAATACAGTGCACCTTTTGTAAAGCTGCTTTGAAACAATAATTATTGTGAAAAGCGCTATATAAATAAACTTGAATTGAATATCCACTATAATCCTATTTTTAGTGGTAGCTGCAAGCATAACCATTTTAGTCAAACTATGAGTTCTGCTGAGCTTTACACAGACACACATTCTGTTCAGATCCTATTGATAAATTTATGACTTACAGAGCTGTTCAACAGTATTTTTATGTATTTATATAGTCTGCTTTAGAGAAGCTCAGGAGCTCACCTGCAATGTCATCTACCACCTCTGTGTAGGCTCGCCGTGCAATATCGAGAAATTCACTGACATTGGGCCGCACAGCGTAGCACTTCTGTGTGCGCATGGTCAAACTGCCTTTCATGTAGCTGGTGTCATCATTAATCAGAGATTTGATATGATCCAGAATGCTGTTAAACCTAAATCAACACAAATGAGAAACAATAAAGTTACACGGTGGACTGCATACCATAACAAACCTTCAAATGCATACAGTTGAATTATTATTTTTTCCCCAATTTATGTTTAACGTAGAGAAGTTTTCAACACATTTCTAAACATAATAGTTTTAATAACTCATTTCTAATAACTGAATTATTTTATATTTACCATGATGACAGTACATAATATTTTACTAGATATCTTTCAAGATACTAGCATTCAGATTAAAGTGACATTTGAAGGCTTAATAGGTTAATTAGGCCAGTTAGAATAATTAGGCAAGTCATTGTATAATGGCGGTTTGTTCTGTAGACATTAAAAAAAAATATTGCTTAAGAGGGCTAATAATATTGAGATTAAAAGGGTGTTTAAAAAATAAAAAATTGCTTTTATTCTACCCTAAATAAAACAAATAAGACTTTCTCCAGAAGAAAAAATATTATAGGAAATACTGTGAAAAATTCCTTGCTCTGCTAAACATCATTTGGGAAATATTTGAAAAAGAAAAATTAACAGAAGGGCTAATCATTTTGACTTCATTTTTGATATTTGAAAGTATGAGCTGTTTTGTTTCTATATAGACCATTTCAATGTGGTCATGTCACTGGCCCATGAACATTTTCTGCTTGTTATCAAACTATTTCATAACTGTAACAAGAGGCAATTCTATCATAACTTACAGTTAAAACAGCTATCATAACACTGTTTATCAATATGTAGCTCTTTTTGAATTCTCGTGTAAAACAGGAAATACGTTGGGACCATTGTTTTTGTGTACATCCCTCAAAATGGTCTATACATAATCCTATATCCACTGTTTTATTTCTATGTACACAACACTCTTATTATCTCTGCTGACTGAGCAAGCTGATGCTTCATGTTAAACTAACATGGTCAGTGCGAATGTGTGCACATATGCAAATACTGTATATACTTCACAGAGCTGACAGTGTGAACGTTATTACCTGCTGTCTTCAAGTGATTTACAGTACGCTGTCAGCAAATGTGTTGTGGAATGTTGCAGCATCACCTAATCAAGATGAAATGTATATATTTACTTATTATTATGTGGCAATGTAGCATTTTTTAAGCTTTTTCAAGCTAGTCAGAAAATGCAATCAGTAAATAATGATATAATGCAGATATTGTTATAAAGCTACTGATATTCATGATTTTCCTTTGTAAACAAAACAATTTGCATTTAAAGATGAATTTAAATTTGAGTTTAATGGCTACCACTGGTATTGGTTGCTGAAAGTACAGTATAAACAAATGAGTCATTAATCTCGTCATGGTTTTATGTGTTACAGTGCTGTTTGACAGAATTGATCAAAAATGTATAGACAAAAGACACCTTTAGTGATGGGACCAGTTCCACAATGTGCTTCAGCTGAATAACTTGTGTTATTTTTGCTTCAGCCACTGCTACCTAAAAGGCAAGCCATAAAAATGATCTTTGCTTATCATTAAATAAAGTAAACTAAGCTATTGATATAATGATGATTTTAAAAAAAAGCCATTTGAAAAAAGAAAGCTTAAATTAACAAGATACATTTTTCGCATGTTACCTTAGATTTTAAATATGCTAAGATTCATTCATTCATTCATTCATTCATTCATTTTCCTTTGGTTTAGTGCCTTATTTACAGTGCTAACCACTGAGCCACCATGCCACCCAAATGCTAAAATGTTTGTTTAAATATGTTAAGCTATTTTACCTATGTTAACTGATGATAATATATATATATTTTTGATACTATCATAGGTTCATTCTTTGATTTTAAATAATCTTTTTGGCTTGATTAAAACCAGTGAACAAATTGAATGTTACCCTTTTTGGATAACCCAAAAATATTCTCTCATCAATGATATTTTAAATTCTAATGGGATCATTCTAAAGGAAACAAGTTAAATCAATGACAAACTTCTTTGCTCTCTATAGAAAGCAATGTTTGGAAAAAAGTGTGCCTACCGTCTCTTGCTTTGGGATCTGAACAAGAGCAGACAGCAGCTCATCTACGTCCAGGAAGTGAGCAATGGCTGGGAATAGAAGCACAACATCAATAATGTCCTGCCATGGTATGGAGCCAGCCAAACATTTAGGCTTATGATTTATGTTATGATTGTGGGTGCAGTTGCAGGTAGATGTGATTTAGGTGCTTAAGAGCTACTGGGATCATCATTAAATTGCACAACACGTAAGGCCTATTTTGGGTCACACATTAACATTATTTTAAATGTGTATTTTTAGGAACACTTTTTTAAAGAAACCCATTTTTTAAAAGGCCATGCATCAACACAACATTTTCCTATAAAGGCATTTATCAAAAATAAAATAAAATAAAATAAGGGGCGACGCGGTGGCGCAGTGGGTAGAGCTGTCGCCTCAGAGCAAGAAGGTTGCTGGTTCGAGCCTTGGTTGGGTCAGTTGCCGTTTCTGTGAGTTTGCAAGTTCTTCCTGTGTTCGCGTGGGTTTCCTCCGGGTGCTCCGGTTTCTCCCACAAGTCCAAAGACCTGCGCTATAGGTGAATTGGGTAAGCTAAATTGTCCTTAGTGTATGAGTGTAAATAGGAGTGTATGGGTGTTTCCCAGTGATGGATTGCGGCTGAAAGGGCATCCGTTGCGTAAAACATATGCTGGATAAGTTGATGGTTCATTCCGCTGTGGCGACCCCTGATTAATAAAGGGACTAAGCCAAAAAGAAAATAAATGAATAAATTAAAATAAAATTAAATTAAATAAATGTAAATAAATTACAATAAAATTAAATTAAGGGTGTTACAGTTGCGCAGTAGGTATCGCCTCACAGCAAGAAGGTCGCTGGTTCGAGCCTTGGCTGGGTCAGTAGGCATTTCTGTGTGAAGTTTGCATGGGTTTCCTCAGGGTGCTTCGGTTTCCCCCACAAGTCCAAAGACATGTGGTACAGGTGAAAACATATGCATAAAACATATGCTGGACAAGTTGGTGGTTCATTCCGCTGTGGCGACCCCAGATTAATAAAGGGACTAAGCCGAAAAGAAAATGAATAAAATTAAATAAATTAAATTAAAATAAAATGAAATATATGAACAAGCTACAAACTTTTTATTGAAAAATCCCAAGTTACAACATTTCTGTTCCACAAAATGATTGAAAAAATGTAAAGAATATTGTCCCAGTGGTTCACTCCTTACAACCATTATGTTACACAGTGCAAATGCCATTAGTGTGTGAATCACATCAGCCTGCTGTTGCAATCCACGTACATGCTTTTTATGCATGAGGTGCTGTACAAACCCAGTGAACATATAATGATGATAAACTGCAGGCATCAAAGTGTGAATTAAGCAGAACAGCTTGAAACTAAGTCTCTAAAAAACTAATAATGCGCATACAATATTCACTACATTACCATTCTTCAGACCGAAGAAGAGCTCCTCGTTCTGCAAAAGCTCCTGGAGAATGATGAGAGAGATCAATTAACGGTGAGTGCACAAGTGTGTGGAAATAATAGACAGAAAACAGAAGATCACCTGTATGGTGTCCTGACGTGACTTTATAGAGTCCACTTCCAGCAGGGGCTCGAGAATATTGGAGCGCAACCGCCGCTCCCCACCAGAAGTCTTAGTATGGTTTAGGACCCCAAATAGAGAGTGTTCACTTCTGCATAAAACAGAATATGGTTGCTGACATTCAGATGCATGTAAATCCTGACTGCAAAGTTTAGATACTGACTCAAGAGCAGATTTATGTCTTTACATATTAGAATTTTTACTTCTATCATTCCTTCATTTTCCTTCAGCTTAGTCCATTTATTTATCAGGGGTTGCCACAGCGGAATGAAGTGCCAACTTATTCAGCATATGTTTTACGCAGCGGATGCCCTTCCAGCCGCAACCCTGTACTGGGAAACACCCATACACACTCATTCACACACATACACTACGGCCAATTTAGCTTATCCAATTCACCTATAGTACATGTCTTTGGACTATGGAGGAAACTGGAGCACCTGGACAAAACCCACACCAACACGGGGAGAACATGCAAACTCCACACAGAAACGCCAACTGACCAAGCCGGGGCTCGAACCAGTAACCTTCTTTTGCTGACCTTTGAGGTGACCACTGAGCCACCGCGCCGCCCATTTTACTTCTTAAAAAAATTGTAATTAAATATGCTAAACCGTGGCCATTTACACTAGTTATTAAAATGTTTGGTGTATTTGTCCAGTGTGATCACCCAAAACACATTCTTACACCTGGTATAAATGGCCTGTGGGAAATAGAGATGAAAATTGGGGCAAAGCATGTGTGAACTTTCTGGATGATAGGTGTCCAAATTCTGCTGTAAGAAATGAATGTGCTGTATTTTGTTTTCTCACCTGTGATTTCTGTGATTGACCACTAGCTCCAGGTTGCTGGCTGATACTGCATCAATCATGGCGGTCTGCTCACTGCCACTGAACGTCACTTTCAATGACTTCGGAGCATATATTGATTTCTGGACAAACTCAAAGTATTTCAGAAGGGCAGATGCAGATGCCAGGCAGTAGTATCTATAGACAGAAAAGTTGATGTTTTATTTGACGTTTGTTTCATCATAAACTGAAGTGAAACCCTTGGGCTAAAATCATGTAAAATACTAATGCTACGGTTATGTGTGTCCATAGATGCATAATTCTGTTATCAACAAAAATGACTGTAAAAGGGCAACAACATTGTGTGAATGTTGCTTTTGCTAAGTATATATTGTCTTCCTTTTCAGTATTTTCATTGTACAGTGTGTCTGCAGGTTTCACCAAGTCAAATTAAAGACTTTTTATGACCTTTTAAAGCCCATTATGAAAGAAATTTCTGACTTACACAGGGCTAAACACAAATTTAGTTATTTCTTAGGCATATATTTTAAATAATGTTACAAAAAGAAAAAAGAAAACTGTTTTTTCCCCTAAAATAGTTTTAAAAACTATAATAAACTAAATGTGCAACAGTCTGTAAAGATCAGTGTCCTCACTAGGTAGCTTTAAACACCACTTTAATGAATGATATTGTAACGGCGATAATTAAAACTTATTAATAAACAGAGTTAAAATTGTTTAAAGTTTGTTGGTGATTGGATGGGTGTTGGCCAGATTGGGTAGCTTTACATGGACATGAGAAAATTAAGACCTGTTTAAAATGTCTTAAGACCTACAACACAGTGAATTTAAGACTTTTGAAGGCCTAAAATTTGAAATTTTATTTAAAAGCCAAAAATGAACACCCTGATTGTATGATGTTGTTTGTGAATTCTGCACCCAACCTGTGTTAGTCATCTTTGTTTTGTTTGATATATAAAAGTTATCGCTGTTGATAGATCCGCTGTGTTCACATCTTCTTTCAGAACTCAATGTGACAGAAGTTTTCAAATATTTTTGATTCATTATTATTTTCTGTTAGGAGAGATTATGTCATGAGATGCAGAGTCTGGGTAACAATTAGGAAACACTTCCTGGGTATTTTCATAAACACCTACAGGTGTAGGTACTGCAGTACTACTACTGCAAAATAAACATAATTTAAATACTGTAAAGATGGAGTGCTTACTTGGTTTGCACCTCCATCAGGACAGTGGTAAACTCAGGCACACAGAGCTGCTGTATGAACTCCAGGCCCTTCTTCTCATTGAAGTACCTTCTCATGACTGCAGTGAACGTGACTGACTGAAAGGGGAGTAAAAGGAAAGATTCTGCGCTATAATTCTGAAAGTTAGTTAAATACTACAATGCTGTGGATCTCTGACAATAGTGCTGATTTACAGCCTGTACAGTGTTAGTCACCTACTGTATATACAGGCCTGATTTAAAGCAAAGTCAGAGGCAGTAAACTAGTATGATACCGGGAAGGTCTCTGTGATGAGGCTGTAGAGTTTGGTTCCCTGTCCTTTCACACTAGCCGTGTCTGGCATCAGAATCTCCATTGGCGTCAAGTTATGCAGCTTGGTGATTACCTGTGACAACAGTCAACATTATTCTGTCACTTTTACAAATCTTCTGCGGGATATTACAGGTCTCAAGAGTACAAACTCATCTTTGCTTTGCAATCATAATAGATGACAATACAAAACTGTTGCTAATAAGCAATGGCTTTTGTAGGAAATCCAAATCGTTGGAAATTGCAGAATCCAAGCCAGGAAACTCGTTTCAAGGATAATTCTTTATTGAGAACGTGTTGGTGGTTCTGCAGTCAAACAGCATCTTCAAAGAAGTCTACAAGAGACTGAAAGAGTCTCTGAGAGTCTGAGTGTACAAGAGTCTGTTCTCCCAATTATAATATATGTTTTAGGTGGAGCAGTGTTAAGTTGGAGGTGGAGACAAATCTAAAAAAAAGCATGCAAATTAAGTATACAGGAGTCAGCCAGGTAAACGGCATTTACCCAGCCCTGAACTCATCAACATAATAGTAAAAATTCAGATTCAAGAGTGTTAATCCAATCTGTCATTTGGGATGCCGCCCGATGGTCAGGAAGTGCATAAAGACAATGGGTTAAATGTCTCCAACATTTAGATAGTAAGAGTTTTTGAATGAAATTAGATTTTTAAAACCCAAAGAATATAACTTATCAGTTATATATTATTGTTAATTTAAAGCTAAATTATATCTTTTTTTTAGTTTCACACTTTAAAAGGAAATCAATAGGAAACCTTGGCATTTTGTAATATTTGTAGGATAAAACTATTACATTAAATTAATTGATTTAATTAATAAATTAAAATTATTTGCATTCGTAAAAGCAACATCAATGATGTAGACTAAGACACTATTACAACTAAAAAAGAGGTATAAAGGGGACCTATTATGCCCCTTTTTACAAGTAAAATAAGTCACTGATGTGAGTGTGTATATGAAGTTTTAGTTAAAAATACCCCACAAATAATGTTTTATAACTATTTGAAACTGCCCCTTTTGGGCTTTCATTCAAATTGTGCTGTTTTAATGGTTGTCGCTTTAAATTCAAATGAGATTGTGCACTTTTCAAAAGATGGCGGAGCTACAAACACCTATGTGTCAGCATAGTGGCAGACGCAAAACATGACTAATGTTATCTCTATGAAAAGCTGAAAATGTCAGAAGAAGTGGCTCAGAACTCAGAAGTGTACACTATAGAGTTATTCTTCAGCCTTTAGTTGTGTTCAGTTCCTTTGTAAAACATAAAATTTATAATGCCTCTTACTTGCTGACATTATCTTTAGCAGGTACGGTGTGAAAACACTAATGGTGGATGGCTGCTTCTCACTCAGGGCTGTTTATGCTAATGAGGGAGAAATTGTCACTAATGGGCAGGACTTCCACCTCTGAGGAAATGTACAAAAGGAGAATGTCAATCAAAGTGTTTCTGCAGACTGTTTTATGAAAAATAGAATTAATTTATTTTTACAATTATAGACTGTCTTTATACACAGACTGTTTCCACACAATTGTGTTTAAACCCCTTATAAAAGTGATTTTTGCATGAAAGGTCACCTTTAAGTTTACATTTAAGTCCAGGTACAAGTCATTGCAAAGATTTTTTTCCTCAGTTCAGTTTGGTCACTAAAATGTATTTGGAAGCCTTAACTTTGTTTTCATATTGTGCACCATAATGATCACAATTTTCTTATGTTAACACATTTTCATAATATGTATTGCTTTCATAGTGAGCAAGTAATTTAATCTTTACCATAATCGAATGACTGTATGAATGAATGAATGAATGAATGAATGAATGAATGAATGAATGAATGAATGAATGAATGAATAAAGCTTTACCTTAGTATAAGTACCAGTGTCTACAAACTGTGAGAGCACCAGCTCTGGGTATTTCATGTTGATACTGGCCATGCCAATCTCCCCCCGAGCTAAACCTCGTCCCTCCACCAGAGCCACGATCACAGGCGCACGCACCGCATGAGATGCAGATGCAGATGAAGATGTTGTCACTGCGGTGAAAGAGGTGAACAGTAAACTGAAGAGCATATTCACTCTAAAAATAAAACTGAATGAGGACTACAGTAAACAAAAAAGTGTTGTGTACTGTTTGGGTCTCTGCGAGGGGTTCGGCTGTGGTGTGACAGTGCAGGTGTGGTCCTCAGGTGTGGAGTGCTGGAGGTCCAGGAGTGGGCAGATGATCCTCCAGAAGAGTTGGTCCTGTACACTTTTTCATTGATGTTCAGGTGACCCTGAGCTGAGGACAAACCACAAGAGGAGTCAATCCATACATGTTTTACACGCATATTCTGCATCTAGATAGCATGACTGATAACATTTAATTAAGTTCTTTCGAGTTTTGATTTGTCTGAAGTACTAGGTTACACATTAAAGGTTAATACCTTTTAAAAATGAAATATGGAAATTGACGCGTACAGATTTATAAGCTGAAATATTTGTTAATTTAACTGGAAATTAAATGTTGATCTTAATGCTCATTGCACTAGATGATAGTAGAATGATACTGCATACAGAAAAACTTCTTTACCCACGGTTTAAATTAATAAACTGATTTATGATGATAAATGATAAAAAGAATACACTTAATACTGCTTGTTAAAAAATATTCTTAAGTACTGTTATGAAACTGCTCTGATTTTATTTATGATTTTTTTTTATTTGTGAGAACTGGACTTATTTTATTTTTTGTGAGATTTTTATTGCGATTTAGACATTCAAAATGAAAGTCAATTTGACCCGCAACAAAAAGGTCCTAAGCTTTGAGTTTAATATAAGTTGTAAGAGTCAGTGTTTCCACATTCTTGGAAAGCCTAGATATAACAGAAACTTTTCTGTTTGGGAAAAGTTAGGAATATTTCTATAACAAACAGATGTATTTTCAAATATGTCAAGAGACAGAAAAAAGTCTTTCTGTAATCTTTGATTTTAGAATTTATTTATTTTCTTTATTTAAATATTTGTTTCATTATATAATGTAAGATTAATAAAAAAATATATATTTTATATCTATTTCACACCTAGTCTCTACAAATAAAAGTTGAATAAAACAATTACCCCAAAATGTATTTAAATAAATACCAAATATATTCAGGCCATTAAATATTGTTTTTGACAATATATTAAGTTTAATTGTAAAGTAAATTTCTGTGTGGAGTTTGCATGTTCCCCCATGTTCGTGTGGGTTTCCTCCGGGAGCTCCGGTTTCCCCCACAGTCCAAAGACATGTGGTACAGGTGAATTGGGTAGGCTAAATTGCCTGTAAGTGTATGTGTGTATGTCCTGGTCCTCAAGATTGGGGGTTGAGCGTTGGGACAACAACTCATTCATTCATTTTTTTTTCGGCTTAGTCCCTTTATTAATCCGGGTTCGCCACAGCGGAATGAACCGCCAACTTAGCAGGTTTTTACGCAGCGGACGCCCTTCCAGCCGCAACCCATCCCTGGGAAAGCCAACAACTCACCTCATATAAATGGCCCTGGGAGTAAGTAATTGTAAAGTAAATAAATTAAATAAAGCTGTTAAAGGGCACCTATGATGAAAATCAACTTTTTAAAGCTGTTTGGACAGAACTGTGTGTATATGTATAGCGTGTCCACAGTCATACTGGAGTGATATAAACCCAACAAGTCTCTTTTTTTAAATTTCCTGACGTTAAAATAGGATCCAAATCCATCATTTCAGAAAGGCTTGAATAAACTCCACCATAAATACATAAAATAAACTTACTTTGTATTTTGACTAATGAGCTGTGTTCAGCTTCATCCGAGTCTCTGTCACTGTGCTGTTTATCTGACGTAACACATGATGAAAAGCAGACACACACGTAGGAGCGGTGGGCAGGGAGAAGCAGCTCATTTGCATTTAAACCCACAGGCTACAAAAACAGCTACAATGTATTCAGACACCAAAATGGACAGATTCTGGAGGCTATAATGAATAATCTGATGGGGGTTTTGAGCTGAAACTTCAAAGACACATTCTGGAGACACTGATGGGGAATTCATTGTGTTTTTTTTTTCTGATGAATTTGTTACTCTCATTTATATGCTATTATTATTATTACTATTGTTATTATCTGTTGTATTATTACCCATAACGGGACATAAAAAGTCACCTTGTGTAAATGCTGTCAGGAATGAGAAGAGAAATTAGAAGAGCAAATTAGAAGAGCAAGATGGAATGTCACAATGACAGTAGATTTATGGAAGTAAGGCCATGAAGGCACCTGTGTTCTGTTCTGTACATCATGATAAGGCACACCTGCATGTGCGCCCACACTCATTTGTAATGACTACCTAAAAAATTATGAGTACCCGTGAACTTCAGCTGAACTTACAGTTGACAGCTCAGTGGACAGTGAACAAGATATATTGTTGAGCATTGTTTTTTGGCTGAGTCATCACATTTGAAGTAGGAAGGAAAGACCTTAACTGGACATGGGTAGGATCCATAAAAAACCCTGAGATTCTATTGGTAGTGGACACCTGAGAGATTTGAGATCCTATTAGTGGAGAAGCTAAGGGAGGTGTGTAATGTGTAAATTTGGGTGGAGTGTTAAGACAAAGAAGTGTATTTAAACTGTGTGCTAGCCTATACTCATCAGACACTCGAACGACCTGTCTCTGTTGTTACTGATGCTGTAACAATAAACTGCTTTGCCTAAAGACTTCGGAGATCTCAGACTTTGTCATTTTTTGAAGACTTTGACTTAGAAACTTAGAAAATATTTTGCAGACCAGAATATTTTTTCCACAACAAGACCAAAGGCTTATCTTACATCTTGTAAAAGGTGTAAAATAGGTGCCCTTTAAGTAACTACATTTTCTGTCAAAATTAAGGTTGTCATAATTTCATGAGATTTTCAGCCATTTATTTTACGTTACAGTTTTTCCATCCACTCAGTCACCTGCAGTCGGTGTTGTTTCTGTGAGTGCAGACGGCTCAGTATCAGTGCTCGATCCTGGACACACACTGATCCTCACATCTTCAGATTCCCTTGAAGTCAGTAGGACAGAAGATGATGGAGGATCCTGCTGTCTGCCAAATATCTGACAATAGTTCTTCAGGTTATATGGTGTTAAAGAGCTGCTGCTCGGCTCGGGCTCTGAGCTTGAACCTGCTGTCACCTCTTCAGTGCTGCTGCAAAACATCTGGCCACTTTCGCAGGTCTAAAAAAACTAAAGAAACCAAATAAACCCGTCAAAGCATTTATTAAATTACTAGTGTTAAATATCATCAATATATCAATGAGTATACAATTAAAACAACAAAACTTTATAAAATTTGGCTATACACACATCTTGACTTTGACAAGTTTGACAAAATGACTTTTACATCAAAAATATGTAAAAACCTTGACTTCCATTTGACATCATCCAATCATTGATGACATTTTGGACATTGATGACATTTGATGGTCATTTTGAAGACAAAGCACCTAAAATGTATATTATTCATATAATAAATATAAATAAAAATGGTATGATATAGCTGAAAGGGAGCCTAACATAACCACTTTGCAATAGAAAAAAATTGAATTTTGACTTTCAATATCTATAATAGAGCTTTTCAAATTTCATGATATTCCAGAAATACCATGACCTGTGGAAACCCTGATATACATGCTGCTGAAGAGGAAATTTAGCTTATGGCTCAGGAGAAAAAAGCGTAAAAAAAAAAGAAAAAGAAAAAGAAAGTGGTGGCTATTTACAAATTAACCCTTGTGCACTGTTCAAATTGACTACCCCTTTGGATGAAAACATCCACTGAATTAAACTGCTGTAAAAATGCATCAGATTAATATTTTTTTCACATTTATTTGCTGTTAATCAACCTCAATCCTGATCAAAACTACTAAATTGCTTAGAAAATTACCGGATTTAAACTCTTTAATTGCCAAATTCATAAATGATGTCACTGATTTAGTAAAAAAAACACACAAAATTACATATTTTATATAAAAAGTATTTGTGGACTGGATTTTTTTTTACCTTTTATCACAGTCTTGGACATGTGAACGATTAGTAACAACATTGACTTTGATGCATTGTTAGATTTAAATTTTTTCTCCCAAATTTACGGTTGGTGGCTGTTTTTGCCTCATTGACTTCCATTATAACTACATAAGATGGTGCATAAATGGAGCTGAGATGCATATTTTGATTTTCTCAGAGACATCAAGGTAAGCGATCAAAGGTCACTCTCACACTCACAGACACACATACACACACACACACACTATAATTTGCTGTTATACTCCATATAAAACCAATAAATAAATAAATCCAGAAACTTTTTGCACAAGCCTATCTAAAGAGTTAACAGTGCCAACTGATGATCAACAATACAGATTATAATTCTTACCTCTTCCTAACAGGGAAAACCACCAACAATCAAAAATGCCTGATTATATGGTGTCGTGGTTTTGTAATCAAGGTTACAACGGAAGTCAAAGGGGCAAAAACAGCCACCAACAGTAAATTAGGGAGAATTTTTTTTTAATTAATCAAAAACAATGCATCAAAGGCAATGTTGTTTCACATGTCCAAGACTTTGATAAAAGGTTAAAAAAAATCCAGCCCAATTACTTTTTATATTGAAATATGCCATTTTGTGTGTTTTTTCTTCACCAAATCAGTGACATCATTTATGAATTTAGCAAATAAAGAGTTTCTATTTTTCTAAACAACATTTTCTAAACAATTTAGTAGTTTTGATCAGGACTGAGGTTGATTAAGATTTATGCAAAAAAAAAAGAAAAAAAAAGGTTGCAGCTGGAAGGGCATCCGTTGCGTAAAACATATGCTGGATTGTTGGCGGTTCATTCCACTGTGGCGACCCCAGATGAATAAAGGGACTAAGCCGAAAAGGAAAATGAATGAAATATATATATATATATATATATATATGCACTTTTACAACAGTTTAATTCAGTGGATTTTTTCATCCTGAACATAACAAAAGGGTAGTAAATTTATTTTGCTGAATAAATTTAAGTGTCGCTACATTTTTTTTTTTGAATTAAAAGCATTTTCTCAAAATATGTGTCAAAACAAGATTCGTCACCAAAAATCATTCTGCTAGCTGAAACAGAAAATGTTATGGCCAAATTAGTTTTTCTCAGTCGCTTTGGTGCATTTCTCACAACACTATTTACATTTGCACAACAGTTCATTTCTCAAAACAATTAGTGCAAACTGCAAAACCTAGTGGATAACCTGCAAAAGCGCGTCACTTGCTCAAAATGGAGAGCTCATTCCTTAAAAGCAAGTATTCATGTCAATGAAAGTGTCAGTGTCATCAAGATGAAAAGTCCTGACACCAGTGTTTATGAACAAGATAGTCAAATGGCTTTGTCGTGTTTTGTTATTATGACAGTTTACAGAATTTAGTGACACTTCCTGAAAATGCTCAAGACAGCACTACAGGTATATACTATTCGCACAGCCATTTGAAAACTACAGTAAAGTTAGACATCACTGCATTTGGTGAGGTATCGCAGTACAAGACACTGTATATGTATGTTTCACATGTTTACTGCATTTGCTCTTTACAATTCTAATTTATTCACAGCATTGTGCAAAAGAATAAATACACCCTTTTTACAACAAACATAAACTTGCTTTGGGTAGAGCTGTGCACAACTGTAAACAATATTACAGTACATACTGGAACTGAGCCTACAACATACATAGGTCTGTAAATCACTCACGAAATTGTTCAATTTAGAAGACATTTTCAGAGAAAAAAAAAATTACATTTTTTTTATAAAATTAGCTTGACAGATTTTGACGAGTTCAACATTTTTGTATGTAAAGACTCAAGTAATGAAATGAGGACTATTAGTTTAATATGAAATGACTATTCAGCAGTCACAAGTTTAGTTCATTTTGACTGACATGACATAAGCAAATTATAATGTTATAAAGCAGCAGAGAGTTGTATGAAAGCAATTGATGCACGTCCAAAAGCATTTGCAATTCATTGGAAGAAATGAGAAACTGCTACTATGATGTGCACAAATGACTAATTGTTTTGAGAAATGCTAGAACTGTGGTGCAAATGTAAATAGTGTTGTGAGAAATGCACCAAAGCCACTGAGATAAAACTGTAAGACACAAAATCACCTGAGTGGATGAAAACAACCCCAACAGTACATAAGGAATAAATTGGCTTGAGAGTTGTTTTGTTGTTCTAGTGCCATCTAGTGGTCATTTCAGTCATCACTGAAGCACTTAAACATTCACCAGAAGCTAATTTCGACCTTATGTGAAAATATTGTTAGTTTAACGTTACTCAAATTAAACATTAAATACAGTAATAGAAGCATGTTTGTGGTGCCTGTAGTGATATTACGGCGGTAACTTTGATGGCCTGAAGTAAAATGCTCATAATTGGGATTGATTCTTAATTGTCTTAGTCGTTTTAGTACGTTAACCAACACAGGCTAACGTTACCTCTTACAGAATATATCTTGCAAATAAATGCCTGGAAAAATCAAAACCTCTCGGATTGCACTGATGGCGTTAATTTTTTGCGCAACTGAAACTCCGTCAGGAAAGCAAATTTCGATTTCACGTCAAAAATATTTTTATCCAAACAGTTAAATATTAAGTATATGTCTTTAAAGTGTATTTCTGGTGTGAGTGTTACGATAACCAAGTGGTTTGAAATTAATTGGCTCAAAATGAGGCTATTTTATGTGGTAAAACGAACCCATTTCTTACCTCAGGAATAATCAAAACAATAACGGCTGTACGCCTGCACTCACTGACGATGGCGTTTATTTTTCGCGCCACTACGTTACAACCTATGGTTACAACCTAGCTACTGAATCCAGAAACTTACCCATTCACCAGGGACTTAATGTCAAAATTTTGTTTACTCAAATAGTTAAACATTAAATACTGTTACAAAGTCTGTAGTGATTACCATAACGCAGGTGGCCTGGAGATAAACTAAGCAGTTGTATATATTTTTGCTTAATTTAAAATATATAGGCTACATTTATTAATTGTGTTGTTTCTTTTTACTTTTTAGGTCTGATGATATATAATTTCAGCCATGCATTTTCTTATAATTTCAATTAAAATATACATGTCTGTTTTCTTTTTGTTTTTTATTACATGACTGATGGTTTGATCATTTCAATCAGTCATTGATCTCCATCAGGGCTGGGTTTTTCTCCACAGCATCAGTTGTTATTGTCTTTAACTAGTAATTACTAGCTTTTCCCCCAAATATTATTGTTTAATTTACTACAATACCAAAGTTTAATTATGGACATTTTTGTAGTAAAACCATAAACACACAAAACTAAAGATGTCTGTCAATGTCATTGGTGCGTTGTAAGAAATAATTAAGGATTTTTGTTAATACATTTCTTGTTTAAATGAAAAGAAATGCTTTTATATTGTCACTACGCTGAAATCAAACAAGTTATTAATATAAAACTGGAGCTCTGCTCATGTGATCCAGTTAAATACAGTTTGGAGGTTTGTTCCATTGTGTTTCTGTGTAAGTCACTGTGGTTTATCTTTTATGATTCATGACCCCATCAATGTTCTTAAACAGAAATATCATCACACTCTTGGTTTAAGTGATTCTGCTTTATTAAAAATTCATTTAAAATAAAATGTGTTTATTAAAAATCAAACTGAATCTACAGTTTGGAGTCAGCATGGATGGCCATGAATGGATCTTCTTCTGTGTGGCAGATGCTGAAGGTGGCTTGTCCATTAGAATCCACCGACACCTGTTTCCCTGTGCAACTGTTCCCACTCTTATCTCCAGAGATGACGTCACAGTACGTACCAGATGGCAGGCCGGTGTTCAGCATCACATTCAGATCCCTGAGACATTCAGCACAGTTAAGGTGAGACACTACAGGCAAAAACACTGCTTTTACTGCTTTTTGGAGATTTTTGTTTTCTTCGCTTTATATATATATATATATAGTCAGAATAATTAGCCCCCTTTTGGATTTTTTTTTCTTTTTTAAATATTTACCAAATTATGTTTAACAGAGCAATGAAATTTTCACAGTATGTCTGATAATATTTTTTCGTTTAGAGAAAGTTTTATTTGTTTTATTTCAGGTAGAATAAAAGCAGTTTTTAATTTTTTAAAAACTATTTTAAGGTCAAAATTATTAGCCCTTTTAAGCTATATTCTTTATCGATAGTCTACAGAACAAACCATCGTTATACAATAACTTGCCTAATTACCCTAACCTGCCTAGTAAACCTAATTAATCTAGTTAAGCCTTTAAATGTCCCTTTAAGCTGTATAGAAGTGTCTTGAAAAATATCAGGTAAAATATTATTTACTGTCATCATGACAAAGATAAAATAAATCAGTTATTAGAAATTAGTTATTAAAACTATTATGTTTAGATATGTGTTTAAAAAAATCTGCTCTCCGTTAAATAGAAATTGGGGGAAAAATAAACAGGGGGGGCTAATAATTTAGGGGGGCTAATAATTTTGACTTCAACTGTATATATTGAAAGAAAATGCCTACATCTAAAAGCGTCTACATAAAAACATCTAAAATGTTTACTTTTTTGCCACATTTTATTAGCTTGTGTGTTGATTTCAAGTACAATATATAGTTTTAAAGGCTGTTTTCTGTTTTGTTTTCGCCATAACTCTTTACTTCAACAGTACCTACACTCACCAGCCACTTTATTAGGTACACCTGTCCAACTGCTCATTAACGCAAATTTCTAATCGGCCAATCACAAGGCAAAAAACTCAATGCATTTAGGCATGGTCAAGACGATCTGCAGTTTAAACCGAGCATCAGAATGGGTAAGAAAGGTGCTTTAAGTGACTTTAAACGTGGCATGGTTGTTGCTGCCACATGAGCTGGTCTGAGTATTTCAGAAACTGCTTATCTACTGGGATTTTCACACACAACCATCTCTAGGGTTTACAGAGAATGGTCCGAAAAAAGAGAAAAATTTCCACTTTGGGTCCATTAGTATCACTTGAGCATCGTGTCAACGACACAGCCTACCTGAGTATTGTTGCTGACCATGTCCATCACTTTATGACCACAGTGTACCCATCTTCTACTTTCAGCATGATAATGCACCATGTCATAAAGCGTGAATCATCTCAGACTGGTTTTTTGAACATGACAATGAGTTCACTGTACACAAATTGCCTCCACAGTCACCAGATCTCAATCCAATAGAGCACCTTTGAGATGTGGTAAAACAGGAGAGTCGCATCATGTGCAAATCTCCAGCAACTGTGTGATGCTATCATGTCAATATGGAGCAAAATCTCAGAGGATTATTTCCAGTGTCTTGTTAAATCTATGCCACAAAGGATTAAGGCAAAAGGGGGTCCAACCCAGTAATAGTAAGGTGTACCTAATAATGTGGCCAATGAGTGCATATACACGAGACTTTAAAGTTTATTTAAAATAATAATTCAGTTTTATTTTATTTTTTTTATGGAGGAATATTTTCATACATAATAAACTCGATTATATAAAACATTATATTCTACAAAAATTGTGATTTAATTTTTTTCCTCACAGTATTTTTGTAATTATAGAGATTCCAAAAATCGACTTGGAAAAAACCCTTAACTCTAATATGTAAATAAATTAATAAATAAATAAACAAGAATTTTGAACCTGACTTCAGATTTTTCTCTTTATTTCTGTATTTTTGCACATATTAAATAAAATACTGCCTAATTTCCATATTCAAACAACATTTTAGAAATGTTTAGTGATAACTATAGTTATGCCCTAAATAGTTATAACTATGCCCTTAATTGTAATTGTATTGTATACAATTTTTATATTTACCTATATTTTTAGATTATATGTGTAATTTAATTTTTTTTATTTTATTTAAAAATTCTATTGTTTGCATTAATATTATCTGTTATGCACCTAGGGTTGAATTGACATTAAAGCTGACTTTGACTTTTTTTTTTTTTCACCTTTCAGTGTCTTGCCTTAAGCATGTAGTAATGTGATAAATGTGTTTTATTACACTAAAAATAATCATTACTCATGTATGAGCTCTGCGTGTTTCTCACCAATCATCATTATTGATGACAATGAATCCCTTGCTGCCGCGGCTGAAGGCGATCTGATTATTACTGTTGTCCCACCAGTTGGAAAGTGGCTGACCGTTGACCACATTACGGAAAATCACCATATTTCTGGCAACAAAGGAAGAGCATGAAGACTATTGGTATGTGACAATGACTTCAGCAAGATTGGTAAAGCAGAAAAAAAAAACATCATAGCTACCTAATTTGACGCCATCTGTGCTCACATATCCAGTTGTCTCCACAGGTGGAGTCTGGGTTGATGGGCACTGACTTTGTGGATCCATGGGCATTGCTGGGAGGGCCCATCCAGTCGTTCTGATCCTGTGTTGTATTTCATAAATAACATACAGGCTTTCTGAATTATGCATAGATTAAATGTTCAATAAGGTACTATAGAGTTAAAAGTACAAAAGAGGCTAAAATATTAGATCATTTTAATATACAGTGGGAGGAAATTATTCAACACGTTGTGTTTTTTTCCTAAGAATAATATTTCTGAAGGAGCTGTTGAAATGGCATTGAACCAGATGGTGGTAAAACCCAAACATAAAGATAAAACAAACAAAAAAAAAATCTGAAAAATGAGTTGTGTGCAATAATAATGAATGACACAAGAGAAAGTACTGAACTGTATTTAATACTTTATATAAAAGGCTTTTTTGGTGATGGCAGCTTAAAGACGCCTCTTAAGTAATAAATGAAGTCACATGAATTGCTCAGGTGTGAGTTTTCCACAGACTTCAACAGAGTATAGAAATCTTGATGGTTTTGTGGGTCTTGTCTGTTAAATCTGATCTTTAATTTGTATTCTCTATTGGATTTAAGTCAGGTGATTGGCTGGGCCATTCTACAGCTTGATTTTCTTTCCCTGAAAGCATTTGAGAGTTTCCTTGGCTGTGTTTTGGATCATTTGTCTTGCTGAAATGTCCACTCTGATTTCATCTTCATCATCCTGATAATGTAGATGTTGGACTGAAGAAGCTGATATTAACTTACATTGACGAAGTGCAGAGGGTTGCTGAAGAACTACTGAGAGATTTCAGCTGCTGTCTGGGCTTTCACTGCCTTTCTACAGCTCCCTTTCTTCATCTGTTCAATACTTTTTTCCTGTGTAATTTCATTTTATTTCACATAACTTCACTTGTAAACTAATTCATATTGTTTTCTTTGCAACTATGGATTCTTTGGTTGTTACCAACATCTGGGGATAATTTCAAGTCAACAGCACCTTTAGAAATATGTTTTCTAAGAAAAATTGAGACATGTTAAATACTTATTTCCCCTACTGTATTCTATTGGAACTATATATTTTTTTCTAAATAAATAAATAGTCCATGCAGCTTTATTAAAAATATATAATAAAAATAATAGTCATTTATTTAACTTATTGAATAAATTCATAGTCATTATTGGTCAATAAAATGTGCTCTTTTGGCAACACATAAAGACTTTTTACAAATTCCAAAATCGTTTATTAATAGTGCTTAAAGGAGATCCCATAATGATAATTTATATAATTAATATGATAATTATGATATTATGATAATTAAATAAGATATTTTTTAAAAATATAAATGTTTCATTACAAATATGTTGATATACTCCTTTTAAATATTGTCACTACAATAAAAACAGCAAGTTTCAGTATTCAGATTTGAACTCCACAATTTAGATTATAAGAAATCCGGAAAATCATATATATTTTTTTTACTAAATGCCTTCAATATCACAATACCAACCAAGTAAAACACCTTTTTTTCTACTCTTTATTTATGTCATTTCGAAAACATCAGCTTTTTCAACAACAGGACATAATAAGACAGTATAGTCATAACTTTAAGTGCAAGTATTTACCTTCCCATTCACGAAATGTCGATCCCATCGGTAGCTAGACATGACTGCTGTCACACCGTATGGATGAGCCAACATAAGTCCTGTCGCGATCTTATAAAGCCTAAAAATACACATCATAAAACAAACCACTTGCAGCAGGAATACTCATAAGCTGTCGTACAAATTAAAACATTTTACCTGGAGTCCCAGAATGTCAAAACAGAAGCTCCACCAGCACCGTGGCCTCTCTGGTTATCATGATTGTCCACAAAAACCAAGGCTTTATCAGAGGGCATGAACCCCCAGCCCTCTCCCCAGTTTCTAAAACAAAACACCATTAAAAAACCATTAAAGCTGAAACATGTACAATAATATTTTTTTTCTAAGTAACGAGTAAAGTAAGCGTTACTTTTAAAAAATAAGTAATAATATTTGAGAATGTAACGATTTTTTGAAAATGTAACACAAGTTACTTTTTAGTTTAGTTAATTAGCTTTTAAAAAATAAATTGCTGAATTTAAATTAAAGTAGTCACAATGAATCATGCAGTCAATGAGAAAATGTGTTCATTATTTTGAACGCGCCAAAGAAAAGGAAAAGGGGATTGTCTCAGTGATTTTACTAATGACAAATAGCACAAAAGTAGCAAATGCATTGCTTTAAACTTTCAATAATCTATATATACGGTCTGTATAGCTCTGGGGTATAAGGAAGTTCACAGATAACGTTATCCTAAAATATAATTTTTCAATGTTTTTTAAAATAAATGTAGGTGCAGGTTATACAGTGTGTTGTTAATTGCAGAACTCCTCTATTAAAAAAAGAAAGGTAAAAAAAACAAGTTCTGAAAGAGATCAAGCCTCAGCCACGTAATAAAAAGTAATGCAAAATAACTCAAAAGTAACGTAACGCATTACTTTCCTTAAAAAGTAACTAAGTAACGCAACTAGTTAATTTTGGGGGGGAGTAACTCAATATTGTAATGCATTACTTTTAAAAGTAACTTTCCTTAACACTGATCACTACACTTGGTCTTACCAAGTGTAGCACAAATTCTGTATACCTTGCTAGTACTGGGTTGGACCAACTTTAGCCTTCAGAACTGCATTAATTCATCATGGCAGAGATTTACCAAGGTGGCATTCCTCAAAGATATTGCTCCATAAATGCATTATAGAAAACATATTTTGCAGAATAATTCAAATGTTTAATGAAAAAGTTAACAAAAAAAAAGTTAAATGAAAACTATTAAAAGGCTAATTAAAACTAGTATTATTCTGCTAAATATATTTTGGGTATCAGGGTTTCTGCTGGTTTCACAAAGTCAAATTTAAGACTTTTTAAGACCTTTTAAAGACCAATATGAATTAAATTCCAGACTTATACAGGGCTAAACGCCAAGGATTTTTTCTAATATTCAATGAAAAATTTGCTTGTTGACTTGTCCCATTAAAAAAATCTAATTTTCAAATTTCATTTCAAATAATGTGTCAAAACAAGCAAACTCTAGTTATATACAGTACATCTACTTTTTTTTCAGCATACCTTTCCTTTTTTGACAATTTTTAAAACACCGTCCTTACCAGGTAGCTATAAATACATACACTTTTATACAAATATTTCTGGATGAGAAATTCTAAATAAGATAATTAAACCATATTGGTAAATAAAGTTAATAAATGTAACTTTTGTTAAAAGTTTTAGTGAGATGGATTGCTAGTGACTGGACAGGTGTTGGCTTCTTTAAAATGATTTAAGACCTACAACACCATATTTCAATGAATTTAAGACGTTTTAAGGCCTAAATAATTTAGTTTTTGAAATTTAAGACATTTTAGGCCCCGCGGATACCTTGTGTATACAATGTAACGTCCCATATACAAAACAATTACACGTACTTAAGAAAATATGAATTAAGAAATGAAATTACAACGTATGGTATGTATGAAAGTAATAACAAAAGCTTCTTGTTTTATAGCAAAGCTAAATAAGAATTAAAAGAGTTAAATTTGTCTATTAATTGAGATTTAAAGAAGTTTTAAGTAGTATTGAGTCAAATAATTGCATTACTTATTATTGAATTACATTTTTAAACAAAGTAATCAGAAAAGTAATTTAAACGCAATTTTAATTAAGTAATTAGTAATTAATTAATACATTTTTAAAGTAACTTACCCGGCACACTGCCAATAAGTGCATGTAAAAAATAACTGCAATTGACCACTCAGAATCAAATTTTCAGATTAATTGAGGCAATTGCTGCTTACTTGAGATAACATAGCTTTTCCTTTTCCCATTTACGTATAACCGTGCCCAGTTTTGCGCTGTACTTAAACTCCGTGACTCTTCCAAGTGAAACATATTCACTGGCTTTAATAGGTTCACCACCCAAGTCGATAACCTAAAAAAAATGTAAATTAATGCTTCTGACAGGTATTTTAGGCAACTCTTGTCTTCTTGAAGGGATAGTGATACCTCTTGATAAATGAAGGGTTTGGTGCCTGAAGAAAACCAAGTGGTATTCAGGGTCTTGAGCCTGCTGTAGACGTTACTGAGATCACCAGGCCACATGTGCTTACAAGCATCTACTCTGAATCCAGCAACACCGATGTCAATCAGCTTGTTCATGTATTCAGCCACTTTCCCCCTAACATAGTCCATCTCCAGAGCCAGATCCAGCAGACTAACCAAGCGGCAATCTCTGACCTGATCATATGAAAAAAAGAAATAGAAAAAAAAAAGTGTTGTCGTCGTCAACAACAACAACAACAACAACAACAACAACAACAACAAAAACAACAACAACAACAACAACAACAACAACAACAACAACAACAACAACAACAACTCCTTGAGTCTTAAAGGGACAGTTCACCCCTTAAAAAGAACATTCTCATCATTTACTTACACTCAAGTGGTTCTAAAACCTAATGAATTCATTTCTGCTACTACGAATGGACAAATACTTGCAATATTGGGAGAAATGGATTATGTTTATGCCTTTATATTGTGTAACCTGACTTTTATATTAGATATGTCCATCTGTCAGCATGACTTGCAATGACCTACGTGACCAGTCAACTGTTCATTTCAGTTATTTTTTATTTCCTTCTTTCTTTTTCTCTACTTTTCTTCTTTAAATGTAAAAAAAATAAAAAAAAATACAGTAAAAAAATGTTTCTTTCTGCTGTTGAACACAAAAGAAGATATTTTGAAGAATGTTGAAAAAAAAAAGCAAAAGTACTATGGACACAAACAAAGTACTGTGGAAATCAATAGCCATGTTTCCATCCAGATATGCGAATTAAAACCTATGCAAAAAAAAAACTGGAATATCACAAAAACATTTATCACCAAATAAGTCAAAGAGAACAAAATTATCACTTATTGATAAACTGGTCGCAAACATCAAAAAGAAAAACGAAATTTGCTGGTAGGAGAAGCCACTGTGGGCCCTTTCTCTTATATATTAAATTACTAGCGCCTCAGAAGATGAAACGCAGTGAATACAAAGTTTATTTTGTGAGATGCTCTTTGGGCACATCTATGGAGCTAATAATATGCCAAAACAATCTGAATTTGAATTGTGTTCATTTGAATTATTGACAATTGTAATTTATTAAATCTGAATTTATATGCTTTTATACGGAGACCCGGAAGGGACGTGATGGTGAAAAAAAACTGAGTGGGAGAAAAAAAAATGGGTGGGAGAAAAAAAAACAGTGATAGGAAAATATATATTTTTCAAAGTTTTTGCGTTCCCTCGCAAAGATGTTTTGTGAGGGAACGCAAAACTGTTTTTCCACAAACACTTCCTGTTCACTTCATACATGTCAACCCTCCCGTTTTTGCCTGCATTATCCTGTATTTTACAATTCTATCCTGCTATCATCATATCATTCAGTATTTTCCCATATTTCTCATGTATTTTTAATCTTGAAATCACCCTTCATATGCAACTTCTGAATCAGCCAATGACTGGTATAAGCGCTGACTGACAGACGCGCTCCGTATGATAAATTGATCCCAGATCAGCTTCTGTACACGCCATCTAAAGAGGAGCGAAAGTGCAGGGCATTTTGGTATATTCGGGTGTATGTTTAGACAAGACAAATACTCTTAATAATTTGTAAACATGTCCGTACTGCGTGTTTTATTTTAAACACACCTAATGACAAACTAATGCACAAACAGTTACGAAAGTAATGGAATACTTTCATTAGGCTATAGGCTAGATCTGTGCATTATACAGGGACACTGACACCACTGTAATCAAATAAAAAACGAGAGATTAATTTGCTGCTCTTCACTTGTTTGATAACAGAGGTGTCACTTTGGTGTGTAAAGAAGCTGATCTGGGATTATACCATTCGTTGGCTCATACATGCATTCGCTGATACTGAATGATATGATAGCAGGATAGAATAGTAAAATACGGGATAATCCAGTCAAAAACGGGAGGGTTGACATGTATGAATTCATTAATGAATTCACTTAAGTGAACAGGAAGTGTTTGTGGAAAAACATCTTTGCGAGGGAACGCAATCTTTGCGAGGGAACGCAAAAACTTTAAAAAATATATATTTTCCTATCACTGTTTTTTTTTTTTCTCCCACCCATTTTTTTTTCTCCCACTCAGTTTTTTTTCCACCATCACGTCCCTTCCGGGTCTCCGTACTTTTATATGCTGAAATTTGTTCATAAAACTTCATAACTTGAATATTGAACATCTGAAACTTTTAAGGCTGAATTTTTTATAGACGTATTTTCAAACTTCAGATTTTTTGTGTTCTGAGTTCATAGACTGCAGATATCCAGTTTGTAAAAATACAGTTTCAAATTTTCAGGATAAGGAAATTCAGAACATTAAATTCAATGTCCTACAATTCCAAACCAGAAATTCAAATTGTGAAATTCAGATTCAGCAGAAAGTAGGTCAGGTGTGATCAACAATTCAATCTATGGATTCAGTTTGAAAATACGTCTATACAAAAAATCAGCCTTGACAAATTTAGTTAAATGTAAGATTTTCAGATGTTCAATATTCAAGTTATGAAATGCAAATTCAAATTAAGAAATTTAAATTCAAAACAATTTTTAACGGCATATAAAAATTCAGATTTATTAAATTACAATTGTCAATAATTCAAATGAACACAATTCATTTTCAGATTGTTTTGGCATATTATTAGCCCCATACACATCTGTCAACATTGGGATGTAAAAATATGGGACACTGCCACGCCCACCCAAAAAAATAATAATAATAATTCAAACCTACCCAGAAGAACTACCAAAATGGCCCCAAACTCCTTAATCTGTTCATTCAGAGCAGTTTAATTGTATAAAAGCCTAGTTCAAGCCATTAAAAATATGGAGAGAAAATTAGCTTCAAATTATAGAATACATAACAAACATTAGAACATATTGAAAATATAATAAAAGGTTGTGCCTATTAAAATTAATGGCCTATAAAGAATTTAAATCAAGTTATAAAATCTTGTTCACTGCATTTAAATGGTAATTAACGTTACTATAGTTATTTAGTAAAGAGCAGCGAATCTCTCATTTTGATCCACTGTTTTGTTTGATAACAGAGCTGTCACTTTAAGAATGCACAGATCTATAATGAAAGCATTACTTTCGTAACTGTTTGTGCTCATTTAAGACAAAATGTTTGTGTTTAAAATAAAACACGCTAGGACGGACATGTTTACATATTAAAAGGTGTATTTGTCTGTTTACAAACACAGCCAAATCCAAAAGTGTCAACTTTCGCTGCTCTTTAAATCACGTGTACAGAAGCTGATATGAGAACCGAGTCTTAATCACTACAGAGCATGTCCGTCAGTCAGCATCAATACATGACTGGACTGATTCAGTTATTGCATAGGAAGGGCGACGATCAACGCATAGCTTTAATGGTAATGAAGTGAATGCAGCTGTTTTAATATTAATTTCAACGTGCTGTCAAGCCGAAATAAAGCAAAAGCTTCATTCTCTTCAACAGTTTTTGCAATTATAATCACATTTGAGATCAGCTCATTGATGCTACTTTCACTTTTCATAGAAAGATAAAAAAATATGGAAGAAATACAGGAAAATAAATGGATAGAATGGTAAAATACGGGAGAATCCCGGCAAAAACGGGAGGGTTGACAGGTATGTCTTTGGGAGTGCAGACACTCAAGATAGTTCTGGAAGATTATAAAGGCAAACCACTTTGATGACAGACTTTGGCTGAGGGATTTTAAAAAGACCAAAACAATGTTTTACAATATGGTCGGTCAGCTGGTTTGTCCATTAATGCGTCCCTTGGTGCCAATTTTTGTTATCACACGATCTTTTAAAACAAAATCACATTACTTTTTGATGCGTACGCTAGATTTTATTTGGTAAATGTGTTTCCACCATAATTAATGCAAATTTTTTTATGCACAAATAAAAAGTTTATCCTACTCAGTTGTTTGCATATGTTCTTATGTGCATATTCTGAATTTATACCCATCATGGGGTTTCCATTAAGCATTTTTATGTGATAATCCAAAAAGCGCATAAAAATAAGAGAATAGAAACTTAGCTAATGGCTTTTTTTTCTTCCTTTATATAGTATATCTTTCTTTGTGTTCAACAGAAGAAAGAAAACAGTTTAGGAGGATGAGTAAATCAAATTCACCAAACCCATGAATTTTTATAGTAGTTATTGTAGTTACTCCATCAAATTCAGTGTATTTTTTCTACACTAGTCCTAATTCTGTAGGAATTCTTTAGAAAACCAACAAAAATAAATGGCTTTACCTGGAAAATGTCGCTGTAGTTTTCAATGTCTTCATTGGCAGTTTTGCATTTATTATCGTTGAAGTCCAACGATGAGTACGGGACAGAGGGGAAGTCCTCATTCCTGGCATTAAAGTATGTTCCACAGCTGGAGTGAGTGCCTTCTCCACCAGAAGCTCCACACATGTGATTGATCACTGCATCCGCATATATGTTAACCTGTAGCAAAGCAGCACACAGGAGATGCATCCATTACTCTATTTCAATTCATTTGGAGCCAAAGGATAGGAATTTATTTTAAAAAATGCATGATTTTTTGGAAAGGTGTTTTTGTTTAGATTAATGTTTTTATAGTTGTATTTATTTTAAGATATGACGATTAAATAATGATAATACACCATTTATGCTCAGGTCATTTGGATGGTGCACCTTCAAAAATACTTCTTGAAAAATGATGCAAATGTATTTTAGTAAAATATTTTGGCCATATCTAACACACTTTTTGTAGTTCCTTTTGTTGATAAATGTGCATGCATGTCTACTGAACAATGAATACTGATCTAAAACTGGAATGCACAAGTGACATCTTTCAAAACTTTGCAGAGTAATCTTTGTTAGAAATAAATATGTAGAATTCATAAATTCTGAACTTTATGAGCGATCATAAGTTCAACTTCAAAAGAGTTTCATTAATTTCCATTCATTCCAATAGGGCTAATAGGTAAATATGGATAATATGTGGTTGCACCAGCTTTACTTAAGTTCTTTCTTAAACTGCAACATAAAGTCCACACTAGGCGCTTAGTAGCTACAAGCTAGTTTGTAACTAAATTTGTTCTCAATTCGGTTTCACCACGTTCTTAAGGCAAACCATAGTTATTAGGGTGTAAGCTCTCCGTAAAGTCATGCGAGTCACATTGAATGACGTAATATCCAATAAGACGCATTTAAATCGTTACACTGCTTTAAAATTCTGCAACTAACGCATCTATATATTACTGTCCTATAAAAATTAAATTATAAATTACATTTTTATAGTAGCCTACATTACATTACAGTCAGTCACTATAACAGACGATGCACATACCTGCATCGCGAGCTGTAAATGCACGCAAAATACACATGAAGTTCTGAAAACATTAAACTTTAATTTTTTTTTTTAGATTTTTACTCTTCCTTCACAAATCAAAAACAATGCGGGATTTGGGAGGAAAATAAGGCTGTGTGATAAGGGAAATCATTCTTCATTATCATTGTGAGCTCCAGTAATCTAATGTAAAACTGTAAAACTAACTAACAATCTAAATTAATCTTGCTGTCATCTCTTATACCGTTTAACATAGGGGAAGGCTGCCATATTTAGTTGGAACGTCGCGTTACGCTTAAACTAAGTTCAGTAGTGCAACACAAAAATATTTAGTAGTGCATAAGTTTTAACTTAATGTGCCTTTAACTCACAACTTACGCACTGCTGGTGCAACCGTCCCCTGGACAATAATACTTGTAGGAACAGCCAACAATACATTGATGCCAAAAGTCATTGGAATATTAGTTAAAGATCATGTTCTATAAAAGACATTTGGTAAATTTCCTGTGTAAATATATAAAAAATTATTTTTTAATTTTTATAAGTAATATGCATTGCTCAAAATCTTATTTGCACATCTTCAACAATAAAATTGACCCCTCAGATTACAGATTTTCACATATTTGTATCTTGCAATATCCTGACAAACCATACATCAATAGATGTAATATTTTTTATCATATTTGGAAGGGTCATGAATATAAATAAGTTCTGCTCTGATCTACAGATTGTGCCAATGCCTGCTCTATATCTCACACACACACACACACAAACAGCATAATGTACTCTGAAATACACATTAAATAATCTAACTTCATTTGTCAAAAAATATTTTAGCAAATCGAGAAGTTGCCCTTTTAAATCTTTTCAAATTTGCACAGAAATGTATTTACAGTTGTATTTTGAAGCTTTAACATATAGGAAAACACAGGCAGGATTAACATCAACCTCTGTGTAAGTATATGACTTTTTATGTTTATTGGCATCCTGCAAAACCTGTAACACAAAAGAACATATTTTGAAGAAAACTAAAAACCGGTAACCATTGACTTTCATAGTAGGAAAAGCAAATACTAAGGAAGTCAATGGTTACCCGTTTTTGGCTTTCTTCAAAATACGTTACTAATTGTGTTCAGCAGATGAAAGAAACTCATACAGGTTTGGAACAAGTGAAGGGGGAGTAAATTACGACAAAAGTTTCAGTTTGTGTTTAACCACCCCTTAAAAACCAAAGTAAAAACAAAGTTCACATTTATTTTGCATTACCCCAACATTGTTACAGCGTGCGATCATGTCCTTCAGCTCTGCCTCAGTTCCTGATCTGGAGCACAGGTTGTAGCTGATAGGCTGATATCTCTGCCACCAAGGATGCCAAGGTTTTGTCAGCTCAATGCTTTCACTGGGAGGAGAGATCTGCAAAATCAAAGACCGCTGCTATTTTACCGTTTTAACTTTGTTGGAGTCTTTTAACTCCTAAAGGTGCAGTATGTAACTTTGACACTGAAGGATTTTATTATGCTTATTGATGTAAAATCTGTTATTCTTATGATCTATTTTTCTTGTTCTCTCTGCTGTTTTTCTGAAAGGTTGATTTTAGTCTGTGAACATTCCGTTCCTCTTTTTGATACACCAGCCGCCTCCGAAGGACACTCGATAAGCACACACACACACACACACACACACACACACACACACACACACACACACACACACACACACACACACACACACACACACACACACACACACACACACACACACACACACACACACACACACACACACACACACACACACACACACACACACACACACACACACACACACACTTTGCCAGATGTAAGCGGTCTTTGTCTCACTGTTTTGTCCCTTTTATGGTAATACCTTCTTGTGTTAGGGCTCAGCCATAGGCGTGTCCTCAATGTGTATATAATGTTGGTTTTTCCTCCCTTGTGTTAGAATAAAATCATACTGAACCATTCAGCTGATTTTCTTCTCATCTTTTCCGAGCTCGGACGATTCTGATGCAGACACTCACTGGTGACACAATAACAGAGAAAAGGGACCCGAGAAAGGGAATTTTCCTACAGTCTTGGGGGCTCGTCCGGGGATATATCTGGTCAGGTAAGAGAATTTCTATTCACATTACCTGATTAGATATATCCTGTTTTATCTGTAGAATTTTTGTAGACTAGGAGGTTATCCTGCATAGTTGTGCCTAACTCTCAATTAACTTTGGGTTTACACATTATGTGGAAGATCACATCGGCGTATGTGATGTTATCCTACACCACAACGGTGTAGGTGTTGGGTTATCCTGCATAGTTGTGCCTAACTCTCAATTAATTTTGGGGTTACACATTGTGTGGAAGATCACACCGGCGTGTGTGATGAAGCGCTTCAGAAAATAGATTAGCTCATAATAACAAATTGTCATCAGTGAGTTTTCTCATCATGGGTCAAACTTATCCAAAGCCTGAGCCCAGTGATACCCCCGTGGACTGGATGAACAAATGTGGGTGGGGATTTTACACTGAACCATATATCTCAAATTTAGCGGGATGGACTGAGGGTCAATCCCAGTGGCGAGATTACCCACGAGGGGGGACATTCCACCCCAGTTATTTAAAATCTGCCTACAAAATGACTTATAGTGATATAGGAGATTCTGAATGGAATATAAAATATATGAAGGAGGCCTATGACACATGGTATAAGATGAGTTCGATTTGGAACGATAAAAAGAATATTTATGTTCCTAAAGCTGTGTTAAAGACAGTCCCAAAACCCCCTAAGGGCCATGAAAGGGGCGCGGGTAGTAACTGTTACAGTTTCCCGTCCCCCTATGCTGCCCCTTCGACCCCTACTGCCCCTGCTGAATTGGGCCCCAGCAAGGCACCAGCTAAAAAACAGACATGCGGTTCCCCAGCACTAGTGAGCGCTGTTGCTCCACCTTCTAACATTTATCCCTCAACAAAACAGTGGCAACAGAAAGGTAATGAATGCAATGATGATAATTATGACAGACCTGAAGATGCAGGTCCGGGTGAAGGGTCTACAATAGACCCCCCAAAGAATGTAGCTGCAGTTTGGGTGGCCAAAACCAGAGGCATTGACATTGTGCCTCCCTCACCCAGCGCACTGAAAGATCTGATCTCTTTGCTTCCTGGTGTTGACAACCCCATGGCTTTTGTCGACATGTTAATTAGGAGTTCGCGTCATTGCCAGTTAATTGGGGCAGATTACAGATTTGTATTACAAGCCAAAATGGGTAAGGATTATGATGATGCTGAAATTTCAGAGAAAATTCCTGCGTTGTGTCATGAGAATGATAGTCAGACATAAAAAAGAAACATTGCTGCTGATCAAGATGTTAACATTTATACTGACAGTAGATACGCCTTTGGTGTTGCCCATGATTTTGGACAAATTTGGGCTACCCGTGGGTTTATAGCCGCAGACGGCAAACCCATATCTCATAGCTCATTGGTCATGGATCTCATCCAGGCCTGCCGTTTGCCTAGATCACTAGCCATCATTAAAACAAAAGGCCATTCTACATTTGACACCCCTGTAGCCAAGGGAAATAACATGGCTGACACAGCAGCCAAAGCTGCTGCTAAATCTGAAAGGATTGACATTGTGGCCATTCAAGCTACAGCTTCAGTGGCAGACAAAACTTATTGGGAAGAACTTGATGCTCGTCCTGATTCCTCAAGAATTTTGCTAGATGCCAATGGCCGTGTATGCATTCCTTCTGCTTGTGCACCTTTTCTCGTCCGCGAGTTTCACGGTTACACATCGCGGCCGAAGAGGGGTACTAGACACAATGATGTCATTTCTGTGCATACTTAACTTATCACATCATGTTAACAGTACATTAGACAGATGTTTAATTTGTGCCCAAAACCATGTGAACAAACCACAGGCTAAACACCAACAGCTGACAATGCCAGAGTGCCCATTTCAGCGGTTACAGGTAGATTTCACTCATCTTCCTAAGAGGGGACCACATAAATATCTTTTGGTGTTTGTAGATAGGTTTTCAAGATGGGTAGAAGCGTTCCCCTGTGCGAAGGAAGATGCAAAAACTGTAATCTTGTATCTAACAAAAGACATTATTCCTAGATATGGTATACCATGTGGCATTGACTCTGACAAAGGCACTGCCTTCACAGCAAAGGTAATTCAAGGCCTTGCTAAAGAATTAGGCATTACATGGCACATGCACATACCACATCACCCACAGTCATCAGGTGTGGTAGAAAGAACTAACAGAACAATTAAAGACAAATTGAGAAAAGCTATGCAGGACATCGGATGGTCAGACTGGCCTGCATTACTCCCAGTGGTACTGGCGGACATGAGAATGTCCCCCCATAAGGGACTCCAGGGGCTGTCACCCTATGAGATAGTAATGGGTAGACCCTTTCCAGCCCCCTGGAGGAAGGGAGGGTATGCACTGGGTGATGGCTCATGTGATGTTCATATTAGTGAGTACACGCAACAACTGATTGGGGTTTTGAGCCAATATTGGGCTAAATTACATTCCTGCGCAGCACCAATGCCAGAGGATAAAACACACCCCTTTAAGGTTGGGGACAAAGTATTGATTAGGCAATTTGTTAAGATGGGTCAGGGTCTTTCTGATACCAGATATAGTGCACCCACTGAAGTTGTTGCGGTTACTCGAACTGCTGTCTTAACTTCCTCTTTTCCACAGTGGATCCACGCAACCAGACTGAAGGAAACCCCACCTGTTGTTTAAATTTGTTTGCATATCTAAGTATATACAGTCATAATCTGTCTTGAGATTTCCTTTTCTTCACAGAGGGGCGCCCCCATCTAAACCCAGCGCTGGTCAGCCAGCGTCGGATAACACCTGAAGCACAAACTGCATAGTTGCTATCGGATCGGAGGAGCTGAACACGCAGTACCGTTATGAAATAGAAACTGTCAGTTTGCATCATGACCTGGAAAAGTGTGTCTGCTGTAGTAACTGGACTGATCACCTTATGCCTGGTGGTGTGGCTCTCGCTACCTGTTCTACACCACTAGCACAAAAGATGGGAGTGAATATAGACATTTTGATTGGGAGGAAGAACCAGGGGACGACCCCATTGGGGTAAACTTGTGATATAAATATGTGAAGGTTTTAGTAAAATCGTACAATGTGTCGAGTTGTTATGTTTGTTCAGTAATGCCTCACTCAGCCAAACAGAACACCCTATATGGTAAGCCAATGAATAAAACTCAGGCTAACTGTTATGCAAGCTTTGTGGCTATCAGGACCCCCAAATTCAAATAGACGATTATGATATTGATAGGATAGGTTTAAAAAATGGTACCTGTGATTCAATGTTTTGGGTAAAATTTAATCATACCTCACAAGGAAGACCAATTGGACACAAGGTTTTCTTTAACCACACCTTGAAACATCCTATGTGCTACAATCAGACCAATGGCACCATCTATATGGGCAGCACTCTGAACTGTGAACAGGTTGGTGGTGAGGGGGCACCCGTGGACGTCTCTGAACGTTCCAATGGCACCTATGTCGTCCAGGGCGGATGGTGGTTATGTGGACGAACAGCCTACATGTCACTACCTACTAATTGGACTGGACAGTGTGCCCCCATACATGTTACTGACCACACGTTCATTATGACATTTTGCACTGGATCAAGGAGACGACGAAGTGTGCCCACTTTTGCACCCCATGACCCAATATGGGGTCAGGACGTTCCTGAGGAGCTCAAATTATGGTCCACGAGCAACAAGGTCACATTGACTTTGTTTCCTAATATAGGTGTGGGAAAGGTTATGCTGAGACTTGAAACCTTGGATTACAGGTTGGGTTTATTTGTTAATGCGTCACAGGTGATAGATAAGGCCCAGAATAAAGAGATCTCTAACATTAGGACTATGGCAATGCAAAACAGGATGGCACTTGACCTTTTGACTGCCTCTACTGGAGGTGTGTGTGTATTGCTAAACACAACATGTTGCACTTACATATCAGATGACGTTAACAGTGATGCTATGACCAATGCCTTAGGTACCCTGACTAAGTTAAAGGATGTAATGACAGCTGATTATCGCCCTGATCATAACGGTGGATGGAATATTTTCCACAATCTTTTTGGCTGGGTGACGCCCTTTATATCAATGATGATCCCTGTTATTATTGTTATGTTGCTGATTTGACTTTGTGGCCCATGCCTTGTACAATGTATAATGAATCGTTCGTGTTTATGCCACCATTGAGAGTATGACTGGTCGTGGATATGAGCGTATTCCTATGCGTTAGGCTTTTTAGAGCCTAAAAGAGGTGATTGAAGGATTTTATTGTGCTTATTGATGTAAAATCTGTTATTCTTATGATCTATTTTTCTTGTTCTCTCTGCTGTTTAGCTGAAAGGTTGATTTTTGATACACCAGCCACCTCCGAAGGACACTCGATAAGCACACACACACACACACACACACACACACACACACACACACACACACACACACACACACACACACACACACACACTTTGCCAGATGTAAGCGGTCTTTGTCTCACTGTTTTGTCCCTTTTATGGTAATACCTTCTTGTGTTAGGGCTCAGCCATAGGCGTGTCCTCAATGTGTATATAATGTTGGTTTTTCCTCCCTTGTGTTCGAATAAAATCATACTGAACCATTCAGCTGATTTTCTTCTCATCTTTTCCGAGCTCGGACGATTCTGATGCAGACACTCACTGGTGACACAATAACAGAGAAAAGGGACCCGAGAAAGGGAATTTTCCTACAGACACCCAGTGGTTGAACTAGGTATTGCACTCCTGGTTCAAAACACATTTTCTCACTCGTCTCTGACTATAGTCCACGCAAGCACAGGTTCCCAGATCCCAGTCAGGTGCCTGATTATTAGGCCTTAAGGCAGAATTAAGGCTGATTTGAACCGTTTTCTAACTAAAAGCAACGACACGCAATAGAAGGAATATTTTCAATACTAAAAGACAGTGGCGGCTGGTGTTAAAAAATGTGGGGAGGGCGCAAACACCACAAAAAAAACATCTAACTGTTGGTAAAGTAAGAGTGTAAAAGCCATTTTTCAGGTGATGCATCAAAAAACTAAAATATGACTAAAGCATACAATAAATGCATCACAAATCAGTTCATTTTACTTTAATTTGGGTTTATTATCAGTAATGAAGTAATCAAAATAATCAGTAAACACACACACACACACACACACACACACACACAAATGTTGCCTAATCACTGGCCAGTAGCACTACTTGAAAATAAATTATGTCCTCCTTTTTTTCTGGCTTAAAAATTTCTCAATAACCTTTTGGTTAAAGTCAGTCATCTCAGTCACCAGTCTCTTCTCTATTAACAGCATGGCCAATGCATTCAGCCTATCTTGCGTCATGCTGTTTGAAACAGCACACGGAAATAGTAAAAGGGATGACTTACATCAGGGGTGCTCAACCCTATTCCTGGCGATTGACCTACCTGCAGTTTTCAGTAGCAGCCCTTATCAAACACACCTGCCTGTAATTATCAAGTGCTCCTCACGTTCTAAATAATTGGTTCAGGTGTGTTTGATCAGGGTTGGAGCTGAAATCAGCTGGAAGGTCGATCGCCAGGAACAGGGTTGAGCACCCCTGACTTACATGATACAACCTGCCAGCCAACTCCGTTTGTCATAACAAGTGCTGGAAAAGCCCCGAATATTCGCGCGCTCGCCATCACTTGACTACTGGTGAATTTGCAAGGAAGGTCGATCTGGTCCAAGCTTCTTGATTCTTTTTTTTCTTCATCCAAACGCCTTGTGAACGGATATCTTTGCAAAGATACAACGGAATTTTCCTTCATCTCGAGAAATTGCATTCTAAGCTCTTTGGTGAGAATGGTCCAATCACATAAGGCCAATCATATAAAAACAAATATGATTCGTTCTAACAACAAAAATGGGAGGGTTCGGGACGCAGAGCGCTGCGCCCCAAAGACAATTTAAAACAGGCCAATTAGAGCTTATCGTCATATCACGTGCATTGGAAAAGTTCGTGTACCTACATAGACACCCATTAGTCCGGCGCCCCGCACACATATGAAAAAATATTGTTCATACATTTTTTTTCAATAAATGTTAGTATGACTACAATAAATGTTAGAATGTTATAATTAAATCAATTTATTTTGTTAATATTTGTGATTATAAACATTAACATATTAAAGGGGTCTAACTTGAAGGGGGGGCGGCGCCCCAGCGCCCTCTATTGACCAGCCACCACTGCTAAAAGGAGTATTTTTCGTAACCAACATCTGAAATTTCTATTTTAGAAACGGCTTCTATTTCCCACAGGGGAACAAGAGGATAAATGACAATGATCACCTTAGGTACATCTCATGTGTTTTATTTAGTGTTAAATGCTAATAACGCGAGTTTGAATGCCGTTTTAAGTTTCATGTATTGCCATATACTGAACGCAGCAGCAGTTTAGTTCACCTCAGATCTTGAAAATAGAATAAACCGTTTGAAATTGAACTTTAGAACTGTGACTCAGTGCAAACCAACACATATCAGTGATTCAGCATGTACATTTAATAATGTTAAAGAGGTTTAATATGTATTAATTAGATTATAAACCTTACTATTGCGCTGGAGTGCAGTGAGTGCACTATTCTGTGCTTCTGAATGGCTGTATTTAAATTTCTGTCATGTTTTGTCTGGTGCAAACAGTCAAATTGCTTATCACTGCAAATCTCATCATGCAGAGTGTTGTTAAAACACGAGGTTACAATGTAACCTGCTTGCCTAATGTTTAGGTTTGTAATATCTATATAATTTGCTAATTAAGCAGGTCGCACACCAGAAGCGCTGCTTGGCGACGCATTTCAGAATTCTAAACATAGGTTTCTATCAGGGTACACACAACGGCGCTGCAAGTCGGCAGGTGTCCGTGGGCCCAGCCACGACTCAGGACACTGTTCATATTTCTGCCACGCCACAGAGCGCCATCTGATTAGTTTCATTTTAAATAGCATGCGAATGTGCGCGTCTGGTGTGCGATACTTTCAACTGTCATGTGTGCACCGTGTCGCGGCGCTGAGCGGCGCATCCGGTGTGTGACGCCCTTTAACAACCTCATGTGGAACTCTGAATCCGTGTCTCATTTTGGGGCTGCTACTGTCCACTGGAGGTCGCATTTTCGGTCACGGACGCATACTTTGAGAGCCTTCCTGACTGAATGAATGAATGAAATACACTGTTTTCCATCAAGGCCACCCAGGGTGCTGAAATATAAATGGCTAAACTGGCAATGGGCGAGTTAAAAGAACCAAATAAAGACAGCCGTTCTGGCACGTAACGCTTATTTTCAAAGCAGAATATCTGACTTCAGTATTGTTCGTCAGATAAACAAGAATGTTCACTTAGCATGTTTTTTTAATTATCTGTAAACATATTATGCTATTTTTATGCTTTTAAAGAGTCAAAAACTTACATACAGCACCTTTAAAGCTCAGAAAGTTTCAAAAGATCACATTTATTATTCTTTCACTAAACCCAACAAAAATATAAATGCAACACTTATGGATTATCTTAGTGGAGAAGTACTCACTAACAGATTTAGACAAATGTTTGAACAATATCTGAGAGAAATAGGATTTTTATATACAAAGAAAGAGATTTGGTCATGAAAATGGGAGCACAAACAAAAGTGTTGCGTTTATACTTTTGTTGAGTGTATAATTACACCTTACCTGAACTCCTCCATAGCCATTTGGTGCCAGGTACCTCTCGCATTCTTTAGCTATATCTGCCCAGCGCCACTCAAACAGATGAACGATGGACGTCCGGTTATGTTTAAAGTTAGTGTTGTGCTGGGAAAGACACAGTCCTACGAGAGCAGCCACAACCAGGAGCTTCATTGTCCCTTTGCGCAGAAAAGAAACAGCTGAGGGAGAGTTATCTAATATAAACACCACCCAATGAATGAGGTCATGTGACCCTGAATATACAAAAATAGATTGTATACATCACAATTATTGCTTTCTTATGAAAAAAAATTATTATAACATTAAATAAAAACCATGTTATATGAACGTTATTTTGTAAATTCCCTATTATTAATACATCAAAACATTTATTAGTATTGTGCATTGCCAAAATTAGAATTTAATCAGTTTTAAAGGCGGTTTTTGAAAGCTTTGTGTTTCTTAACCCTCAGACTGCAGCTAAATATTGCCCAATACATTCCATACATGAATGGAAAACTAATTTATTCATATTTTAGATGGTTAATAACTTTCATTGTCTAAAAATTACCTGGTTTTGTGGTTCAGGGTCACATATGCTGAAGAATCACCAACAGTTCGAGAGAGTATTACACAAGTGAAGTGCTGTAACGCATCTGCTGAAAAATAAGATGAAACTACTGCTGAGGAATCTTGTTTTAAATCTGGATAAAAGAAACATTATTTGCTTTTGTTTATTTCTGTTTCACAATATTAGCAGTTCTTGTCCTTGGCCTTTCTGAAATGATGCCAAACTTCAGGAGAGAACAGTGAACTTTAAACCTGTGGGCTGTCAGTACTGGTTTATGGTTAGTTGCTTGATAAAGCTGAACAATTAAGTCAAATGATTTATTAATTAGTCAACTTTCTATACTACGAGTTTTCAAATGAACAGAATAATTTGTAGCCAATAGGCGGTCAATATGATTACAATGGTAACATTATTGGTTGATTTATATTTGTAGCAGTATTGTCAGTCATGCGCTGTATCCTCATCACTTCATTCATTAATTTTCCTTTGGCTTAGTTCTTTTATTTATCAGGGGGTTGCCACAGCGGAATGAACCGCCAACCTATTCAGCATATGTTTTACGCAGCTGATGCCCTTCTAGCTGCAAACCAGTATTGGGAAACACCCATACACTCTTACATTCACTCGCATAAGCTTTGATAGTCACAAATTTAGGGGCCATCTCTAAAGTTACATCACTATACAGATTTCAAGAAGAATGACATCATCTTAACTGTTAGATTTTATGAAATGATGGGATGATAAAAAAAAATCAGCCACACATATCAGCCAAAAACATCGGCATCATATATGATCATATATCTTGTGATTTAAAAAAAAAAAAACAGCATCCTGTCATGTTCATTTATTTAAAAAAGGCCCAAATACTCTGCAATTGTAAAGAATAACTGATCAAAAATTAAAAATTCAGATAATTTCAATATGTTTGTGTTTAAAAACAAATAAAATAAAATACACAATGTATAATGTATATATAAAACATATAATGTTTCACTTTTTTATAAAATGCTGTAGAAAAATAAGAGAATAATAGTAGAAGTCAAAATAAATGTTTTGCTGATAAATAAAGGTTTAAAATAAGCATTTTTTAGACAATCAGTTTAAGACAAAATGTCACAGGTGGGCCTTCAAAATATTTTTGCAAAAGGAGGTGGGCCTCAAAGTGAAAAAAGTTGAAAACCCCTGCTTTAGAACAATCACAAAACGAAAAGCACTGAAAATATGTAATGCCCTGACAACATTTAAATTTTTTTAAATATATATTTTCTCTTTCAGAAAACTATTTGAGGGTAGGGGTGACCAACCTTTTTCTTATAAAGGGCCAAAAACCAAACTTGATTGAGGCAAGTGGGCTGAAGGTAAATATAGGTGGGGCAATTTACCATAAGTAATTTCCTAATTTAGTTAATAATGTTTAAAAATGACTAGACACCATTGCTTTATATTTACTAATAGAGTATGTTTACATAGTACAATGAACTTTTCACAGTAAAAAAACCTCATTTATAACAGAATTACACTAGTTTTTGCCTAGATTTGCTTGCCGATGTCTTCTGCATAGTTCTGCATCTGTCGAGCGATAGTATATACATACATTTAAAAAAAATTGATTCATTTACAACATTTAATTTCAGTTAGCTTTTTGTAGCTCAGAAATAAAACAAACAAAAAATAGAACTAGAAATGACGATCAAAGGCAATCACCCCAACCCTCTTCATCATGCTCACTATCCTCTCAGATGAGATGGTGAGCCAAATCAAAGGTTACAATGGGCCAACTTTGCGCATCTCTGCTTTAGAGGATTAACTTTCACAGATTTATTGTTCATTAAAAGAATAACAGTGTGGACAAGCAAAAGATTTTTTTTTTCACACAGACTTTAACTGCATTATTTTAGATTGAGTTTTGCATAAACGACTTATTTATGCTAACTTCAGAAACAAGTCATTTTCAGACGTTATCTTCCATTTACATACACTCCACATTGTTATTTTGTATATCAATTTTCGAACTAAATTATTTTAAAATGTGTCTGGTTCTACAATGTATTTCAAATAGCACAAAGCTAATTCCACTGTTCACATCCAAAGTCTAGTAAAATGATACCTGGATATTATTGCACCAACAAACTGTACTCCTGCTTTCACGCGGAATCCTCTCCACTCAGCCTCATGTTCAGCACGAATTTCTGAGCGCGCGACTCACTTCCGTTTCCAGTAATTTCTACGAGCAACAAAACCTTCGGCAGCAGTAGAGAGGTTTCCAGAAGCGAGATTTCACGCGTGACAGACACATTCAGAAAGAGTCCACGGCTTCATTCATTCCCAGCACAACATCTGTATTATTCACCCAAGATGGCGAAGTGGGGAGAAGGAGACCCTCGCTGGATCGTGGAGGAGCGAGCGGACGCCACAAACGTCAACAACTGGCACTGGTGAGAGTCAGCCGGCAAATACACTCACACACACTGCTCGAGCCATCTTGATGCTAACATGCTAAAGCACACTCACTCACCACTGACCCAGCCGTCCTTTCCGAGTCAAACACCCCGGAGAAAATGCGGTAAGGTCGGTGTTGGATTTAAAAAAGCTCGCTGTATTAGAAACCACTCAAGCGTTTGTTGTTGTTGCTGTTTTTATGTTTTATTTACGAAGTCAAATGCGGATTTCTGGCTAGTGTCGTCACAGGTGTATTCATGCCATGCTTTTAACGTAACGTTACTCCATCTTTCACCTGACGTTTTGGTGTTTTTAATAATATATATTCAGGAAATGTTTGTTTTTATCCTGCTGTCACTCGAGCTGTCAACAGTTCTCCGACAGTTCACTTCGGCGCTACTCGTTAGCGTCTCCGGTTCAACAGTGGAAGGTGGCATGGGTATTCATCATTACTGAAGAAGAGATGCTCCTACAGCAAATTAAATGGTTTGAGTGTATTGAAGTGTTTGGTTAATTGGTTTAACAACACGGATTGTGAAAGGAAGGTAGAGATTGGATTTGATTTGATCAGTCCAGTGAAGCATTACATCGCCATGGGCCACATCTCCATCCTCAGCTATTAACACTTGACAGCAAATACTGTAGAACCAGTTATCTGGATTTGCCACTGATAAGTACGTGGGACATTCTACCAGAAACGTACATTATCTGTCCTTAAAATAAAAACATACACTACCGGTCAAAAGTTTGGGGTCAGTCTGATTTTTAAATGTTTTAAAATAAACTTCTCCTGCTCACCAAAGCTGCATTTATTTAATCAAAAATACTGGTCAAATTGTAAAATTGTGAAATGTTATTGCACTATAAAATAACTTCAAAAGTAGTTTATAGTTTAATTTAATCATTTATTCCAGTGATTTAATAGATTAATTTTCAGCTTCATTACTCCAGTCTTTAGTCACATTATCCTTCAGAAATCACTCTGATATTAATTATTACTATTATTATTATTATTATTAATGGTAATAGTAATAAAAGCAATAATGACTGGAGTAATAATTTCATTTGAAACTACGTGCAATAAGTAATAAATAAATATTTAATAAATTATTGTATTATATTGAACTTTTTTTTTTACATTTAATAAATTGCCGTCTTGATGAACAGAATCATTTTATTAAAATTTTTAAAAAACTGACCGGTAGTGTAAATACAGTGAATAAAAAGTATTTCAACCCAAAAATGTCTTAAATGGACTGATGGTTGATTTCTGTGAGTTATTCTGTAAAGTTCTTATTTGGTTCTCAGATTTTTTGTTCTTTATTAAAAACACTTCCCCATTTTACAAACCCTGTCATTGTCCCTGTCCTCAGCCCAATTGAACCTACAGCTTTAATAGTTTTGTTATGCTAAAAACTGTCATTTAGAAAAACTTGCTATTTCTGAATTATATTTAAGTTGTTATCCTTCACATCAATTAAATAAAAACATGAAATTATAAAGAAATTCTACAAATAATAAATACTACAAATATATAATACAAATAAATTTACTATTGTCCCTATGTTTCTGTCAGTCCTGTCACATTTGCATGAAATTTAACAAAATGTGTGCAATACACCTTTAAGGCTATGACTCATCATTTGATGGAGAAGCTGGCAGTGATAAAGGATGTGTTCTATCATTGAATTGTATGATTTTCTTCGAGGAGGACAAGCTTATGTCAGGCTCTTTCATATTTTTATAAGTGAAAATGTGCATTTCTAGTAGAATGGCCCAAGTGTTTTAGTTAAATACTTCTCTACTGAAAACATGTCTTTAAAAAACAAACTTGTTTTTTTAGAGCATTTATTTGCAGAAAATAACAATTTGGCATAATAAAATATTTCTCGTCTTTAATAATAATAATAAAAAAAAATCTCTCTCTCTGGTCTATACTATACATTTTCAGCAATATTAATATGAAGTGTACCTTTTTCCCTAATGTTTAAAGTCTAAAAACTTGAAACATTTGATATTGGCTTATTGTAATTTTCTTGCAAATAAGGTCATTCAAAGATGACGTTCATAAGTATTTCTTTAATTAAATTTCACACTGGATGCATTTTAAAATCAGAAAATTCACTGGTCAAAAAGTGGAAAAACAGGTTGTGTGTCAAAGTTATTATATCAGGATTAATAAGTGAGGATTAATTAAGATAAAGAACAGCGCTGGACAATATGATCGCCTGGCTTCAGCATAAAAGACTTTTGGGACAAATGACAGTGCTGCATTATCATTGGAGTTGGATATATATAATATATAGTGTAAACGTAAAAATAAAATTAATCAGATAAGTTAATATGTCTATTTGGAAAGAATTTATTATTTTAGAATGATTGGTGTGATTTTTGTAGGCGAGTGCATTTGTATAAAATATTTTCAACAAATTACATGCATAGGCTCCATTTCAGCCACATTACAGCAAGAACAAATGTTTTTTTAATGATCTCCCTGCATGCTTACCTTTGTAGATTTTAATGCAAATAATCTTTACAGAACTAGATTGGATTTCATGAAATAAAATAGAAAAACTTTACACACTTTCACATCACGTTTTGCTTTCCCATTCTTTTCCATAGAACTTGCTACTTATATTTAGCCTACATTGGAACACTGATAAAATAAACACACCTTTGCTAAAGTAATATTGCCAAAACTACAACTCCATTAAGAACCTGACAACCCAAGCTTATATACATTAATACTCTGGGCAAAAATTAATCGCACCAAAAAAAAGTTTGTTTTGACATAATATACACTCGCTGGCCACTTTATTAGGTACACCTTACTAGTATCTGGTTGAACCCACTTTTGCCTTCAGAACTGCCTTAATCCTTCGTGGCATAGAGTCAACAAGGTACTGAAAATATTCCTCAGAGATTTTGGTCCATATTGACATGTGTCGGCTGCACATCCATGATGTGAATCTCTTGTTCCACTACATCCTAAAAGTGCTCTATTGGATTGAGAGCTGGTGACTGTGGGGGCCATTTAAGTACAGTGAATTCATTGTTATGTTCAAGAAACCAGTCTGAGATGATTCACGCTTTATGACATGGCGTGTTATCCTGCTGGAAGTAGCCATCAGAAGATGGGCACACTGTGACCAACAGCCTGAACCGTTGATACAAGGCAGGTCAGGATGTTTTCATGTTGTCCAGTTTTGGTGAGCCTGTGTGAATTGTAGCCTCAGTTTTCTGTTTTTAGCTGACAGGAGTGGCACCAGGTGTGGTCTTCTGCTGTTGTAGCACATCTGCCTCAAGGTTCGACGTGTTGTGCATTCAGAGATGCTCTTCTGCAGACCTCGGTTGTAACGAGTGGTTATTTGAGTTACTGTTGCCTTTCTATCGGCTAGAATCAGTCTGTCCATTCTCCTCTGACCTCTGGCATCAACAAGGCATTTGCGCCCACAGAACTGCTGCTTACTGGATATTTTCTTTTTTTCGGACCATTCTCTATGAACCCTAGAGATGGTTGTGGATGAAAATCCCAGTAGATCAGCAGTTTCTGAAATACTCAGACCAGCCCGTCTGGCACCAACAACCAATCACTTAAATTACTTTTCTTCCCCCTTCTGATGCTCGGTTTGAACTGCAGAAGGTCGTCTTGACCATGTCTACATGCCTAAATGCATTGAGTTGCTGCCATGTGATTGGCTGATTAGAAATTTGCTTTATCGAGCAGTTGGACAGGTGTACCTAATTAAGTGGCCGGTGAGTGTATATAACACACATATTTTGTCAAAACAATCTATTATTTTGGATGCCATATATTATCTTTATCCAGCAATATATATAGTGTCGGTGACATGAGTAGTTCTTGGCAACTTTCAGTCTTCAGTGAAATAAGTTTGGAGACCTCTGCATATTTTACATACTTAAATGTAATGTTAATCGCTTGTCATTTGTTCTATAGTCATTTTGGATTCATACCTTTCCTGCAGTTTTAAAATTATAATGGAGAAGTTTTGATTTTGGCAATCTAAAGCACTAATCTAAAAGGACTAGTTAAAAAGACCTTGGTGTGGAGTCCTGGAAATGAGGGAATACTATAACAGAGTGTGCTTTGTATTATTAGGACAGAGAGGGACGTCACAAGCTGGTCATCAGAGAAGCTGAAGGAGCTACTCATGGGGTTGCAGGTGGAGAGCGAAGAGGGCAAGTGTGAGATCACAGAGGTCAGCAAGGTGGAGGGAGAAGCTTCCATCAACAACCGCAAAGGAAAGCTTATATTCTTCTATGAGTGGAATCTGAAGGCCGCCTGGACAGGTGAGGAACACTGTGATTAAGATCAGGTATTACTAAACCAAAGACCCCATTGTACCCTCAAACAAAGTTCTTTTTCTTTCTTCATTTAGGGATGCAATTCCTCTCAAAAACAAATCTAACATGTGAAATTTGTGATTATAAAGCATATAATAATAAGAATGATGATGATAATAGTAATGGTTTTTATTGTTATTATTATTATTAAAATTACATTCATTTCTGCTAGAAAGCAGCTGTAAAGTGTTTGATTATTTTTAAATGAATCTTAATTCTGGTTAGTTTTATTAAGCAAATTGAACATACTCTCAAAAATGAATGTTAAAACAGCACACATGCACAGGAATGTTGTATGAGGTGTGGAAAAGTAGATCACTCACATGTATTTTTGGAATGTTTGAAAATATTTACATTTTGGCAGGGGGTACAAGGTTGAGATTGTGTAAAATCTGTATATAGACTTGTCTTAAACTCCCTTGTGTTTCCTTGCTTGAAGGGATGCCCCAGGATTTATGTAGAAAGATCAGAGATGTGTATACTACACATAGTCTTATGAAGTGCAAGAAAATCCATAACAATTAATTGGATGAAACCACACCATCCTACAATGGCCCAGTGGATAGAAAAACATGAATGTATGCATAGAATGGAATGTATGACAAAGATATGAAGATTTTTATACAAAGATGGACAGCTGTTACTATGTATCTTGGACACATTGAAAATAAACAGATCAGTAAGGAACCTTGAATTATTCCCAGTTGTATTTGAACATGTTGTATGTGTCTTTCTATTCTTACATATTTATATTGTTATTTAAAGTACAAAAAAGAAGGTACTTAAGGATGAATATGGCCCAGAGGAAAGTAAGGTTTATTTGAATCTGTAGTTTAGTATTCATTGAAGTTAAATACATTAATGTCATTTTAATTGGCGTGATTTGTGTTGTTTTTATAGGGACATCAACATCGGGTATCAAATACAAGGGGAACATTGAAGTTCCAAATCTTTCAGATGAAAATGACGTTGATGACTTTGATGTAAGTTTGACATTTGTTTTATATATATTGTAGCGTTACCAGGATAGATTAGGGCTGCACAATATATCGTTTCAGCATCGATATTGCAATGTGCACATCATCAATAGTCACATCGCGAAGATATGCAATGTTTAGTTTGAATTATAGTTGATCAGAAGCTTCAGAATTGTATTTAATCACTGTATTTATATGGTTTATGCAAAAAAATTTTCTTACTTAGAATTTTTGTCAAGTTTCCAGTCCAAATATCTACATGTCAAAGCGAAAACAGGATTATTTAACTTACTCCACTGGTAGATCATTTCTTTAACACAAGCAAAAAACTCTTAATTTTCATTTATTTCCGCTGACAGTAAAAACTATACAATATTTTTACTTGGTCTAAGAATGTTATAGAAAAGATACAAAACAAAGTAAGAAAAGCATTTTATTTTCATTGTGATTATTCAATTTCTGCACCTAAATATGGACTTCCCAGAAAATCGTCAAATAGTGCTATTCAAACCATCTTCTGAAACTGTATTCAATATTTATCGAAAAATAAAATGCAATATTACATTTTTCCAATATCGTGCAGCCCTAGTATGTACAGATAGATAGATAGATAGATAGATAGATAGATAGATAGATAGATAGATAGATAGATAGATAGATAGATAGATAGTAACTATAGTATATATCACAGTATCTGCTTTACAGTAGACATTTTCTCGAGCGAGAATGACATTGACTAAAACTTTCTGTCATACACCACGCCCACCAAAAGGGCACCATTGGTACCCTTTTAGCAGTGGAAACGCAAGCCTCATAAAGGTGACCCATACTGTTCTGTACATTTATGACAGATTTTCTTCAAAGTGTTGCTCAGTTTGTCTAATTGACAATCCCATTTCGCACTGCTGCAATACAATTTAAAGAAGATGAACTATTGGTTTAGATAAAACAGGTGTAATATCGCAATATATTAAAGAGTGCAATAATATTGTATTGTGATATAGTTGTATTGAGGGGACTACTTTTTATGTGGACCGTTTGGCTTTTGTGTTCAAAAAACAGTATTAAATTTATCTAGACAAACTAAAGTGTGGGTATCAAACAAGCTTGTTATCCCCCTTAGGCAGTGATTCTCAACCAGGGGGGCCGTAGCCAAATAGAGAGCTTCAGAAAGATGATTTGAGATTGTTTTAAATTTTATTTAAAAATAATTAAACGGCGACAGTTTATTTCGCTGTGGCAACCTCTGAAGTAGAGACTATGCCAGTGCGTTTACACTTTAATTCATTTTTGGTTTTAAAGAGCCATTATTCCAACAGTCTTGAAAAACCTATAAATATGAGGAAAACTCTTATTAAAACGCTGATTTGTAGACCAGGAAAAACTATGTACATTAATAAAAATATATTATTCTATGAACATTGTTAAAATTGCATTTACAAATTTAAAAAAAATATTTCATGGTTGTAAATTTCACTCAGATTTCAGCCATTATCCCTGTGTGGAGTGAAGCGGCTTTCACACTAGACACAGAAAGTGATGCGCTATAAAACCTATTGCTTTTAATGGCTTGTGCTGTGCAAGGGCCATTTGTTGCTGTGCTGACCAAAGCGCAAGGGCAGTGGACAGCAAGAATATAAATGAGCAGAATATCCACAGAACAGAATATTGAGCTATTTGGAAATTGTTTCACATGCTACTTGCAATAGCGCTACTGTGCTGTCATGGCAGGGCTGGTAAAATGCTGCCTCTACCCATTCACTGTCAATAAAATTGTTTTATTGGCTTGTGTTTTTTTAAATCAGTATAATTTAAGTTGTGTTAAATTTAAAGTCTTAAAACATTTCATATTATTTAATAAAACAATCAATAATTATTACAAAGCAGTTCCAGTCTTTAGCTTTAGCCCAGAATTTTTATTTCGGTACATTCCATTCCAGTACATTCCAAAATCTCCATGACTTTTCCAGCTGTTAGTGAAGATCAGACAGACAGTGAAGGGCCTTGGATTTAAAGTATTTGAGAATGCATCAATATTTATTAACTCTGCTTTTTACAACATAGAAAATAAGAAGGTTTATTTGCTCATTTAGTACAATGAAACTGTATTTTTGTGTAGTGTGTGCATTTCAGAAGCTTGTGTGTGCGCTCATTCACAATTTGAAGCTTGTGCTATATAAATACACACATCAACCTGATTACTTTATTTAGCATTCATGTCTGATTCATCAGTTGGAATGATTTGATTCCCAATCAAAGAAAAGGCATCCTTGTAAATGTAGCCAATGATCTAAACAAGATTATTTTAATAGCAATATCTGTTATGTAAGTGATGATGATATTTTCGATGTCTCTTTCAGATCGGTGTCAGTCTTTGTAAAGATGAGCCGGAAACGGCGCTGCTGTCTCTGATGAGGAAGGAGGGAGCCAATAAAATCCGCACGGCTCTTGCCAGCTATGTGGGCTTCCTCAAAACAGGCAAGTCTCACAGGGACACCAAAATAACAAAACACATTCAAGAGTTTGTGGTGTTTGTCTAATGGTGAATGCTGTTGTGTGTTGTAGAGTTCACACAGGGCATGATCCTGCCCACAGCCAACGGCATGACCAAACAGCCAAAAGGCCAGGCTATAACTGAGACCAGCAAAACTCAGGTGAGCCTTTTCAGTGCTACTTTGAAATAACTGTTGTATTTATCCATCACTCCCAAGTATTTGGATATTTGTCACATCAATGACTTTTTCAAATACAAAATATTCAAACATTTGCAGAGGAATTCGCAGACATTTATAAAAGTAAAAAAGAAGTTGTCAGTCATTCATCTGAACTCTTTCCATGTCATTTTTGACATTTATTTTATAAATGTACTTAATCAGCACATTATGGAATTACATCACATTTAATAAGTTATTATTAAATTAAGGAGATAAAATAAAAATATTAAAAAAATATATAAAAAAAACGAATGAGCGAAACGGACAGATCTAAATATATTACAGTCATTTAAGAAAAATTTTCAAGCTATTTAGTTAATATTTGCTTAATGGATAAAAGAATTCTGCATTTAGGTTGTCAGCAAATAGGCTACTTGTAGAAATTTACAGAAACTAGACAGCAAATATCTATCAACTTTTCTTGTTCTGTTTTGAATACAGGTAAACAAAAATGTATACTACAAAAATAATGCATTTTGAATATTAAGGTGTTTCACTCATGTTTGCATACAGAGATGCGGTTGTCTATGTACTGTTGTGGTAAAAAGAAATAATTAGGAATAAGCCATATTGAGGTGGTCTGCCACTTAATATGTCTGTGTAGGAACTCTGAGGCCTAATCTGAGTTATGGTGCTTTCACACATAGACTTGTTTTAGAACCTGGTGCGGTTCGTTTGGCATTTGTGAATCCAGCAATCACGCTCGGATCCACAGCAAAACAATCGGTCCAATCTCTGGAGCTGATCGATTGCAGTGAGAAAGCAATACGATCCGAACCAAGCTATATCACAGTTTATTATCAATATGTAATAGGCATATATGGCTATATATGAAGAGAGAATTATGAGTATGCATCAGTTTGCTTTCACCACCATTGTTTCGGTTGCACATAGACAATAACAAACTTGCACATGCAAAATACGCCAAATGTGAATGGCCTCTAACGTCTTTATTCTGGGATTACTACTTTAATACACTTGCATAAAGTAAATTGTAACTCAAAGGTTTTACTGGGGCTAGTTTTTTTCCCCACCGTCTCCCTGTGCCACCCAGATGCCGCCCTAGGCATCGACCATATTGCCCATGAATAAATACGCCACTTCTTACAGTTCTTTAAATGTTTACTGTGTTAACCAATATTGATGGTGATTTTTAATAACCCAACAGCTTTGATTTAATTATTTCTGAATCCTGTCATAGTTTTATCAACAACATTTTTAACAGGGCTTTAAATAATATATATATATATTTATTTATTAATTTATTTTTTTATTTTTATTTTGTAATTGAATGTAATTTAATTGTCGCTATGACGCATGCAAGCCCTGCTTCTTGCTTAAGCCCCGTCCCCGATTAATCGAGTACTCGTTTGTCAAACCTGTAGATTAATCGAAATAAGGAATAGTCAGAAATGCCCAGCCCTAGAGACAAGATTAATTAAATATCACATTTAACAACTATAGTGAGACACGATCCAGCGTGTCCAATGTGCACTGCTCTCTGAGCTGACTGCTGGAGCTCAGACGCTGCAGCGCATGACAGAGTGTGTGTGTGTGTGTGTGTGTGTGTGTGTTTGGGGTCACGTGGTGTGTGTTTTCAGAGGTGTAGTGTGGACTGAGGGCTTTTCAGAAATGCTAGATGAAACGCCAATGTGGATGTGGATCATTTTTGTTCTAAAATGCCATTTTAAAACTAAGACGTATTAGTGTAAACAGGGCCGTGTTTGTATTTTTCACGAGCAGGTTGCTGCTGCAATAGGTGCAGGGCGGAGCATCGTGATGCCGGCTCAGCATCATGCCTATTAGCCATCAGCGATGGATGATTGCATCGTCTATCGACCCAACCCTAGTGTGAAAGCACCCTTTGTAATTAATGCTAAACTAAAAGTGCTCCTGTCAGACTCAGAAATCGACTGATGGATTCAGAAATTCAGAAACTCAAGTGTTTAACTCTAGGGAACTTGTAAAATGAGCCTATTAAAAAAACTCAAACTTCCTTTCAGTGAATGTGCTGCACTAAAATGGTTTTATTTATTATTTTACTATAATTTAATCCAAACCATCTGAAACTCCTCATGTGTGTTTTTTAGATTGGCTCCTGTAGCACTGCTCCTCCACCTTCCAACACAGGAGTAAAAATCCCCACTTGCAAGTTTTCGATAAGGGACACTTTCCTCACCTCACCAGAAGAGCTGTATCGGGTCTTTCTCAATCAGGAGGTGAGATTGCTGAGATTGGCGCATTGCTTAAAACAGCACCTAATCAGTAGGCTCTTAGAATTAAAGGAGAATCATTAATAACACAATTTCTTTAAGAATGTCAATTGCTCATTTCAGCTGGTTCAGGCGTTCACACGCAGCGGTGCTATGGTCGAAGGGGAAAAAGGCGGCAAATTTCGCCTGTTGAATGGAAACGTGAACGGAGAGTTCCTGGAGCTGGTGAGATTTTGGTTTCAAATACATATATAGCGTAACTACATGATGCTAGCCTGTAAATAAACCGCTAGAGTAATGATAGTGATAAGTGAATAATGATTTCTGAGAACCTTGTGCTGTGGATTTGACAGGTATCAGAGCAGAAGATAGTCATGAAGTGGAGGTTCAACACGTGGCCTTGTGGTAAGCTGAAACACTACACATGACTGACCGGCCACAATGGATTTAACAAGTTGTGAAATTAACATACATTTGTTTAGGTCTATTCAGTATATGTTTTTAAAAGTTAAAGAACAGTTCACACAAAAATGAAAAGTGTGCAATGATTTACTCATCCTCCATTTGTTTCCAACTTAATTTAAATTTAAATATTTTGAACACACAAAAAAAAAGATATTTAGAAGGATGTTGCTAAAAATCTGGAGCCATTGACATTTATAATATTATTTTTTACGTAGTGTGGTTATTAATCGCTACTTTTTCCAGCATTCTTTAAAGAAATATTTTGTGTTCAACAGAAATAAATAAAAAAATAAATAAATGCTAAATTGTTTAACAATTTGTTTTGTAAAATGATTACAAAATAATTCATTTTCATTTGGATGATTTCAAAGATTGATTCAATTATTAATGTTCTTCTTTTCACTCAATTAAATATTCTTTTTTTTCACTATTTTTTTTATTTTATTTGGGCATAAAAATAAATAGATTGAATGGAGCCTTCAACAAAAATTTTGCTCTGTGGAGTTTAACCTACTGCAGTTTTTGTCTTCTGCACACGTGAAGCATTTCCTTCCCAATGAACAAAAAATGTTAATATTGTGTAAATTCCTCAGCATGTGGAAAAAAAAACCTGATAGTACAAT